>VZSE01004340.1:818113-846663 GCA_013398275.1 Promerops cafer | reverse complement strand
TTTCAGGAAAGGGAATGAAATCCTGAATTCAGAGTACTGATTTTTTCTGTCCTTTCCTCTGCTTCTTGGCCCACACGTTGATTTGTGTGCAGTGCTTTTTTTCTGCCTACCCTTACCTTTTAGAAAGTTAACGTCTCTATGTCCTTAGGAAATTGCACTTCATGCAGCATTTTTCCATGCCTTTACTTTTTTTGTGAACCAAAGACCTTAACCAGTGCCACTATAATTTCTAAGGGAAGTTTAATCATTAAATGAGGTTAATTCGTTGCTTTCCTAAATAGAGCTGGATGTGTCCTTTTGAAGAGCCTCAGCCTGCTCTTTTTGTTTTACCATAATTTTCAAAAAATTAAAATTAGACTCCTTCTGTCACTATAACTAAATACAGTTTTTGATAATTTATTTAAGACTCTGTGTTTATCTTTCCTAGACATGAATCATTTCCTAGCACCACAAAGCATCACTCAAGCACCATTCTTTGCTCCCTATAATTTACAGTGTATTCAGTCCTGACTAATCATCCTAATTATGCCTGGTACTTAGGAGTTCAATTCCCTCCTCTCTTCCCAAATGCACTCATGAAGATTAGCAATACTTTGAACATATGATGTTTTCGTCACAGCTTGGAAAAGTGAAATTTCTAAATTATTATTAAACCATTATTCATTAATTACAATAGTGTCCAAAAATCACAAATGCCATTTTTTAACCAGAACACAGAGGAAGAGATACAAAAGCCCTGTAGATCAAAGGCCTAGAGACACAATGAAGTTACAGAAGTTTAAATCACCACAGGTCAGCAAAACTATTTACTGAGCACATGCATATTCTTAACCTGTTGCAGTAAGGCATAAAATGCATTAACTCAGACCTGTCTTTTTGAGATGTGAGTGTATTTTACCTTGCTTTCATAGCACAGTCTCACTGAAAAGGTGCTGCTGAGCATCTTGAGCTCTGCTACAGTTAACCCACTGTCTTCTGTCTGTGATTCATATGGAGAACACTCTCAGGCACATGGTGTGATTTTTGGGGCTGTCCTGTATAGGGCCAGGAGCTGAGCTCAAAGATCCTTGTGAATCCCTTCCAGCTCTGCCTATTCTGTGATTACCTCTGGTGTTAAGCCAGTGTAAGTGATTAGGACACCTGAGCACATGGCACCCATATCACCCAGGTGTCATCATCCCTGCAGGCCTTGGGTGGGTGGGGTACTCCAAAGCACTAGGCCAAACATATGTCCCTCCTGTTACCCTCTGCAAAAAGGGCAGATTAATAGATAATTAACATGTATTGGCTGTTCTCCTGGTGCTTATAAAATGTGGTTTGCATTATGTTTTTGTAACAGTTGGCCAGCAAGCCTTGACCTGTGAGGGCTAGGATGAATACCTGCACAGCTGGAGACTTCAGTGGCCAATGGCAGCCCTGCTCTCATCATTTCCCCCTTTTATAAATGTAAATATTGGAGGTCTTGTTTAAACCTTCAGAACCTAAACATGTCATCACTATTAATAACATATGTTATAGGACACCACATGCTGGCAAAATAACCTGCGGTTAATGACACCAAAAATACTGAAAAGCTTAGCATAAAATTGAAACTTGTTAATGGTACACTGTGCAGTTTGGCATACAACTAGGGGCAGGAATTCCACACAATGAGACTGTGTGAGTGCTAACAGCAGGCTTCCACAAGATAAAATAAACTTGTTTTATGGACATGAGGAATTGATTTTTAATGAGATTCTGCTTGGCCATAACATCATCCTGGGAGGGTGAGTTGCTTTTCTCTTTGCCTCTGGTGCAAAATTATAGTTTGCAGAATAAAGACTCACTTAAATTGGATTTGCACCTTCATCATATTAAGTGAAAAGTAGCTGTTATCCCAGGTCTGGTTGTTAAAATGCCTACAAAGAAGACCCCCTCTTTCCTGCATTACCTATCTGTACGTTTTGGGATCAGATAGGTCAGCCTACAAGCAGAACACACACTCCTCGAGTTCCTTCCGAGATAAACTATCCTGTAAACTGATTTCCTGAGGACAGAAGATGAATAATGAAAAGGGATAAATCTGTCTCTCTAGAGAACCTGAGTAGAGGAATTTGAATTTATCTTTTCATGTCCAGGTCTCAGCTGCCTCTTAAGAAAACATTAAGATATAAAGAGGTTGTCAAACTTGAGGTTTGTTATCAAAACACTGTCACATTCAGTTACAGCAATGAAGGACTGTCCTTTTGCTGTCTATTCACATTTTATTATCTTTCTTATCCATTCCATCAATTCAAACCAATACTAAAGTTCCTCTTTGAACCCCAGAAAGAGAATCAGTGTCACACAGCTGGGAAGTACCTTGTAACTGGGCAGCCCTTAGGGAAAAACAGAATACAAAAGCAAGAACAACTATCAAACCTCTTCAGCTCTTCAGCTTTAAACTCAAAACATTTTCTTTGCAAAGAAATCACATTTTTGCTTCCCAAATCGATGTCACTTGCCCTTGAACAAGCTGAGCTGCACTGTGTTGTTGCTTTTCTTTCCTCTCTGCTGTTGTGGTTTGCACTGTTTGTGTGCAATCATTGGCTTTTAATTGCCTTCTATTGCCTGTTTCATTTGTCAATAAATAGAAAGTGCAGACCTATCACCAAATACCTTACATCTGTTTCTCATACATCTTAGCCACCCATGGTGCCTGAAGCTAAAGCTGTCCCCTACTGCTAACCAGGCTACCAGTTTATTAAGGTTTTTTCCCTGCCCTTTTAAAAAGATGAAAGCCCCTAAAAGCTTTTTTCCGTGCAAGTGATGGTTGAAGTTAATGAAGTAAGCATCTGTTAGGTGAGAGAAGGTCACTCTGGGGTTGGGCACCTCCCCGTGGTGGGACTGGCATTCACCCAGCGATTAGTATGTGATGACAACACCTTAAAGATAATTAGTTGACAATGAGTTGAGAGCCTGTTAACCCCTTTAACACCTTATAGTTTATGATTATAATGAAACACTTCAGGACAAAACAAAATAGATGTAGTTTTCCTTGAGTGATTTACCATTTTTTCAGTGGTTTTGCTTTTAATTTTTGTGACCTCCTGCCAAAGGAAGAAACAGCTGCCAGCAGCCCAGAGCATGATTCTTCATCTTCATCAGCCTGGGCTGAAATATCACACCAGTTTTCTGTGCACTTTTCCTCCACTGGCTGTGAGCTTAAAGACTCTCTGAGTTGGGCTGGGAGCCATTGCTGGGGCAGAACCATGAGAAGAGAAATGTGGATTAGTGGCATTTCTCATGTAGCTGAAATGTCAAGCTAAATGTTTTTTTTTCAGGTGGTTTTTCACACTAATGGGGCCATATCCCTGCAATGCCACTGGATTTGACTCACCTGAGTGTTCCAGATGGGCTTTCCCCAGAAACAGGGATTACTTGGCATAACAAGAGAGAAGCTTTTGTAAACTAAGATGTAAGAAAGGCAGGATCAGGACACATGTGAGTGAAGCAATCAGGAAACAGCACTGATCATGGGTGTTGGGAGACAACGAGGAAGCAAATGGAGAACAACTGGCAGCCTGTTGTGATTTGTATACACTGGCATTTCCCATCTTCATTCAGTCACTCAATGTGTTTAATCATGACATGGGAGCTCAGATGAATTACGACTGGCAGTAGCTCAAGAAATTTGGCAATAGGAAAGTAAAACAAATTCGTGCGCAGCAATCAAGAAAAGCCTGTCTCGAGATTAAAAATAAAATTCCATTTCATTTATAGAGATACATATCTTGCTTCCCTCTTCCTTTGCACTTTCTAGTCCAATGTGATGAAGGCAGTCCTGGTGGGAAAATTTTATGACAACTTGTCTCTGCACCATTTTTTTGACACAGACCCAGAGAACAAGGACTGGTCTTGCTTTCATGAGGTTCAGCACAGGACTTCCATTGATTTCAGCAGGAACAAGCTTTGTGTTTGGTAAGTACCCAAATATGTGGCTAAGTTATTCTGTAAACTTTCTGCCATGTGTCCATCATTAACAGCTGCCAGGGTCCTGGGATGCACAATAGATCCTCACAATTCTCATTTCTTCTGTGCCTCCCATTTCAGTCCTTTAAAGCACTTTAAAAACATCAGTAAATTAAGTTCCACTGTCGCAAATGCTCCCTGGAGAGACTTTTATTCCCAGGTGACAGGCAAAGGCAAGGCTTGCAAAGGATCCCCACAGCAGTTACAGCCCAGACCTCCTGGCTCCCAGCCTTGTGCTTTACTGCTAATTAAATATGTCTAGATTAATGCAGAAAATGTAGAGTTTTGTTATGCTTTTTAGATTTAAAGGCAATATATGGATTCAGCACTGTATCAAATGTCCATAAACTCAAAAATAAAGTATTTCCAACAACTTCTAAGTCCCTCATTAACTAGCTTGTGCTACTGGGTATAACCAGGCTTAAGGAAAACTTGCTACCATTTATCTTAATAGAATCCTAGGAGTAGAATAATGGTCCTCCTCCAAAATTCAAGATTATTACCCAAAACTGATCGATCTGCCTGATGTTACGACCATCAGTTCTTCTAGCAGTCAAAAGAATTTATGATAACTCCATCTTAAACACAGTTAGTAAAGGTAATGTGCTATTATAGGGAGATGGGTCATAAAATCAGAATTCCTGGAACACATAATTGATTGCTTGATTATTAAATGTGATTCAGGGTTAATTAATCAATCTGCTTCATGATACAGAAGAAAAAAATACTTAAAATTCCTAAAATGTCATGCAGAATCAGATTATCTTTCCTCATGTGAATTGCTCTTTTATTGGTATTTAGATTAACTGGTCCCTCTTCCTGCAACTATAAATGCAGGTTTAGTCACAATGTTAAGTACAGAATTATTTGTCTGACTATGAATTTCAAAAATACAGCTCATAATTAATGATGGACATAAAATGACAGCTTTATGTGCTGAAACACCAGTATAGCAAAGTATGAAAAGGCTCCACTGGTTGCAGCAGAGCTACAGAAATTTAGGCCAGCTGAGAATCTGTCCTCATCTTTACAACATATTTTTGCCCAGTTATTTCCTTTATCTGTTTTTTAACTACTTTAGAATATTGTTCTGGGGAACACATCTAAAATATTTGTTTGTAATGGAATTCTGCATCATGCTGCACAATCCTGTTGAAGTCAGCTCTTACCTGCCTTTCTTGTTATCTCATCGAAAATGAGGGGAAACTCATGCTGATTTCAGCACACCTCAGTGCAGGACACACCCAGCTTGGACAGGTACATTGGAAACTGGAGCTATTCAAAAGTCTTTAGAGTAGCTAGATGTGGAAAAAGCAGAATTATCAAATCAAGGATTGGTGCTCTGTTTTTATACACTTCAGGATTTCTTGCAAAGATGTTTACAGCACTGTTGCCACCACCCTGCTCTGCTGTGGGCTGCTGCCTCCTCAGGGCAGGGGTCAGTCCAGCTCACTTTCCAGCTGGGTTTGCATTATCCCAGCAAAATGGGAACAGCTGGTTTGGTTTTGTTGATCATAAAGTATTTCCTTAAGAATTTTCAAGCCATATAGTAAGGTCTCTAGGCGTTTTCTGCTTTCAATGAGAACAATTTGTCAATATGTAAGGATTTGTTTATTAGGTATTTCACCCCCACCACGTAGTCTCACAAATAGGTGAAACCAAAGCATAGAGGCTCTTTAGGATGGGTTTTGATGGAGCAACAGTGTGTTGTACAAGGAGCAAGGAACAGTATGAGCTGGATATTTTGGCAGACATTGTCATTACTGCTTAGTTTCACAGTGTTGAAACAGAGGTGTGGCCACAGCCAAAACACAAAGCCTTGCAGTGGTTAATCTCCTGGGCAGCTCCTGTCACAGCATTATCATCAACCAGCAAAGCTCTCCAGACTGGAGAGAAGCAGGAGCAGGATGGACATGCCTATCCTGTTGTCCAGTCATGAAACCACTCATCTGCCTGCTCAGCAAAAGAGACACTGAAAAAATATCTTTGACTGAAGACATTGCCAGCATTGAGCCTTTTGAAAAAAAAAAAAAAAATTCTGATGAGCAGCACTGCAGATGGAGAAACTTTCCATTGGTACAGAACTAAATAAATACTCCTCTCTCAGTGTCAGCAAAATGCCTCCACCAGCACAGCCAAGAAAAAGAAGGAAACCAGCGTGGGAGCCAGCACATAGCCTTGTTTGGGGCTGCTTGAGACAGGAATGGAGCCTGATACGTTGCCATTTTCCATACACTGGCCATCACAGAAAAATAAATGTGACAGAAATAAACTTTGTGGGACTCCAAAAAGATGAACAAAATTTTCCAGACCCCCTCATGATTCTACAGTGTTAAAAGATTTGCTAGATCAACCAACAAACTTGCTGCCAAGCAGTTTTCCTGAAGTTGACAGAGATCCTACCTATAGGGTATGACTAGACCTAAATCCACTAAAATTAGGGAAATGCTGAGACCATGTGAGTGCCTTTTCAATAACAGAGACTAGGAAAATGGCAGGATAATTGTCATAATTTGCTTTGTCACCTTTATGTTTAGAGAAGTTTATAAAAGTTGTGAGCCCACAGGTTGAGCTTTGCTTTCAGAAAATGCTCAAGCAAGAAGGGCAATAAAACACCTCCAAAGGTCTCTTGTCCTTATGTTTATTTGGCAGCAGCCTGTTTGTCACACCTCGTGCCACAGAGTTATCTGGGGCCTGTTTTTCAGGGTGACAATGTCACTGCAGCTCCACCACATCTCGTTAGGGGTACTGGTCTGCCCATGAGCACCAGCTTTGGGAGATCTCCCTGTTCATACAGCAGCTGACATCTGCTCTGAAGTCTCTCCCAGTATTCACAGGCACACCATGAGGAAGTAACACCAATCCTGTCATTCTCTCTGAACCAAATTGTGTAATTCATTCTAAATTATAAAGGCGAGTGACCTAACATCCATAATAAAAAGGCATCAAACCTTAATGCTTCTTTTTTCATATGAAGGTTGCCATGGATAAAGAGTCTGTTTCTGCCCAGGTCAGACTTTTTCCAGTTTGGATTTAAGAGTGTGAATGGACTTGGGCAGTGTGTTGTTTCATGGGGGACCTTGGCCATGAGACAGCCTTGTCCAAGGGCCACCTGGCATGGAAATACTGGGAGGTACAAAATTAATCTCTTACCAGCCCCTTTGGGAAGAGACAGATACTGACTTCATTTTCTGGAGAAAACAATGGGATTTACCATGGAATTTGAAGCAGTGAAAAAATATGTAAAAGGGGTGAGGAAACTTTTAAAAAAGCAAATATGCAGGAAGTGTTCATATTTTTTTAATCTTTAATTTTAAATTTATCTCAGAAGATGGTGTAGATTAATATCATTATTAATTTAAAAATTAGAAAACTTTATTCATCAATTGTCTGTTTCACCTGTTATGTACCTCTGAAAATATGACTCCTAAGCCTTGAGAACACAGAAGCTTGGAGCTCTGCAGAGGATGTTTGTACTGTCTGGAGTATCTTCGAGGCTTTGTGGAGGTTCAAGAGGATAATTTTTGCAAAAGAGAATGGAGAAAAGGCACCTGAGGAAGGATGCCAGGTACAAGAGGACTGAGGGATGTCATTCCCAATCCATTCCAAAGGAAGATTAGGATAAACAGGCCTTGTGTGGTGAGACCCACACACAGGAGCCAGTTGTGTGTCCAGCTGGAGAAACTCCGCCAGGGCCATGTGACACACAGTGTTCAGGTTTTGTTAACATCTGTGTGGTCCAATTTTTCTATTAGTGTCAGCAAGTTATTTCTAGGAGTGTCAGGTTATTTTGTCCATAAAGATTGTCCCCATCACACATTTCCAATTTTAACCCTATTTGTCTCCAGTTGATTTACATTTGGCCAGAAGCAAATTACCTATTGGAAGCATTTATTGAAAATTAATTAGGTGGCTAAAATACCTCCAGCAGATTCTGTTAACAGTGTCTGTTCCTTGCGGCTCTCCAGAATTCAGCATTTTCCAGTTAAAACACCTAGCAATTAAAAAAAAATCATAAAATAAATGATATAATTAGTTCCATAATGGAACTTGGTCTCTTTGAAATCAGATGTTTTCTTTTAAGGCTGCAGTGCCATACAATAGCAAGGGATTTATAGTGCCAGGGGATTTTTGATAGAGAAGGGAGTAAGCACTAACAATAACTAAGTCACTGCATGAAGCAAAATGAAGGTGTCCTTGGAGCTTAAAATCAGCCAGGCACGCAGAACTGTGCAAACACCAAAGTGGGGACAGGAGAGAAGACAAGATGCATGAAGTGAGATTAGAAGGAAAAATGCAGGATTAAATCAGAGGCAATCACAGCACCGAAGAACATGGAAAAGCACCCTGCACCTCTCTAAAGAAAAGCCAGGATGTTAACATGATTTACTGCAAATAGTTCCACAACATTAAAATGAGTTTTTATTTTCTGTGTGTGCTGCTTCAAAGAACAACTCTGTGGGCTCATAAAAATGCAGAGAACAAATAGGGGCCTCTAAGACCAATTTATATGCCATGCCCACTGTGCACTGAGACACATATAATCTGTAAAATGTCAGCTTCAAAGTTCCAGAGAGATTGGTGTTAACCCTGACCCCCGACCTTGCCGACTCTAGCTGGGCCCTCATGCTCTCTTAACCAGCTGTTTTAGATAAATGTGTTCCATTTTTAAAGAGATTGTCTCAGAGTTTTACATGAATAGTAGTAATATTATTAACTCTCACTGAAAAAACCACCTTAACCGAGAGTCTTTACAGATGGTCCAATCAAAGTCTTACCCCATGCAGAGAGTGGTGGGTTAATAAATATGTCATTGGACTGAAAATATTTAAACAACACCGGGAGAAAAGAGCAAGGCATACGACAAAAGGAAAGCATATTAGTACTGTTTCCTGTCAAAATACACAGAGGAAGCACTTTACTTTGACCATTTTCCTCATAAAGAGACACGGTAGGCCAAAACAAACAAAGCTGAGGAATCTGGTTTATCCCACTGTTGGATATCAAGGGTTATCAACTTAAATAAAGTAAGGTTGAGTGACCAAAGCCAGGTTCTCCTTGACAGGACTGTTAATTGAACATATCAGCAAAGGTAGCACACAAGCTGTGGCCCTGTCGATCAATACTTCCATTTCATAAGGTCTTATTTATGTTTTCCGCATTTTTCTTTATGTATCACTCCAAAGGTAGGTGGGGGATTGGTCCCTCGTGGTCTGTCGGAAGTCCAAAAGTATGGGGTAGCCTGCTGGTTTGGCAAACCCTGGACAAAGCCTAAATCATTGTATTGGAAGGAAGATGTCAAAGTTCAAGGGCACACAGTATATTTCAGACAACAAAGAAGCAGCTGGTGTCCACTCATAAATAAAAATAAGTTGGGGTCAGAATTACAAGTCAACTGACTCTCCATTCACCGAACACGAGCCAAAGATAACTGGAGTCACAGGGAAAGCTCAGAATGATTTTGTGAGCTTTTGACTCAGACCCACTGGGAATCCAGACCTACTTTGCATGTCCATGGGGTGAGAATATATCCACAAATTTCCATGGGACTTGTTCTTCAGCATTGCATTCAGAACTACCCACCCTGCATTTTTTGAGTGTGATATGATCAAAAACTTTCTGAATAGATAAAGGAATAAAATGTAACTCCTTAGAAAACACAACAAGCAAAAAAATACAGCATGTGGGTTAAAAAACTTAAAAGATTCACAAATGGTCCTGTTCTTTAAAAAATAAAAGTGTTTCAATTCAGTTAAATTCAATTAAAATACTGCAGCCAAATTGTTTTCGCACTATGTACTTTCAGGGACCACAGTACAAATCAATTTTATCACTGTGCTTCTAAACTCTCATTATAGTCTTCCTGGGCTAGCAGTAAACCGTAACATTGAAAAATCAAATACACAACTGTCAGAACACAGAAAGTTAGATCTGAAAGCTCAGCTTTGGCTCTTCCGTCCAGCACCTCTTGACTTGTAATAGAAAATCCCCTTATCATTACTAGCTGTTTGCTTGTCACTGTAATACAAACAGGAATCTCACTCCCATTCACAGTACCCTGCAAAACTGACTCAGTTTTAAGCATCAAAGTGAGACCAACAAGAAAGGGGAGTTTGAAGAATAATCCACAATTTTCCAAGATTTAGCATATTTAAATGTTTGTTTTCTCAGCTGCTTTGACCTTAAAGTTTGAAATTTTCCAAATTTTCCAAATTTTCCAAATTTTCCAAATTTTCCAAATTTTCCAAATTCTTTGTCAATGTCAATAAATTAGGTTTGAAAAGTTATTCTCCATATTATTGGATTCATATTTTCTAAACAGAGCACAACCTCTCACTAAGACATGCACTGCTGGGAGAAGTTGACAGAGACACAATAAACAGAAAGGCAGAGAAAAAAACAAGCTTCAGTGGATTTAATACATACAAACAAAAATACAAAAATACAACCAATAAATGTAACAAATGCAAATTTATTATTTAATGTGTATTATTGGACTTATGTAATACATAATTTAATATTCAATGTAATACAAAAAGATCTAAAATGCTTTCCAACAGAAGAAACTTTAGGAAATATGAAGGCAGGGCATACAGAAATCCTTTCCATAGGACTGATCTGTGGCTGCTTTGCTTTTGTCAGCATTCTTTAATACATGAGCAGGCTCCCTAGAAAATCTGTTTGGTTTTGAAATGTAATCTGCTTAAATGGCATGGGAGAGAAAATGAGTTTAAATTACAGGCAAAACAAGTTTTTGAGGGTAAACATTTTGTTTTCTAAATACCCAAAATAGGTTAATAGTTTTGAATTCTGTGGACTTTGGGAAGTTTGCCTTTCCCCACATGATAAATTCCCTTTCTGTTCCCATTCGTGCCCACAGAAATTCTCTTGACTAAGAGAGAAGGAAAAAAGCACATGAACAACCAAAATAAGAAACATGTTTCTTAATGCTTGTTTATGGTAAAAATCCAATTATGGATCCTCAGGATATGTGAAGGGTATGACAAAGCCCTCAGGAAGTAGTAGATTGTCTTGATTTCAATTACAGCTCTTTGGAGGAGTAAGAAGCAGTTCATTCTTTTAAGCTGATCCATTTCTTTAAACCAAGTGTCATTTCTACTAGAGCCATGTACTTATCCTTGCCTCTCATTAGGATACTATGAACTGTGTGTGGAAATCCAATGGGAAGCCCATCATGGAGCAGCAGTGACCCTCTTTTTAATCACTCCCCTGATCTGTAAATGTGACCTTACGTTTCTTTCTGCTCCACACCTCTACTTTCCACATCCAGCACAGGGCTTTGTCCCCCCCCTCTCCTCCCCCTCTCCTCCTCCCCAACTTCCTTGGTGCTAGCACTGCCATGTGCTGGTTCTCTTTTAAAATTCTCTGGGAGAAAAAAGCACCTCTTGCTCACCCTTAATCTGGTCACTTCTACTCTTGTGCTGAGACATCACAGCCCTGTGGCAAAGGCACTGGTGTTATATTTGGTAAACTTGAGCTCACACCCTTTCTTTACCAAGAACCTCCCGTGGCCTTGAGCGAGCCACAAATGCTTAATCTCAAAGCACCTTTTGGTGCTGAGACCACAAACACAGACTTCCAGCACCATGGATGCAATGCCAGTGGAGTTGCGCCTCTAAACTTCCACCCTCACAGCCTCTTCTTCCAGGACATCACCCCAACACTGAGAACATGTACAGCCACTCCAACTGTTCAGCCACAAGGAAACATTTGCCAGAGTCCACACAGCACAAAACATTGAGAAGGGAGATGTGTGGAAAGGTGTTGCTTTTATATATCCACTACAGAGGAGGAGGGAACTTTCCCCACACATGTGCTAAGCTTTCGACATTTTTGGTGTGCAGTTCAAGCCTCTCACCTCACCTTCCCAGAGATTTTCCTAATTCCTGCACTACAAGATAATCAGAGGTAGGAAATTTTCAGCCTCTCCTGTTTGTACAAAATAATTAAATGATTATTAAAGCAACTGCTAACTACCAGGCTAGAATAATTCACCCTCTGACCCTTCACACATCTAAGTGTTCAGAAAAATTGTTCCTTGGAACATTGCAGAGCTGCAGTTTTCAACAGTTTTCAATTTACAAGCTGCCTTTTTTTTTTTTTTTTTTTTTTTTTTCCAAAAGAGGTTTGTATCCTTGTATAGGGAATTTAAACCTACTGACAATAGGCTTGCTCTTGTTAGCTGTTTTTCATGGACCTCTTGGAGTATTCTACAGACTCCCAGAGGCACACAGCCCACAAGCTGAAAAATAGTGTTGCAAAGGGGGGAAAAAGCACAGGTTTAATAACATTGGCTCATTCTCCTGAGGCCTGAAGTCTGCTGCCTTCCTGATGCCTGTTCTGCAGGCCTTGCCTCTGAGGAGATGGAATATGAGACACCACCTAGATGATCACCTGCCAAGGGAGGAAAATCCTTTCCCTCCACAGTGAGACAAATATGGTCACAGGAGGTCACTAAAACCAAGTGCTTGCTGTTGTGGTGACATGGGTTTGAAAAAGACAGATGTGTGGGAAATAATATCCTCTGTTCCATGAGATCCCACTGTACTACAAGAAAGTCATGTGGGAACACTGACACAAGTGGAGACTATTCAGTTTTCATTTGCAAAAGACATGATTTGCTCCCCTTTGCCCTCCCTGCAGACAAAAAGGAAGGGAAAGAGACTTTTCCCTGCCTGGTGTTGATGGAAAGCGCATTTCAGCTGATCTGGAGGCATTTCTGAGCTACAGCTTATGGTAATAATGTCACAGCTACAACATCTGATTTTTACAATTGCCCTAAGATGCTCATAGCAAATAGAGCTCAGCCTGAACCTGTTGCAGTTGAGATGGCCACAATTCACAGAATACCACTATACAACTTCAGAAGGCTTTAAGTGTCTGCCTCTGGGTCAATTACTACTACCATAGGTTCCACAGTTGCTGCAGGGCCACTGGCTTCTCCTGTAATCTCTAGAGCTGCTGTAGGACCAGCTGCCCTTTTTTGTACAGCTGGCAGCTCCTTCCAGGCCTTCTGTTGCTCCTGCAAACTCCAACAGGACCCACCAGAGACCTCTAGAGCATTTTCTTCTTCTCCTTCTCTAGCACAACCTTTTATACCCTTGATCTCACATCCCCTACACCTGTGTGCCCTGCTGAGACTGGTCACTATTCCATGTCTCATTGCCTCTGATATTGCTCACCTGGCTCACACAGTTGTAGCTCATTAGGGATGAGGCTGGGCCGCAGCCCCACCCCCAACTACTACAAACTGTGTCCCCACATGAACCTGGTGAAAGAAATACAATCTTGAAATCAACAAAGTTCAGACTTTCAGACATCTTAATTCTCTAAGGACTTAGAAAGGATTTTGCACTTAGAGGTCTGCTTTGTAACCACTTAAAGCTCCCTTTAATCACTGGAGAGGATGAAGATGAGCTACATCACTTCCAGGTCTAGCTCATCTGAATTACTTCAGACGTCTTGAACGAGATAAATCACAAACTCTGTGTGCCTTTCCCTCCATGGACTGTAAAGAAATGCAGAATATTAGTATAGTGCAGATGATTGCACTGTAGGCACTTCCACCTGGACACATTTCACTAGCACTGGTTTAAACTTTCTGGTAAAATAGCAAAAATGCTGTGTCTTCAGCAAAGAAAACTTCAGTTTCTGTGATCAGCTTTGCAGACGTAATTTCATTTTCCCCCACACACAATTCAACTCCTCCTGCAGTAGGACCTGCAGGCCAAATACCTCAGCCAAGGTCCAGTAGGTCAGAATGTGTAGCCGGACTATTTCCTGTGATGAACTGTGGCAGTTTTGGCGACCGGGAGAGAAAAATCCAGCTACTACTTATCTGGAGCTGGAACATACTCCTTTATTCTGGGCTTGCATAAGAAGGGGATTAGGAGGAAAATGCTGAAGAGCTCGAAGCCTGATGGCTGGGGAGCAGAGACTGACCTTATTCAAAATGAAAGCCTCCTGGAAGCAAGCAGGGAACTGAAGCAGCTCAGGAGTCCAGTGACTGGGGTATAATCAAACAAAATCCTGCTCCAAATCAATTACTTAAGTACTTTGCCTCAGTCAAAAAATATAGGCATTTTTATAAATTCCAGTGTGTTTCTGCAGCACAGAGACTATAGAACAGTAACTAAGACCATAATCAAATTTTCAGTAAAAGGACAAAGCAGGAATAGGAGGAATAATGTAGGTAATGGTGAACATTAGACTGCTGTGTTCTTCCATTGCATTGGTTATGGCAGGGCAGATCAGATGATCACCAACCACAACACTGTTGGCTTTCCTGATTTCTAACTTCAGAATAATGCCTATGGAAGGGGAAATATATGTGCTCAGAGTTTGTAATTTTTGTTCTACCTGAAGTAACACTTCTTCCCAAAATAGTATTTTGTGCACAAGTTCTTTCTAAGCTACCTCCCACGGCACAGTGCAGATTTAGGAGCATGAATGCAGTGTGCTGATGGCCGTAACATGAATATAATGTGAAGTGGAAACAAGCAGACCTTTGGGGGAGAGAACCTGTCTTCCTCTTCCAGGTCATGCAGCTTCAGCAATGGCAAGAACAAGAACAATAACAAACAGCAAGAGGGATAGTGAAGAAGAAATAATAGCAAGGACTTAAGATCTTCCTGGCCATTCAAGATGCAAGTCCTGAAACTCTGCAGAGTTCCAGAAACAGGACATCCAAACCAGAATCAGTTTGTCTTTGTTGCCAGGTGTGGCTCTGAAAAACAGTTGGAATTGGAACAGAAATTAAGATTACCACTCCATCACAAAAGAAGCAGCAACCAAGGCTCTTCCACATACAAAATACACCAGAAAATCGAGAACTTTCCAGCACTTAGAAAACAAGTCTCAAAAGCTCCATTTCAACAAAAACCTGGGGTTTTTTCAGTATCCAAAGCCCAGGCAGTGATACATTTACAGATTTTTTTAGGGCATAAGGAATCATTGTGATAACCAAATTAGATCTCCTGCATTACGCAAGCACAGGACTTTTCCCTGACATTCCCATAGCCAGAAGCATGACATGCAATCCATCTAGATCTGAGATGGAATTTCAGTTATGCTATTATGTCACATTTAAAAAGGTAGAAGGGCTCAAAAATCTAATGAAAAGCAAGTTGGACGCATAATAAAGGTGATGAGTGTTCATAGAAGCCCTACCTCCTCCATGAAACAGCATCCAATACCAACTGATGGAGGTTTAAGCATCCTTAGACAGTGCTTTTGGTGTGATTATCTCCTCAGGGCTGTTGTATTCTTGCCATGACTTCCCCACTGCTATTTTTGCATGGTAATTTGTAATTTTTTGTTAAAATTCTCATGTCTGGATCTATATTTGAGAGTCTGATGTAGCTGCAAAACCTCTTTGCTCTGTCTGCTCCCTTTGTTATTCTTGCAAAAAGAAATATCTCTCTGTGTAAGTCGGAGTCACTGGAAAAACAAATCTTCATATTTTGACCGTTGGTTTTATATTTATTCTTCCTCTTCTAGGTATCAAACCCACCACTTTTTTTTTTTTTTTAATAGATAGTTTTAGGTTTATTTTCTTAAGAAAGAATGGTTGTGTTCTCCTGGTGTCTGTGCCTGTGGTTCAGTGTGCATTTAAACTAGGTGCTGCCAATGTAAAGACAAAATATTTGCATCCCCTCACCCCATCCCTGCCTCTGCAGGAAGGGTTTGTACTGCAAAGCAGAGGAGAGAATGGTGCTGGCTGAAAAAAAAGATAAGCCATGAAGTCTTATTAACCCAGACTTATGACCCAAACCCCATCCTTCACACATTTTTAGGTGTGATCAGTTCACCACCCAGCTATGAAATTACCTGTGTGACCAACACCTAGAGGAGCAATGCTCCTGCAGGGCAAACAGAGGGTGAGTGTGTTGGGTTTTCCAGGGGACAGCTTAAAGGGCCACCAAATCACCCCACGTGTGCACATGTGTTCATCAGTATTTGCGACTCTCTCCCTGTACAGCTCTTAAATCTGTCTGGCCACCAAATCTCCACCAAACCTTACAGCAGGGCTGAGGACTCAAACACACCGAGCTCCTGCTTCGCATATTAGGCAACAAGAAAGGGGACAGATCTCAGTCAGAGACTCTTCAGAGGAGGAGAACCATGGTGTGAGCTCACCTTTTTATCAGCCACCAGAGAACCCACGTGTGCAGCCACTTTCAGAGACATTGGTGTTGTGGGCCACCTAAGCACCCACACTGCAGGGGCACAGGAAGCCTGGATTCACAAGTTCCACTGCTCACTGAGCAAATTGTTAGGCTTAGGGGCTTTTATTCAGCTGTTTTGGGGTCTCCAAAGAATCTGCAGTGATGACTGTACAAGAACAACACGCTCTGGTGCTGGCAAGTAATTAGAAGGGAAAGAACCAGAACAGCCATTAAAACAGTAAAGGCAACTTTTTCATCCAGGACACCTAAAAGAAAAAAAAAATTATTTAAACTCAATTTCAGCATGTAGCAGGAGAAACACTCCTCAGTCTGCCATACACATCACACGTATCCTGTCCCCCCATGTCAGTTTTGTCCTAGGGGTCTTGGAAAAATGTTTATCCCCTTTTCAGTGGTAGGCCGAGTTTCGCCACTGGGTAACTTTTAAAATTCATAGCAAAGTGTCCTAGGTCCCAAGAACCACTTTGCAAAGAGTTTCTCACCCTGAACAGACCTAGTGGCAAGAGTTTATTACCCTTTACAGCCATTCTGTGCATCAGTGAGAGCACAGGAAACCCTCTTTGGGGAGGGCTGGAGCTCACACAAAAATTTCACCTGCCCCTTTCTGTAAACTCACACTATGAGTTTGACTCAAGAAAATAGGAAGGAGGAAAGACTTTCTCCAAAAAATGGGAGAACACTTACTTTTTAGTGGTACTACTACAAGATACATTCAGCCTAATTTTCTTCAGACCTGCCCTACATTGCCCTGCAGAGGTCGGTCTTGCCTGCAATACACTGCAGACAGCAGGTCTGCTCCTCCTAAAACACTTCAGGGATTAGGAGTATTAGAACTTGGAGAGATTTCATCCCCTCCTCAAAAAAAAGATTTGTTGAAGTTTCTCTCTAAAACAGAGATACGGGGTTTTTTACAAGGATTTATGTTCCAAAAAATAAGTGATGATGATCCTCCCAAGTCATATCATCTATCCAAAGAAATGCAAAAAGCAAAGGATAAGTCTTATTTCCAAAGAAAATTCTGGTAACTGGAGAATAACCTAGTTTTGGTATAAATATGCTGAATCAAGGCTTTTTATTGCCTTTTTCAGCCCAACATTTTCACTTGCACTAACCAAGGACATAAAAAATGAAGTATAACAAGCCACAACTGCAATCAGCTTTTCTTCCCTTGTAACACACACACATTGTCCATGTTGGGATGCAGCCTTGCTCCTGCAGCAATACCAGAACACAATCTCAGAGGCTACAGCATGCTTTAAATCCCCCTGCACCTCCACAGTTCTCAAATGCATGACTGCAGACATCTTTTCCTGACATTGCACCCTTCGGCGTACTGCATAAAATGGACTGTCATCCTTCAGGAGGAGGAAGAAAAATCCCAGTTTCAAAGCAAGGAAGCACTGTGATTTTGCTTATCTACTCTAAACAAGATTTGACATATCAAGTGCTAAAAGCCCCTTGCCTCTGCACTGTGAGTGGGGTTCTTATCTCCTCTGTGCCACTGAAACAGGAGCTGGGGGGCAGCTTTCTGCTGAGCTGGTTTTGGGGGCTTTCACCAACATTTGCCAAACCAGTTCAACTTTCCCACCGTCTCAGGACTCGTCCCCAGCTAGAAGTATTTAGTGTGGCAGCTGCTTCCTGAGGCATTTGGCCTCCTGAATGCATTCCTCTGGGACTGGGAAAAGGATTTGGAGGAAGCTGGAGGTAGTTCACTTTCCAGCATTTTGTGGCCAGCCTCCTTTCCTCTCCTGCAGCCCTGTCAGTGGGGATCCTCAGATTAGAAGGAAACAGAAATCCCTGTCAGCTTAAGAAACTGGGAAAGAGCAGGGACTCAGATTTGACCCAGATTTCCAACTTGCATTTATGTGAGGGCAAATTAAGTCAGGAAATTTTTTAAGACCCAATTGCTGTCAGAGGGAGGACACGACCTTTGATTTTTAGTAGGAAGATTCAGAATTCATTAGTAGGAATGAAGGCAAAAGTTCACCTGGGGACACAAAAAGCTTATCTGGAAGGTGACAGGGTTGTTTATTTAGAATTTATCCTGCCTTGTACATTCCTGTCTACTACTTCATATTGTCATGTGCTGGTTGGGATGTGCAGCTAAAGTAGCTGGCCTGATTTACACAACATCTTGAGATTACCTTCAATCCAAGCAGCAGAAATTTGTGCTACTGCAGCTGTGGACACAGACAACCTGACTGCTACCTGTGCCTAGTAACAGGCAGGATTTCCTTACGACCTCTCAATACTTTCCAGGTGAAATCACTGAATCCCTGCTGGGGATTACGTACAGGATGTATCACAGAGAAATAGATTTTTGTCCATAGTTGTTATGTCTCCTTATTCTTGTCTGGCAAATGTATACTCTCGCCTTTATTTGTCACCTTTCCCGCTCTTGCACTTGTAAATGCTCCACACAAGTTAAAAAAAATTCTGAAGTGACTGGTCAAATATATAAAACAGATGCACAATTGCATCTTGGGATGAATTAATTCTGTCTGTGTGTGAGCAGGAGTATAAACGTATGGGTAGGTCAGGGAATATATCGGACTAAGCACACCAGCTGATTTTTAAATCTCTGAATCTCAATCGCTGTTTCTTTGTGGCTGATTTTCTTCCCTCTTAGGTGGAGGTGGAATCAAGCAAGGACGTTTTAAGAGATAATCCCATGGCAAGCATTTCATTTTAATTTAAGTCAAACTTAAGGCCAAAATGCATTCAGCATTTTCATTTTTTTTTTTTCTGTTATTTGAAGTATAACTTAAAACCAGCCAAATTGGCAGGCATTTTCCTCTAAACTAGCAAGGCAGGGAGCCAGCTGTAGGCCTTCTTTCAGAGCAGCTCCTGGAGCCTTCCCTATCAGCAGACAGCACAAATACTGATGGGGATTGGTAGGCGTAAATGAGGTTACATGTGGAGATCCAGGTTCCCCTCGTGTATTTGGAACAGTTCTTTGCCTGGGAGTTGGACAACCTGGCCCTGCATCTCAAGTGTCCGGGCTACATGAGTTTTATGGCAAGGCTCAGGTCTTCCCAATTGCATATTCATCCTGCACTGAGAGACAGTGGACATTGCTGTTTTGAGAAGGCAAGAGCTTGGATAATTAAATCTTCATCCCTGAAAACCTGCATTAGATGTTCATATCCTCCACAGACAGTGCTTCATGGTAGAAATACTAACACGGTGACCACCAAACTACAATTCATGGCAAAGGCTATGGCTAGTGAAGGAAGTTCTGCGTAGCCATGTGACCATCTAGGACTCCAGACATTTGTATCACTGAATCTAATTTGAGATACTATATGCAAATCTGCCATCAATGTTTCCAAAAATTAAAAGCTACATGCTTAGGACAAAGAGCCACTAGCCATGGACCACAAGTTGCTTTTACATCAGCTGTTTTATTACCTTCAGAAGGACAAGCGTTGAAATAAATTATGTCATTTGGCTCTCAAGAGAACTCAACTCATTACCTGATACCTTCTTATACAGCCTTGGGCACAGGAAACCCAGATCCACCAGATACAGTCAGTCCATTTAAGTCAATGGAAATTGTCACTGAGACACCTTGAGGTGTTTCAGGTTTTCAGTTTTAGGTGACCCAGTTTTCAACCTGCAAAATTCCCTGTTTGTTTATTAGCTGTGGTCTGCTTCATGGGAAGAGGATGCATGTTTTGATGTATTTTAGGTATGTTTTGCTCACGTGTTACACTGATGAGGACAGGACAGACAAACATCTAGAAAAGTAAAAATAGCCATGCTGAACAGGCAAGATTTGGTCCTCTGTGTTTATATTGTTCCTTCTGTATTTTGTGTTGAAAAGGAGGTGTGGTGGGGCCAAATTCAGTTGATTTTCTCATGTGCTTACTGTGTGTAAATATCCAGACTCATGCAATCTAAAATAATGTATTAATGCCCTTGTAAAAATTCAGCCGTTCTACTTTTCTAAGGAGCCTGCTAAAAGAAACAGCTACAGAGTCAGTCTCAGGTATAACAGATTTTTCTTTTAGGCTTGAACAATAAAATAGTTGGTGGTCTCTAATGCTACTGCCTTTAAAACATTCCTAGGTTTTATTAGGATAACCCATAAGTCTGGAAAGTCCCACCCGAAGAGCAGCAGCAGCTTTTGTTCAGAAAATACAAGTTTCTTCTTGTAGAGTGTTGGACTCAAGGGTGTCTGAACTATGAATGGGTGGCTAAGGGCATAATAGGCAGCAGGTTTCAGACTTTTACAAGGAGGGGGGAAAGGCAGCCCTACATTGTGGTGCTGATGTTTAATACTACCTGGAGCAGGAAAGGGCTTCATCCAGCTCCTGGTGAACATGGGCAAGTTCTTGATGGGTACTGAAGCTCCACTGATCCCCAGGGTGCTGTGCTGATTTCCTTTCCCAGATCTGGCCATGTATCTACACACCATAGGTTGTCTTTAAGAAATCAGAGAATGCATGAATTTCTTCAGCAAACTTTTCTATGGAACCACGTGCAAATACCTGTGAAGACCTAAAAGAGAATTCCTGTGTTACATGGCCATTTATTCCACTGCAAAGGACCAAGTAGTTCCTTTTCTTTCCAAACTACCTGGAAAATAATGCCATGGGTCACTGTTTCTATGAAACTGCATTTCTTCTTAGTTTATTATTGCTGACTGATCTCATGAGCTAACTTTCCAGAGGAGCACATGTGAATTTATTTACAAATGTGCCAATTATATTAATAGAAGTTGCAATGACTCATCAGTGCACATTGCTAAAAATCCTTCCTCATCTCATCTTCACAGGGAGATTTCTGCTCCATGTGAATTTCCTCAGCTTACCTTGCTAGAAGTTCACACATCCTTACTCTCTTGGGAAGAAAATTCACTTTTCTTTCTGAGCTGGCAGGCACTCAGCCTGCCCATCCCAGTTACTGGACCTGCAGCACCTTGGCTTTGTTGCAATGAATCCTATTTGGGATTCAAATCCCAGCAATTTTCCTGGCAGAGAGCAGCTGGGTCTTTGTTTAGTGATGCTTTAAGGCCCCACACACATGAGCAATATCAAACAAATTTGTATTTTGCATTACAGCAAAAGACTCTTTTGCTGTATCATAACATTTGTATAAGATCTGGTGTATCTTGTAACACTTATTACAAAGTAATTACTGTTACAATATTATCATATAGATTATATTGTTAATTAATAGTTTTTCTCTGTCCTTGTTTTGCTCTTTCACATAGCTCCCACCTCTTTGTTTTATCCCAGTCTTCCTGCCTTCTTCTTTCTCAATCAGTATTTCTCCCTGATTTCTCTCCTCATGGCCTCACTTTTACAAAATACATACCCAGCCACAATCAGACTGAACCTGATAACCTTACAGTGTTTGCATACATGCAAGATTAGGCAAAATGCTCAGTATAACCTCAGTAAACACCTGCAGGTAGGAGGGCAGCATGGCTCAGAACTTACCCTGGGCTTTACAAAACTGCTCTGTACTGGCTCAGCACAGCTTCCAAAGAGGGCTTTTGAAAATCCCACTGCAACATCTTAAACTCCTGATCTAAGGTTCAGAAGTTATTCCCAAAGAATGCCGTTCTTCTCAAAATACATGATTGATGCTGGTGGTTTCTAGGCCAGAGTCCAGAAAGGAGGTTCCATTTCATGAGGACAATGAATTCACAATTTAGACACTGAGTTGGTCCAAATGAGACAGAACTGGAATAGCTGAGGTGTTTTGTATAAAACTATCTTGACAGTTGCATTTTAGATGTGCACCCCTGTGGGCAGCTGATTCACCGCCCCCTTTTTAATTCAGTATCTGCAGGTAGCCATAGAGAGTAAGCACAGTATTTGTCAAATTATTTTTGGGAAGGACTCCTTGATTAGAGCTAATAAAAGTTAACTGTATGGTACACCATAATCAATTTTTTGATGCCACTACTTTTAGCAGAATATTTGAGACTATTCTACTTTCTTGTAGAAATGAATCAAAGGAACAAGAGTGCTCTCTGCCTTAAAGAACTGTCAGTCATGTCAGACAAAAATAACGGTCATTTCTGCTTCTGTAGTGATGCAAAGGGTCAGGTAAGGGTGAGAATTGAAGAAAATAATGGGTGTAAGAGTTTCAATCCAGGACCATCATGAAGCAGAGCCATGGAGCCTGGGAGAGGATAAGCAGCTTCCCCCAAGATCTCAGAGGTCACATCACAGAGCTGAGCTCCCTGAGCTGAACCCAAGTCCCAGGCCAGTGCTTTATCCATCCTTCCACTTACACAGGTAGCCTCAGAGGTCCAGATTCTGCCCTGGGATACATGTTGGCCTCATTAACTTACTCTGAATAAGAGCTGTGGGCCGAACTTAGCCCACAGCAAGCAAGATTTATGGACTGAAAATGCCACATACTTTGCTTTTTATTCAGCAAGAAAAAAAAGATAAAAGCTTGAAACAAGCTGAGCAAAGTAAATGAATCAGGACTGCATATTTTTCATTCTGAGAACAAGAAAATATATATGCATGAACATAAAAAACACAGGTGCCCAAGTGCTGCAGTGGCCTCCTAAATCTGCTATAAAGCACCAACAGCTAGGTTATACCTGTCTCCAGACAGATACATAAATTAATGTTGGGGGGGTTTTAGCAGGAAAAAAAAAACCATCTTAAATAAACTTTTTTTTTTTTCATCTTTTCCCCTAAGGCCCTGTGTACCTTGTACTTGAATTAAGTGTGTATAGGTGTCATGCTCTTTGAACATAAAACTGCACAGCAGCTTATTCTCAACAGGGAAAAGCAAAGCCTTGGTTGTGCTGCATTCCTAATAATTTTTGCAGTTTATGGAAAACTCCCATAAACAGAGTATAACACAGTAAGCTTTCTCTGCTAATATGCTGTCTAGACTCCTTAAAATATGAGTTCTCCCTGCCTACCGTGTATCATGGCTTAAACTTTTGACCTTGTTTCTGTTCCTTTTGACCACTTCATAGGTTTTGACCCTTTTCAAGTATTTAATACCCAAATGGCAGGTCACCAGAGCTGCTGGGGCTATTAGGACTCTTAAAACCTGTCTTTTATTGTGAAGTTGAGAAAACTGGCTGCAATCTAACAAAAAAAGTTGGAAAATATCTTCCCCCTTCACACAGCCCTCAACATACGGCACCTTCCCAGGCTGGGTGACATTCATCTGTGGTAGAAGTGACAGCAGACTCTTCTCTAACACCATCACATACATGCTGGAAGGGGCAGAGGGCTCGTCATGGAACCACACAAACACTGGGGCATCGCTAATGCATGCCTTTGATTTCTGTTTATGGCCCCCAAGTTGAGTGATCTGTCTTGTTGGCACCAACCTGACTATTTTTAAATGATGCAGCAGCTGGCTCAACACATACTTCAAAGATTTATGTTCCTGTCTCAAAGCCCTCTTACTGAAAGGGGAACTCTGGAGTAGCTTCCACTCACTCCACACACAGACACAGTTAATATACTTTATCCCAGGCCACCGCAGCATGGATTTTAACCAAGAGAAAGCAGGGAGTTATATAAGGGAAGGCAAATACAGAACAACAATGGCAATAGTGAAATATTTGATGGTTTACAGACCTTGAAGCTCCTGAATTACAACTCATAACTCTGGACTTCTCAAGCTGCAGAGTCAGATAAACTCCTGATGGATATTAAGTGCAGGAAATTGGCCCTTCCTATGAAGGGAAATACAGAGACGTAGTTAATTCCTACACTTGCTGAAGCACATGGATAGACACACACCCACATGGACTGAGATGTGCTCACGTTTCAGTAGTACAGTAAAAGATCACTGTGCAGATGGGTATAACCAGGTATCAGTTGATGAGGGATATCTAGGAACACCCATGCCAGATGCAGAACTGCAGGATATTTCAGCTAAGCTCTCACATGCTGGCACCAGCAATTACTAGAGACCCTCTTTTGCAGGGAGGCATTTAATATTTGGCCTACAATGCCTCTCAATTATGAATAGTCTGAATGAAATCCTGTGGTTAACAGTCATTCCAGAAGTGGTCGACCAGCCTTGCCTTCACAGAGGTCTAGAAATCTAAAGATCCATAAGGGAATATTTTTCACTGCTGGCTAGAAAAATGTATGTAAATCCTGGCACTATTTTCCTGGCTAACCCAAGGTGGACACTCAAATGAACTACAGACCTGAAAAAGCATCAACAGTGTCCCTACCCAGGAAGCCACCCTGGAACAATCTGTGTGTTTGAGCCCATTGTGATGGACAAGTTGGAGATGTGAATCCCATGGGAAGAGACCCCTGTGGATGGTGGGAGTGGTGATGGAGGTGATGCTGTTCTGCTGCTGTTAACAGCCACAAATTGCCCTGAGTTTATTGCAGCTCTGACACTACAAGGGACGACCTGTTTGCCCCAAAAACCTGAAGGAAGAGAAATAATGATCCCATCTGACTTCTGTGTGGGATTAGCTGCAATTCCACTGTGCCTGTTAAATGTAATTGCGTTCCCTTATGTTAAACCTTTACCTGGAGAGGAAAAACTGTGAAATCCTGGCAAGTAGACCCACTCTCCCCATCACCACACAGCTGAACTTGCAATCCTGACTTCATGAGAGCTGCCCAGACCATGAAGCAAATCCCTGAGCAGGACCCAAGTGGGATGTACAGTCTCTTATCTCATCCCTCAATCCTCCCTGCGGGACAAAGGAGGTTCTCTCCATCCAGTTTACAGCTCCATCCATGGTGGGTCACAGCATCCTGAATTCAGAAATTCCTTCTGCTGGGGAGGTAGCACTATAAATTCCTCTAATTTAGCTCCCTCAGCTGCTCTCTGAGCTGTTTCCTGTGTCGTCCAGTTCACTGTCCTAAAAAAAATTGCTTTTAAAAGAGGTATTTTGTTAAAGTGTCCAAAATCAACTGGTGTTCAAATGCTTTGATTATGGAAGTATTTTAACAGTGCAAAAATTTAAGCACAGGGAACATACATTTTGGGGGATTTTTCCTTGCTCTGTCATTCTTATTGTAAAGTTGGTATTGGACTCATTTTGACCTCCTCAACAGGTGAGGAACCAGAAGTACATCCAGCCCATCACCCTTCCTCTGGGCCGGCCACTTCTGGGGCTGGAGCAAACTCCTCTCTGGCTTCAGAGCAAGACAGTAATTCCATAAAACCCGTTATAAATATGTGTATACATATATACACACACATACACACATATTTATCATCCATATGTCTCTCTCTCAGCTTTATTAAGGCTTAAGCTAAAATCCTTCTAATCTGCATCAGGCACAGTAAATGTTGCCCCTGTGATATCTCAGTGCTTCCCTGCCTCTAATGTTTTTTAGGTAATATTAGGGAATACTATCCAAAAGCTTTTGAGAACAACAGGAATCTTTCTGTCATCCCCTTGGGTCTCAGATCAGGACCTGAATTCTTGGTCTAAGCCAAAATCTCTACGTTGTCCCCTCTCTTTTTTTCTCTGATTTTCACATGTCTGCCACAATTCCCTGCCTTTCTTACAACATCTGGTAGAGTTTTTTAATGCATCTATATCTGAGGGCTGAATTAGACACATGACTTTTAAATAGTTTAAAATATTTTGACATCTCCCAACCTACTCCTAAATCATACAGATGGGTCAAATTATCTGCTAAGATCTGCTCAGTGGGTCTTGCCCTAGTGTTTTCTTGTCCCTAAATGTGCAAAACAATTATGTGAAATGGAAAAAAGCTCAAATTACAATTAAATTACAATTAAAGCTTATATTTTATGGTGTTGAGCCAAGGAGGTAAATTCAGCTAAACATTTTGTCAGTGTGTAACAAACCAAATTTGTGTAAGGGATTGATATTCTCCATACATCTTGACGTTCTTGTGTGCATTTTTCCTTTTAAATCTCAAGAGCCAACACTGTAGTGATACAGATTTCAGGCGTGTATTGAATAAAATCACACCATAATATTGATACCTTTATAATAGTCTTCATATGGAAAAATTCTAGCAAGTTCAAATGATTCACCAAGATTTTGCTTAGGTATTCATGTCTGAACCAGATACTCTCCAGAGGGTCATTTGCTTGTTTGATAAATCAGAAAAGAACACATTTTTATACAAGTATTTTAATACAGGAAATATGAGTCTAGTCAGTATCTTTCCAAATACATGTGTCTGAGTGGTTTTTTATTTGAAATGCTGCTTAATGTCTTTTAAAGTACTATTTAAACAACTTCACATGAGCAACTACCAATCAATGTCTCCCATTCTTAACACTTAAAGACCAATGCTAAATAAATGGGTTTTTAGAATCACATATAATGAATAAACCAAAAAGGAAGTGGAAGAGGAAGAAAAGAAAACAGCACCAAAAAAACAGCCTTATTTAGAATATGTATTACCCAAAAAATGTAAACGGTCACCTCTAGTTTGGCTTTCTAATGGAAAAGAAATAACATGAAATTGGGCAATTACAGACCTTTTTCTGAGGTATGACTCAGTCTGCTGCATTTTTGGAGGGCTGGTAGTAATGGTACTGGGCGGACTGGGCAGTGTCCAGGCAGGCCAAAGGCAACAGATTTATGACATTAACAAGGGTGTAGCCAGAGAGTAACTTGTAACAAATGCATCTAAAAATGAGCTCTAAAGAAATGATGGATGATAGCAGAGAGCAGGCCCCCAGGAAATGCTGGGGTTTGAAAGCTCCCACTGAACTCTGGTTTAATCCTGGTTTGAGTGGAGCCAGCAGAGGGAGAGGAGGCTTTTCACAGAAACCATATTTTTATATTGCAATGTGCAGAGTAATTCAGACAGAGTCCCAAGCATCTCAACAGAGGAAACAGAAGACAAAGCTGCTTTGTCAAACTTGCACAAGCTGAATTTGCAGACCTTTCCTTTTAGAAGAAATAAAATCTAAGCCTTTTGGTAGTGTGGTATATCAGAAGGATTTCTGAATCCATCTGTGGGGTGGGAGGTGTGGTCAGTAGGGCAGAAAGTGAATCGGAGTAGCCATTCCAGGTTTTGGATGCTGAGTTTTTGTGCACCACAATTCTGATCAAAGGCTGGAGGAAGTGATGGACACATAAACAGCTCAGGCTGTTCTGCTCATCTGTCAGTAGTTTCTCTAGGTCCTATCTACTGATCCCCTATTCTTCTCTTCTAAGTTCTCACCATTCTCTCCTGAAATCACTAAACTTCTTGCATCCATAACTCCTCCTGGCAGTGATTCCACAGCTCTGTTACCTTTGCGTGAAGAAAATCTTCCTGTTGTTTTTAACCTGGATTTTACAATCTGTGTATCATGGCCACTTGTGCTGGAAAAACCACAGAATGGTTTGGGTTGGAAGGGACTTTAAATACCATCAATTTGCATCCCGCTGTGATGAGCAGGGACACCTTCCACTAGACCAGGTTGCTCCAAGCCTCATCCAGCCTTGTCTTGAACACCTCCAGGGAAAAGCCAGAGAACAGTTTATCCCTGCTTAACCCCTCCTTATCATTTGTGGTACTCTAGATCTCTGTCATACCCCCACTCCCAACCTGTCCCTTTTACAGGTTCAGTCATGTCTTATATGGAAGTTATTCCAAGCCTTTGATCACCCTTTTTTAGAAGCCCTTTTTTAGAACCTTTTCCAGTTTACTACATGCTTCATGCTTTCTTTTTCAGATGGGGGGACAGAACAACATACATTATTTGAGGTGTGGATGACCCACAGCTATAGAGAGTGATGAAATGGTTTTTGTTTTGCTTTCTATTCCTTTCCTAATCATTCCTAACATTCAATTTACTTTTTTTTTTTTGTGATGGCTTCTGAGCCCTGAACTGATGTTTTCATTCAAGATTCACTTCTTAGTCGTAATAGTCAGCTCAGAGCCCACCATTTTATAACAAATCTAGGGGTTGTTTTTCCCCACATGCATCACTTTCTGTTTATATACACTGAATTTCATCTGTCATTTTATTGCCCAGTCACTCAGCCTCATAAGGACCTTCTGCAACTCTTCACCCTTCACAATCCCACTGTTAAAAGCCAACAGGAAGCCTGTGGCTCCTTTTGCTCAGGGAAGGTTAGCAGGGACTGGGCAATGCAGGGAGACTCATCCTTGGGCAAAGTTGGCTGGATTAGCTGCCCTTGGACTTCCCTCAGGACAAACTGGGCACTCTTGGGGGTGCTCAGATTCTTTAGGCAAAGGAGGAGTTTTCCTAGCATGCCTCCATGGAATTCTCTGCAGCCTTCACCTAAATGGGGCTTGCCTGAAAGTGTTGGTATATGAAGATGGGGAGGAGCAAGGCAGGCTTGCCCTGCACAGCTGCACATGGTGCTGGAAGTTAGGCTGGCTATGGTACAGCCACACGTCTGCTAATGTCAGCTCATAAAAGACAAAAAAAAAA
>VZSE01004340.1:614996-818068 GCA_013398275.1 Promerops cafer | reverse complement strand
CTTTGCCCCCCCCGCCCCCCCCCCCCCCTTTTTTCCCCCTCTCTGCTTCAAAAGAAAGACAGGTTTGAGTCTGACTCTGAAGCACCCTCTGCTACAGTATGTGCCATTTACTTTAGTAAGGCTGATTAAGTCATGCATTTACAAGTAGACCTTCCATCAGAGCTAATTTAAAGCAGATGTTCTGGGTTCCACAGCCAGGGAGGCATCAATCTGAGAATTGCAAGGGTCTCTGTAAGAGCACTGTTTTTACTGCACTTTATAGAGCACTGGGAGGAGGTTAATTGGTGTAAAAGTTTAATTTCAAATAAGGGTCCCCTTTTAAAGTTGCATATATGCATATACTTTTTATGGAGCGTTATATTACAAAGTCGAAGTGGGGGAGAAAAATCATCCAAAAACTTTTCAGGATCAAAGACACCCAACCTGTCAACTGCTAAGATATTTTTATGAGGAAATAGGACTCACATTTTCTCCAGAAGACGCAGAGAGAAGTAAGAAGTGGAAAAATATTTAACTAGATTCCATGGTATATTAGAAGAAGGAGGAAAAAAATACACCCATGCCAATATGTTGGTTTCAGAACCTTCTGGCTTGGCTTCCACTGCTGAAAATATTGGCAAGAAAATGCTCTGCGCTGGGAATATTTATTAGAAAAGCAATAGATTTGTACAGTTTAACAATAGAGGGAGGATTCAGAGTCGTCCATTTGCTCTGTGTTCTAACTTTCAACTACTTTTGTTTTTTATTTGCAAGCCAGAATAACTATACTTATCCCTTGAAATGATCGTCAGCACTGGCTTAGCATAATTGTATTATTTTATTAATTGTATTGCCTATCGAGGGGTTATGGCCTGTTTCTTACACTGAAAACTGCACAGGCTACTCCCAGATGGGAGGCCAGTCTTTTTATGAAGCTTAAGTCATTTAGATTTACATTTTATGCGTATTAGAAGTTATCAGATTTTTGCCTTTAATAAAGGACACAAAAGAAACCAGATTTACCTTGAACTTCAGTTTAGTTTCGTAGTAATACAGACTATGGCAGTGTTCAGCTCCAGAAAGGTTCTCTCTTCCTCCATCATTCCTGAGGGAGAATCTCATTAAATGTTGCTGCTCTTCCTGCCTTGTGCTACAGGAGCACCTATGGGCCTTGGCCAAATTTGCTTAACACTTTCCAAACCACAGCCTTGACAAAGCACCTTCGAGTCTGCCACGGTAAGAGAGATAGAAACAGGCTATAAATGCTTCCTGCAAAGGAGGAATTACTGATTTACTCAAGGCTGTAGAAAAACTATGCCCAGAGACCTCATACATGCTTCTTTTGCATGCCAGTCTAGAACCCAAATCACAGCAGGCTCTGTTTCTGATCGTGATGAAGACTTCTCATCAAACAGCAATGAAATGTGACAGAAAAGCTCTTATTTGTTATTTTTCCTTTCCCAAGTGTTTGGAGCCATTCCAGATTTGCATGACCAAGGGAGATTTGGAATTCAGTGTAGAGGGTAATTTCAGACTTTCTGGGCTGTAACCTGCAGGGTGAGTTCAGAAAATTCATGTACACAGAGTGTAAAGCACACAGCCCTGGCTTATGGTCCTCTTCTCCTCCTTGTACCTCAGGAATCTGTAGTGTTGTGCTACAGAAAGAATTCCATGGTGGTGTGGTGATGTTTGAATCTGCCACGTGAGATCCACACCACATTAACCAAAATTCCCATTGCCCAAAGTTCCTCACCTCTGCCCATCTCTCTGTAAGTGGCTCTATGCTGATATGGGGGGGAGCACTGCCTGAGCCCTGTGCAGCTCAGGAGCAAGGCATGTGTGGCTCTGGAAAGGGGAATGGAGGAGTTTGCTTTGGAGGCTTCCCAGCAGGATCTGAACACTGGGCATGCTGGAGGTGCTGACGTGCAGGATGTTTCCCAGACAGCAGAACATTGCAGGTGCTGTAAATACACTGGTTAATGGGGACTGTGCTGAAGGGGTTGGCAGGATTTTATCCCCCAAATTAAGAGTAGCTGTGTAGAAGGACTCAATCCTCAGATCTTTTATGACTAGGAAGAGCACACCAAGCCCATCACTAAATATCAGAAGGGCAGCTTGAAATGGTATTGATAGGATGAGTGAAGTTCCTGTGCAGGGTTTGCACCTATTCTTTATAGTCCGGTTTAGTGAAACACAGAGACCTGAGTGGGCTCTGTGCCCAAGGAAGAATATAATCCTTCAGGGGATATGGAACTAACAATCTCATAGTGTATTGAAGCCAAAACAGGCAGAGCACACTGGGCCAAACGCATCCTGACTGGAAATCCCACAATTTGAGAAGGCTACAACACAGATGAGTTTGACCCAATGCAATTGAATTTAGAATAGATGCCAAGTAGTAACCATTCCCATGTGAAAATAGAAAACATATCTCTTTGAGACCAGTGTGTTCCAATGAAGTGCATGAACTTAAGGGTTTTTTCCTTTCCAGGTGAATAATGCAAAAACAAATTAAAAACAGGAAATCCTGATAAGTGGTACAAGGATGTCTGTGCTACAATAGCATCATTCCCTGTCTTCTCTGCCTCCCTTTTTCAACACCTTCTTCCTCAGTAATCTCATTTTCAAAGTCCTGAAACAAGCTGCTGCCAAGCCTGATTTTTTTGCCAAAGTTTCTTTATACTCCAGCCATTTGGAATATGTATTGTGGTTCTGTTAAAATACAGAAGAGAGACTGCTCAAAAAGCAATTACTAGTCAGTTTATACAAAACAGCAATTTTGTAGGTTCCTTACCTTTGTTTTGTCTTTCAAATTCACTTCTGAAAACATGGCTTCCAAATTCCATGTAGTACTTTCAGTTCCCCAAATGCAAACTGTGAGGTCTTCAGTTATCAAATACTGAATCTGGAGTCAGCTTTTCCGAAAGGTCTTCTGGAGCACATTGGAGACCTCCTTGTTTTAATAGGCTCTTTTGTTTTAGATTTTACTGACATCAATACATCCCTGGTAACTGGGGATCTCTGCACATTTTAAGCCCCAGACTTGCAGTTCTCCAAATATCTCTTCTCCCAGACAAAATATGAGTATTTACAGCACCTTTGAGAGATGTGGGAGTTGTATCTAAATCCAAACTTGAAATCCCCAAATTCCTGTTCATAAACTTCACACCCTGAAACTACGTAGGATCCCTAGTGCCCAGCAGCAAAGTTCCCTAAATTCACACCTCAGATTAGGTGCCTCCTCCTCCTTCCAGATGCTGTTGGACACTACCAATATCACCAACCCAAACCATTTTATGATTCTTTCTACAGCAAATGTCGATTCATCTCCCTGGTATCCAGTGACAGGACACGTGGGAATTGTTCAAAGCTGCACCAGGAGAGGTTTAGACGGGGCATTAGGAAGCATTTCTTTACCAAGAGGATGGTCAGACACTGGAACAGACTTCATAGACAGGTGGTTGATGCCCCAAATCTGTCAGTGTTTAGGAGGCATTTGGACATTTGCCTTTATTGTGCTGGTCAGCCCTGAAGAGGTCAGATGGTTGGACTAGATGAGCATTGCAGGTACATTCCAACTGAAATATTCTATTCTATTCTATTCTATTCTATTCTATTCTATTCTATTCTATTCTATTCTATTCTATTCTATTCTATTCTATTCTTCTTAAATGAGTCAATTTTTACAGTGAAACATGCTAGATAACCAGAATTGCAACCATAATATTGGATGTGTATTTTCATCATTATTTTTCCTACTTCCATTTCTACACACACACATCAGTCTGATGTTCATAAAATCAGGAGAAAATGCAAGGCTGTGTCCTTGGATGCATCCCCACGGATCCTGGGTTTAGTTGCTGGTGCCAAATGGGCTCTGTTCACAGCGCCCCATTGAGCTCTGCCAAGACATTTCCTGCTCCCCACAAATTTATGATGTCACTTGGAGCAAAACTCATCTCAGTATCTTACTTTTATGATGGTAACTCTGTTGTGAATCTGATATAAAAGCAGTGGTACCCTGGCTTCTCAGCTGGTGTAAAAAGGAGAGCTGGCAGTTTGTGCCAGCTGAGGATGTGGTTCAAGCTGTTTGGTTTTTCTTTTCCCTGCAAGCTGTTTGCTGCAATCTCAAGGACGCTGGAAAAAATGTTAACATCAGCCAGTTGGGGGCAGGAGGGAAAAATCCCTGAAAATTTAATATAGTTGCAGAGCACTTTTTGTTTTTTCCATTAGCCGATATTCTCAGGTTACCAGAAAGGAATTCATTGTACTTCTCCACATTTGCTGTTATTGAAACAAGATATTGAAAGAGTTGAGAATAAATGGCCAGGCTGAAAACTTGCAGTGCTTGTGCTGAGGTTTGGGTTAGGGCCCTTACCAATAGAGGGCTGATTAGGCATCCATTTCCCAGTCCTCAGCAATGAGATTAGGAAGTGCAGGAAATTCATTGTCTTGAGCTTGCCACTGCTGGCTTGCTCCAACAGCCATCCATCGAGGGACTGACAAGCTCAAACTATCCATGTCAATCTGCAGCTGCCTTTAATCACACACAGATTTATGGGACAACCCCTCACCCCCTGTGGAGATCTAGAAACTGTGCTTTGTTTTGCCTTGACATACATTTTTCCATTTAAGATGAAGAAGTATGAGTCCTATTAAGCTGCACTGCAGCTAAGAAGCAGAAGGGGCAAAGCTCTGTCTGAAATGGAGGAAATGATGATGTAATTTTGAACCATTTAGGACTGAAGGGATTAAAAGCTTTGGAGTAGGATTTGGAAAGTCTCTGGTGTTACGTACAGTAGGGTTATATCTCCTGCCTCCCCATCTGGACAGAGAGGACCTTTTTCCTATTTACCGGTAGGGAGGTGGTTGTTGTTGTAGCTGTGCTGCTCACGAAGCACCATGGCACTTCATACTCCATCATCATTTCCATCACAAACCCTCCTTTCCTGTGAGGGATCACAACGTCACAGCAAACATTTGCTGCAGTGTAAAGCTTGCCCCTAAAGTCTGGTCTCAAGCTGAAGAGCAGCAGGGACATGAGGCAGGATCAGGCTTGGAAGCTTTCCACTTTCTAGTAACATTACACTTACCTCATTTTCTGAAATGAGCCTTTCTAGCCATTATCAATAAGCCCAGACCAGGGGCTGATGCTCCTTTTCCATGTGTTCAGACAGCTCGCTGTCCAGTCTGTGCAAGGATTTATATCCCCACTGTTTTGGTGGTGGGACACATGTCCTGGGTGATCCTGGCCAGGAACATCTCGCTCGAGGGGCTGTGTAACACCTCAGCAGGCTCAGCAGCTCCCTGGCTCACTTCCCCACCCCATCTGCTGCTCTCTGATGCTCCAGGCAAGGGCTGCACACACAGGGAAGTGGCTGGTTTTCCTCAGCCTGCCCTCAGCCATTCTGCCATCTCATCCACAAGGGGTCCAAGAGAACATGGGTGAAGTCATCACGTGCTGCTGAAGCCAAGAAAGGTCCTTGCAGTGCTGTCTTCCAGCAGTTCAATGGGTTTTGGGGGGTCTCACTGGCTGTTTCCATTAAGAGAAGAAACTCACTTTAGTTATTTTTCAAAGTTAATGCTCAAAACCTCTTTATGAACTCAAATCATCTTAATTAACCAAATCTAGTTTCTCTGAGCAGAGCAGGAATCAAATAACATGTGGGGACAACACCTGGTTTTACTGTAATCAGCTGCTCCCCCATGTTCTCTGTCCCTTTCTGAGTTATTCTCTCTAGGCTGGGCTCTAAGCACATCTCTGGTTGCAGCTCAGGTCTTTGGCTCCTTCTCTTCTCTGGTTGCTGCCTTGCCCCCCCTTACTGCTCCTCTCATGTCCAGACACACGATCAAGCCAGAGCTGTATTCTGTCAGAAATGCTCTTGTCAGGTTTATCATGAAATTGAATTTGTCAGCTACAGATATGTCCATATCAAATACTAGACAGGGATATCAAGCTAAGAATAAGTTGGCAAATGGCAAGAAATAAATTACTTCTTAATCTCCAAGAACTGAAGTGGTATTTTGACAGGTGTTCTGGCCATGCTTTAAGGAATAATCAAACTCCCTGGATGCTCTAAACATATGGAAAGTCAGTATACATGCAAAAAAGTGGCCATAGCCCCTAGTAAAAACCTGACTGAGAAATACCTGCATTGCAGATGTATTTTCAAAGCCTGTTCTGTAATTACTCTGCTATATGGAAACACAGCATGAAGTTGTGGTCTGCTCCCATTAGTTTTAATCACAAAGCAAGCAAATAAAATCAGCTATTCAGGCATGCTGAAATAACATTAAGAGCCTGATAAATTTGCAAGTGCAATCACAGTTGCAAGTCAGAAGATATTTACAATTCCAAGAGCATCGGTCCAATTCAAGAGGCTTCCAAAGATCTGCTTTCTAATCTGTCTCCAATGTCAGAATAATTAGAATGTTATATGCTCTGATAACAACTTCTCGAGTTCCTTATCTGAATAGAAATAGCGCAGGGACTGTCTCACTCAGGAGACTGTAAATCAAAAGTGAAATGACAGTTTTAGTGGAGGCTCTGGGATTTATTTCAGCTGAAGACGTGGCCATGCCATGATGACATACAAACCGACCATAAAGACAGTGCTAAATGAATCTTAAAAACATTAAGAGAGATCCAGTTTACTCTAAGAAGAGGTCATTGATTTACAGGATTCATATTCCTGTATTGTTTTTATTGTTATTATTTTATGACAAGGTTCATCCGGGGTCGGTTGAAACTCCAGAGTTCTCTGTAGCTGAGCTGTGCCTGATGCAGTGGCTGATACAAGAGGGAGGGAAGTCATTTCCATCTATCCCATGCCTGGGAGTACATTTCTGCTGGAGACTGGAGTGCTGCTCCATAGGGAACAGGGCTGGGGATAACTTCTCTAGAGCACAGAAGACTTCAAGGGTCCCAACAGGAGCATTTGAGGTTGCCCAAAAATAAGTGTTTTCAGCAGCACAAACCACTCTTGGCAGGTACATCCTGCTTGGTTCCCAAAACTCTGTGTAATGGAAAACAAGCCTATGTAAGCCAGAGGGCAGTTTGTGGACATTGTCCCACATTTCTGCTTGGATTCACATGAATCTGGTGATCATCTTAATTAAAACAAGGTTTGTGTGGCACTAGTACACACATGGGTATGGTATTCTCTCTTGGAAAGGCCAGAAAACCATAACTGCACAGAAGAAAAATATTGGACCAAGTCCAAAAGTCCTCTTTGCTCAAAAAATATTCCACCAAGACAAAGAGAGTAGAGTTCTTTTGAGGGATCACAAGCTGTATACCTTAGCAAAGCTGAAATAATGTGGCAAAGCCATTCCATAGGCTGCTCCACTGCATGCAAGTACGGAAAAAATACACAAGCAAACCCACTATTGCTTGCCAGTGGCCAAGAACCAGGGAAAATATAGTTTTGATTCATTTTCTCTTCTCTTTCCCTCTCTGTGCCCTCTTCAGAGCAATTACAGGTAGACATCCAGCAGATTTCCATGCTCAGGCTGAGTTCTGTAGCCTTTTCCCACATGTACTGTGCTCAGTACAGGTACCAAAAAAAATGGTGGAAAAGTATCTCAAGATACTTTTGACACTTTGATTGGTGTCTCAAGACACCTTGTAATAAGTGATGTTTTCACAATGATAAGCAGCAGTTGACTGGTAGGCTGAAAACAACAACATGGTTTCCCAAAATTTATGTTTAAGCCTGTCACCTGGAAAGGTGTACTGCAACATTATTTAGTCCTTATGCCTGGACAGAGTTTGGTCCCTGAACCCTGAAAGACAGGTGGATTTTTGCCATCAGCCTGGGATACAACTTCCCTTCAATTCCAGATGCACAAAATCAAATCTGTGATTTCTGGTCAGTGTTGCCATTTCTGGCTTTCAGAGGGTGGTTTAAAAGGGCTTTTTCCCATTGTTTTTCCAAGGACCTGCCCAAAAATGTTTCCATCCAAACCACCATCATGCAAGACTCCAGCAGAGGAGCGAAGAACAATAGCAGACAAGGTTCCAAGTTCAATAGCAATTTCAAGGATTTTGGCTGTTACAGTTAATGAGTGGCAGTTTCTCTCAGACCTCCTTTCCTTAACCCTTGACAGACAAGGCTTGGAAAACTGCTGGTTGAGAGGGCAAAGAAGTTGAAAGACCCATTTATTTAGCAGACAATTATTAAGAAAGCAAAACTAAAAAATGTATTAGTGTTTTGAAGCAAAAATCTCAGATAAAGTGAGATTTTATTTCTATTTCCACTCTTACTAAAGTAAGGCATGAGACTGAAGGGTGGGGTTCAGAGTCTAGATTTGGGCAGGGCTATTTTAGGAGGCTGAACACAGTCCAACAGTTGCTCTAGGGCAAGCACTTCCCAACTTTAGGATATTAAAAAAAAATATGTATCCTGATCTGAAATCTGTGGCTTGGGCATGTTTCTAAACATTTCTTTTTCTTGGGGAAAAAAAAAAAAAGATCATATGGTGCCACTGCAGAAAAACCCCGGAGCTGTGCTTCCTTACAGGAAACTACCTTGTCACGCCTTCCCTTCCAAAAGGTGTGGGGGCATTGATAGATACAAGACTGAAAGCCAGAAAAATAGGGAAACCTGATGTTCCCCAAAACCAATGCACAAACTCGTTCTAAAGGACAGAAAAAAGCATCTCCCAACTCCTCTGTGGGGAGAGCCTGACATCTGTGAGGACGAGGCAGCAGCTCTTTGCAGGCCATGTGAGAGGACACGTCTGGGGGAAAGTGATCCTTCCCAGCAGCTGTCAGCCCCCACCATGAGGATTGTTGGCCTCTTATGCTCAGCACCTCTGGAATTATAAGGCCCAGGACACAAGACCCTTGTCCTATGCCACACCAGCCCTCATAACCAGGGGCAATCCCTGTCAAGTGGCCCGAGCATCACCCAAGCCAGCCCAGGTCTCCTGAGAGGTCCGTGTCCCCTTGGCTGGATCAGATGGGGATGCCCCTGAGTTCAGCCTCATCACACAGTGCCTGTGTCAGGATTAACACATGTCCCCTGACACAGCTGATGCCTTGGAGTGGCTACCTAGAACAGAGGCTAGACAAGATTAAGAGAAAAAAGTGGGTATTTATTAAAGGCCTTCAAACAGGTACACCTTGGGCAGTCAGAACCCTTCCAGAGGCTACACCCAAGCTGGACGATGGTCATGAGTTTTTCAGACAATTATAAATTTGGGCCATTTACATACCAGGGGTTAATCCTCCAATTACAGCTTCAGTAGTGAAGCCATATACCCCCAGTTTGCTCCCCCACCCCATTCAACTTCTGTTTATACTTCTGGGGGCCTGAGGCAGTAGGGTGTCCTTGGATTTCAGGCCTAGAGGGATTGTTTTGTCTGACCAAAATGTGAAGAGAGTTAACTAACACTTCATATGGAGTTTGGAGTTACACATGAATGCAGTACAGAATTTGAAAAATATAAAAGCTAAAATCCTAAGGCATCACAGCCAGGGGACTATGAGAGCCCTCCAGGCCAGAGCTTGAGAGAGGGTTCCAACAGAGGAAAATGTGCCACAGGGAAGGACACAGGATTTCAACCTCCATCATGAGAAAATCCATTATTTCATGGGAGTTTAGCACCCTGCTAGGCACTGCTGCTGTACACAGCCCTCTGAGCTGGTTTTTCCTTCTTCAGCAGAGAGAGATGGATGCAACCTGTGAGATACAGGACCATGTTCTGCCACACTTCCCTGCACCAGGATCTGCTCGCCTCCAGTACCCCATCTTTGCTGACCCCAAAGTACTTTCCTCCCTCTGCCTCAATTTCGATGTCTTCATGTCCCATGAGAGTGAATGGTGTCACAGATGGGAATAGACCGAAACTGGGGGTTGTCCTGCACGACACAATAGAAATCAATTCAAAATATCAGCACTTTGGTGTTACCTGAGATACTTCATTTGTAGTTGCTGGTGGTATTCCTAAGACTTTTGTCCATCTTAGAAACAGGGTAAATCCTCCAGTACAGCTCTGGAGAAAAGAAGAGGCCCTCACATTCATGGTGAATGCTTGTCACAGTCCCTCTGTGACAGCTCAGTATTTGATATGAATGAAGGAGGAAGCTGACAGCAAGTGGAAATCTTCAGGCTAATTACCTTGAATAACTTGCCTGCAGGTGCTGTGCAGGTGGTCTGAGCCCTTAGGCACTGACCTAGGAAAAGCCATGGGAATCCTGCATCCTCCACTGCTCCCATCTCAGCTCTGGGATGCTGAATCAGTTCTGGGATGCTGAAAAAAAAAAAAATCCATATTCCACATTTTAATCCACAGTTATCAGTTTAGAGTTTCTTTGAAAGAGGAGGAAAATTTTGATGTCATTGTAAAGCTTAACTCTATTAATTTTAGCAGCTTGCTGCATGTCAGCTTTAAAAGAATTGGAGAACTTCCTCACAGATGAGAAGAGCATTTGTCAGCTAAACCTTGTAGACATTTAAAAACCAAACCAAAACACACATTCTTTCCTCAGGCTGGCCAGGCAGCCATTGGGAGTCACCCCCTCCTGAACAACTGCCCTCTGATGGTTTAAGATATTCTGCGATTTTAGTTAGCCAGTGACAAACTCTCAAGAAATGTGCTCAAATTCTACTTCTCCAGGCCACTGACTTGAGGGTTATAGTGTCTGCATTAAGGTTTAAAGCTATTTAACAGCTCTTTAAGCACAATTCTCAAGATGTATGAATCTTGTGAGTCACAGTGGCTTCTAAGGAGATGCAGTCATTTATATCTTGGATTATCAGTAAAATCTAATTTCTGGGAACAAATAAAAAAAAAAAAAGATATGACACCATTCTGTGCTTTGACATTCAGGAATTTGCCATGAAATAAGATTACTGGTTTGTGGTACATGTTCTATTGGTTTCTAAAATCAGATACAACTCTGTGATCAATGCATACATTTCTTAACATTGCATGTGCAGTGCTTGGGGTTTATCCCAAGAAACAATTAAAATCCTTCCAGCACCCAGAAAATATATTGGCTAAGACTTAGTATAGACTGATCCCAAATTTACCAAGAATCTAAAGGCTTCCTTCACATGCTCAGGGCCAAGCTTCTGCGTAGGGGGTTAGAAAAATACTTCCTGGGGAGTTGTCATTCAGAACGCAGAAGATTCCCTTGGACCCAGCATGGACTGAGGATATGAATTATCCCCTGTGAATTTTAGGGTAGAGAAACTCAGCATATTCCAAGACTACTTCAGAATTCACTTTTTACACAGAAGTTGTCCACTGGTATCAAAAGCTGAAATGCAACAAAGAGGTACAGAAAATGTTCAAAAGAAATGACTGTTCAAAGGAGAGAGCGGGAATATTGAAACCTAAGGAATTCCAGGCTGTTTGGCATATCTGAAATTCATGTTCTTGCCGTACAACCAGGAACCTGTTGTACCATAAAAGACACCCTTATTTTTGCACCCTTTTTGTGATGCAAGGGGCACCTCGTGCACGCAAGAGGTGATGGATTTTTAAGTTCTTTGGAGAGGAGCTGAAAGCAAATGGGTTTTGCTTTTGCTGCAGTACAGAACAATTCTGTGGCATGTGATTTTTTGTAAAAAATGTTTGGAAAGCTGTAACTGCTGTGTGTGCACATGTGGGTGTCTTGTCAACTCCCTCAATCCAGATGGTTTTGGGGTGTTTCCACGAGGAGGACACATATACTGAGCTGTGGTCAGATGCCACTTCACTGCCATTCTGTTTATTTTTAGGAAATGCAAACTGATCCCCGTGTGCCAGGATGTGATGGGATCAAACAGCAGGAGGCTGCTTCTTTGCTCACCCCCACGCTGCCCCAAACCTTTTGTTCTTTGTTCTTCTTCAGGATATGCCTTATGTTTGCTTTATCCCTCGCTGTTCTTGCCCACTCTTCTCTATCAAATAGCATCAGCCTCTTTATCATAGGAAATAGAAATGTCCTGGGAATGTCTCCATATCCTTCTAGCCTCTCAACTCAGTTTTTAATTATTTACCCTGTTCTCTGCTCTGTTGTTTTTTTGATTTTTTTTTTTTCTTTCTTTTTGGCTGCCACTAAATAAAGGAGCTGTTTCACCATAGAAGGAAGAGAGCAGTGAGACCACCCCTAACCTGAGACCAAACACACCCTTTGGGAGGCTGTTTTCCAGGGGAACAGCATCCCATCTTCTCCTGCCTCTTGATGGGTCCACACCCAGCAGAGAAAAGGACTGTGGACAGACCATGATCAGGAGCCTCTACTTTGTGTCATGATGCTTTCATACCACGAGCTCAGTCTGAGCTCTCTCCTGTACAAACCTCCTGGGGGGATTTTAATCTTCCTGCTTGTTTTTGTTCCATCTGTCTTTTGAGAGAGTCCCTGAGGAATATTTATTCTTTCTTTGGAATCTGCTGTCTCTTTCATAAACTCTTTCTCACTTCTCCTATAAAAACATACCCTGAACTCCTTCCAGTTTCCAATTTAATTTTATTCCTGAGCAGTTTATACCCAGTTGTTTCCATGCTGTGGCTATGCTTTAACTTGAATAACTCTTTTCCATCCCTGGAGTTCTCCGGCACAATATGTGAAAGGTAAATTTTATTTTTTTTTCAGGGCTCTTGATATTTCTTATCACAAACCACTTTTAAAAAGTTTATGAGTTCCCCTTCAAAGACTTTGGATGCACCAAGATTTCAGGTAGATACACTGGACAAATGATACATACCACCAGACCCTCTTTATCAATGGATGGTGCATTTTCAAGCTGAAAGCCATTTCTTTAAATGAGTACAAGCCTTTTCTTGCTCTAAGGACAGGGCTTTTACCTTCCTGCCTTTTGTATCCACCACTATTTTTCCAGATCCAGTAAGAAAAGCCCACCTGAATCCACTACAGCATTCTTAACATCACCTCTATACAAGCAACATCCAGCATTTAAAATTACTGAATTTAATTTTCCAGCATTCACTGGTGCTGTCATCCTGTTTCATAGTATGAATTGGATGAAGGTCAGGGCTTGACTGACCTTTGTCCAAGGTGTCCCTGCCCATGGCAGGGGGGTAGGAGCTAGCTGACCTTTAAGGTCCCTTCCAACTCAAATCATTCTGTGACTTCAGGTTTAATTATGCTTAGTTAATCCATTTTCTCAGTAGTACATAAAGCCTCTTCTTCTGTTCCTAGTCAGTGGAGTGATTGCTTAATAAGCCTGTTTCTGCCAGCACCTGGATCAGTTTTAACACCTGTGCCTCTCTGAGATCTGAAAAACAGATCCTGGTTCCTTTGCAGAAATTGTCCTACACTGTTGTTTTCTCCATTTAGAGGTACTGCCCTGTGCTGGCACTAGTCCAAGGACAATTTAGAGAACTTAACTTGCTTTTTCCACAGCCCTTTGCTCCTCCACACACACATCTCCTAAAGCCATGTTTTACAGTCATTCCTTGTTCTATAATATCCTGCTGTTTATCAGAAATGCTCAGTAGATGAGTGGGAATCCATACTTGCTCCACAAAAGCCCAGATTCCCTTAACCTCTGTGCAGGTCTCAACTATGATGCACTTTTCTCCATGATCTGACTCTTCAGCGTTGTGCCCCCCTCCTCTAGCACATGTTGGGGGAGAAGCTTGTATTGGGAACTGCTGAGATTCTATTTTAGATTATTTTGTATGGTTAAAGAGTTTCTCTGCAGCCAGGCTTAATTTTTCTTTCCTAAATTGCAAAGTAAAAGGCTGTAAGAGAACACTTCTTCATCCTTTGTATGCCAGTTCAATTTTTCTTGTTTTATGGGGCTTGAACAATGTTTCAAGTCAATTTCCTCTGCTTCTCTATCCTTTCAAGTAGGGCATTTCCTTTTCCTTCACTTCAGATTTTGACTCTTCCCAGAACAGCTTAGGTTGGTGGCTGGTGCCCAACTATTTATCAAGGACTTGCACAAACTCTAGATAATTTAGCTTTTTTTTTTCTCTTCTCCTCAATCTGGAAGTAAATCTTGCCGCATCAAAGCTGGGCTGCTCAGGTCCAAACTTACAACCCCATGTGTGTCCATCCTTCCCAGTCAGCCTTTTAGACTGCAATGTTAAGCTAAGCAGAAAGACCTTTGAGAAGCCTTCCCATCCCAGTGCATTTTTGCATTATTTGAGAAAAAAAACAAATTAACTCCCTTATTCAAACTTCTCTGAGTTACTGATAGGTACAGAAAAGTGCTACAAATGTCTTGGTTTAGCCAAATTTTCTCGCTCCTACATCAAGAAGGCTGACTTCACTGCCTACATCAAGAAGGCTGACTTCACTGTCCTCTGTGACCCTTCTGTCACCTTAGCCAAGCAATTTTTCAGCTCCTCAGAAGCACTTGCAGAATCAGGAATTAATTTGCTGCATCATCATCTTCTTCATCATCCAACACTTTGTAACTGGAAGAATATGAGAAAAGACATCAGTCTCTTTTTTTAGATTGTATTTTTAGCCTTTTGCAGGTTACATCAATCTATTTTTAGACTAAATAACTAAATAATAACCTCACTCACCTTCTGCTGGTCAGTCCTGACAGCAGGAGTGCTGCTGGAAGAGACGGGTGCAGTCTGGGTTGGGAAGTGAGTGCACAGGGCAGCCTCTCATTCTCCATCCCAGCTGCCAGAAATCTTTGAGCCTAAGTGGAAGGAAGGGACACCTTCCACTAGACCAGGTTGCTCCAAATCCCTTCCAGCCTTGCCTTGAACACTGCCAGGGAAGGGGCTGAAAAGGCTCCACTGTTTCTCTGGGCAACTTTTCCCAGTGCTTGACTGCCCTCACAGTCAAGAATTTCTTCCCAATATCCAGTCCAATCCTGTCCTCTGTCAGTCTGAAGCCATTCCCCATTGCCCTGATACTCCATGCTCTTGTCCCAAGTCTCTCTTCAGCTCTCTTGCAGGGCCCCTGCAGGTACTGAAGGGCCACAGTAAGGTCAAGCAGGTATTGTAAAGGTAAAGAGGCTGGACTTCAGCCTCTCTTCATGCAGAATTAAGGATTTTCTGTGTTAATTTTTTTCCATGGAGCACCTTGCTAGACAATCTTCCATGTCTTTTCCTTCTTTGAGAAACAATCCAAGCACTGCTTACCTTGTTGATTTTGCTCTTTTCATTTTGGGAACAAATGGCCCTGTAGAAGCATTGCAGGATGTTCAGACTCTCCCTGTACCTGCCACAGATAACCTATTACAAATCATAAAAAAATATATATCAAATCAGTGCAAAAGCAGATGGGTACTTTAGAATTAAGGCCCCTTAAAGAGGTTTCCTTGCTCCATTTTACAAAATCTGAGTTGCCCTGTCTCAAACTGGGAGGAATTGGTGTTCAAACCTGCAGAGGTATTGTCTGTCAACCTAGGCAGGCAGGGCTGGGAGATGGGAGCTGGCTGTGCCCACAAGAGCCATTGGTGTGTGAGCAATCGTTCTGCCTCCAGATCAGCAAGATGACTCTCACATTCATGAAGTCACCACTAACACAAGACCTGGCAGCTCCTCAAAGATGAGTAGAAGTTTGGAAATCAAAGATATTTTTCATTCCTGAGCATTTCCATCCTACTCACTGGGTGTCTTTGCATTCTGCAAGAATAAGGCAACCAGAAGTGGTGGAAAAGTGGTGGAAAAAACCCACCCTCCTCAAATTGACACAATTTTTACCGTTTGCTAGAGAATGGTTACAACCCCCTTAAAATATGAGTTCTTTTCATTATAGAAATACTTTTTTATTCCTTTAAAAGCCAATGGAATGCAGACAATGAACAATCTCACATTTAGAAGCCAACTTTTCATCAGGCTTTATCCTTTTGATTTGGAAACTGGCTCATTTAAGCTGGAAAAATTCTGTGAAATGTTGCAATAAAAGAGGCTCTATTTTTGCATTAGCAGAAATATGCACACGCAGAAACCCAGGCGACACAAAACTGAGCAAAGGAGTGCCCAGCCCGTAAGCTGCAAACTGCAAATTTCTTATTTCAAGTACAAAGGCCACATAGATCCTTGCCATCTCTAATAATAATAATGCATTCTGCCACCCAACAGCACAACATTTCCACCAGGCAGGGTATTTTTCCCTGCAAATCATAACTTACTGGATGTGGCTTCAGCTGCCTAAATGTCATCTCAGTCTTTTGCAATCTGCTGTAAACTCTCAAGATACGAGTCATATGTCACAAACTCACAACAGTTTCTGGATTTACTTTAGGACTAGAATGTTCCTGGGCAAAAACAATTCAATAAGGAAGAAATTCTGTCTTCTGTTTTTTAATGACTCCCTGAAACATGCTTCTCACTGATATTTTTTCCACTTTTTTTTGGCCTACTTCTGTACATGTCATTTTACTTTAGAAATCAGATCCATCCCATTTCCATCAATCAGACATGGGAGTATCCTCACAGAACCATAGGATACTGTGAGTTGGAAGGGATCCACAAGGATCATCAAAGCCCAACTCCTGAGTCTTGCTTTTCTGTATTGCAAAGCAGTGCACTAATTGTACATACTGTTTGACAGGTGAAAAATGAGAATCTGAATCGAGGATAAGCTTCTGGCCAAAGCAGCTCAGATTCTCCATCTCATCTCCAACTGAGACATGAAAAGCACAGGTTAGGACTGGGCAGCAGCCTCCAACAGCAGAAGCCCTTTTTCGGGCAATCTTCTCCCCAAAGTTTGTGTGTGTCTCTATTTATGGGCTTTTAGACCAAATATAGTAAAACCTAGTATGAGAAGGATACATTTAGACTAAATCAAAGTTTGAGGGAAGGGTAGGCTTTTTATATTTCACATATACTTGCTGGCAGATATTTATAGAGCATGACTCTATGAACTCTGATCCACAGTCAAGGAGTGGGATGAGTTACATGAATTCAATTCCACGAGCTCAACATAATTTCCTTTCAACACCATGGCCAAATTGTCTTGATTTCCACACCTGTAAAATGGGGGATAACACTTATCCCTTTTACAGGGGATAATGTTATAAACATTAGTTTAATTACTTGGAGAGGCATCGACTTCATACTGTTAAATAACTTTACCTGTACTAGCTGTGCCACACAGGAGGAGCTGAAATCGAACCCATGAAAGTGAGGGAGAAAGGAAACATAATTTCCTGTTGTATGATGTACTCTGGCTAAGAATATAAACCCATGGGACCTTGAGAGGAAAGGTTTTTGCAGCCTGCTTATCCCCCTTTCACCATTATGCCCATGCAATGCCATGGTCCTCAGCAAACACGTTCCTCCTTAACCCAGGGAGTACAGAGTCCTTCCACCTAAAATCAATTTTTCTTAGATTCCAGAGCATCTGTGGTGCCATGTGCCAGCCACTATTCCCCATTCCATGTGTCCATGCTGTGCCCACTTGTCCCCTCTGGTTGCAGAATAAATTAGAGGAGCTACTGTGGTACAGCTGAGAAGGCAATGGAAAATCCAGCCAGCCAGGAAGCTTTTTCTTCTTGATTTCTGTGAAGTTCTCCACACTTGGCAAGCTTTGTAAGCTCAGTAGTGGGAACTGAAAAGGAAAAACCATCACGTAGCATTTTTTCTGTGGCTTGCAAAAGTGAAATAAATCAAGAGATAAAACATCAAGACATCTGTGATACAAGATTTGTTTTGTGAATGTTTAAAGCATTTAATCTCTGTTCTTCTGGCTCCCAGTCCTGGTTGCTGGGACATTATTATTTTACCTATTTTCTAAGGTATAATCAGTTACATCTCAAGAATTTTCTGGCTGCGTTCCATTTTCCCCTTTGCACTACTTGGATAAATCTCCATAACTCTACCCATCTGTTCCTTTTCTGCCTTCTGGTTTATCATCTGAAAATCCCCAAGTGATACCAGTAAAGTCCCCATTGCCAGCAGCAGGGCCAGCTGTGCTACCTCGTTATTTCCTCCCCTTTGCTGCCTCTCAGACCTGGGCCAGGTGTCTCTGAGCCACAGCCACTGCTCAGGCAGGGACAGGCACGAGCTGAGCTTCCCATCCCACCAAACTCCTGTCTTCCTACCCACTGGGCCATAGGACATCCCCTTTTCCATCTCTTCACACAGAATGATCACAAGGAGCATGGCTCAGGTCAGTGTGGGAGTCCTGGGGAGCCCCACAAGCCCAGTGTGAAGCTGGGACTCCACCACCAGCCCCTGGCCCTGGTGGGTTGCACAGAGGAACCAGGCCCAGGGTGAAAGAGGGCTCAGCAAACAGCCCAGCAAGGATTTGCAGATTGATGGAAGACCTGAAAACAGACCTTGCAGCATCTCTTTATTCTGTGCCACATGGCCTTCTCTCTGTCTCCAAACCCTGGTTATCCCAGGGGTTGTGCAGGGACCTCTGCCCCAGCAGGTCTCTGTTGTGCCTGTTGTTAGAGCTTGGCTACAGCTGCTTAATTCTCATTAAACAGTCAAGTTTCTTTTAATCTTCTTCCAAAACAAGGAGCTCAAGTCTTACAACAACATCTCCTAGGAAATTTCTGCTCTCCTTTGGGGATGTATTTCTTTCTAGTGAAAGGAAAATTTCCCAACAACTTTTCTTCAGCTGCCAGGCACCAAGGCAAGGCAGCATAGTGCCACTCCCTCATAATTTCCTAAGAGTCTTGCACATCACTTTATTCAGGGCTGTACCCCCTGCTTTTAGTTTCCTATTCTCATTCCAGCCTGTCTGTTGGACTGCATTCAAAGGTATAAGGAAAAAACCCTCTTGGGACAGTCTGTCCCACGCTGCACCCACGGCCGTAAAACCTCGGTGGCCGCACTACTGGTTCTTATCAGCCATCACACCTTCAAGCACAGAGGGTGTGTCTAATATTAGCCAGGAAACATCGTGGAGGAGACCTGGACTTTTTCAGCTAATCAGTATTAATAACTTCCTATGTTTGTAGACAGCCCATAGGAAATGCAGCTTGACTCATCTACCCCGTAATTAGATGAACTCCCCGAAAAAGTGCAGGTGGCCGCACCACAAAGGCACATTAGCCAAGGTGCAGAATATGCTCCTGACCAAAGGGCAGATAACAGCAGCTATAATTTCCTCCACTGATATAATGTAAAAAAAGCAGTATTTCTGACAGATTTGGCATATGGCTGAGGTTGGAAAGTCAAGCAGCCATTTTCTTTCTCTCTCTTATCTCACTCAGGGGAAATCTGTAATTTAGAAAAGCCTTGATTTATTTTTTACACTCCAGCATATTACTGGAAAATAATTACAAAGCAAAATTTCATGAATACCAGAAGATATTCAGGCCTATTTGCTGTATAAGTTATACCTAGACTGTGATTCTTACTGAAGATATTTGTTTCCTGTGTTCTTTTCTGCTGCCAAGTTCAGCCATATATCACTTTTATGTATCTGAAGGCCACAGTGTAATGCAATATGAAGCTATGAATGGGATAAAGTTACATATTCTCCATTGATTTTCCATTGAATCCATTATCTTTAATGTTGGAACGCAGGTTAGTGTGAGTGCCGGAAGCCTCTGCACCTCTGCGCTGGCTGCTGCCCTATGAAAACCATCCCTGGGGGGCAGATAAAATCAGCTGCAAGCTGCAGAGAGGAGACAGGAGTTCCCCAAAGTGTCCAGCTTAATGGGGGAAGCAGTAGGAAAGAGAGAGGGAGAAGGTAAACTCAGGGATGGGGACATGAGAGGGGCTGGGAGGAAACCAGAGAAGGGCTGGAAGGAAAGGCAGGGGAGGGAGAGGAGGGAGAGGAAGGGAGCAGGACCTACTGCAAGGCTTTCTATCAGTGGAAAATTGCTTTTTGCATGCTTAACAAAGGACGAAGAGAAAGAGATTTGTGGTTTGTGATGCTGCTGCAAAGCCCCACAGGCACCACCAGCACCACTGCCCAGGAGAGCAGAAAACAGCAGTCACCAGTGCTCAAGTGCCATTGCTCCCCAGTACCAGATCTTGTGGAGATCAAGCTGAGGGTTCAGCTGCTCACCCCAGGGGTCAGGATAGGCAGGGAGGGTGTTCCCAGGCAGCACTGAGCTTGCCACCATGGCAGATCAAGCAAAGGCTGATGAGTGGGACAGGAGGATGCAGCTGGATGGGGAAAGCAGGGTGCTCCAGAGGCTTGTCGCCCAGCTGGGCCCAGTTGCACTGGGACTAGATGTTAACACTAACTCTCTAACAAGCTTCTCAAATCACATTTTTAAGGCCATGTGTTAACAGAAAACAACTGTTCAAATTTAGCAAGTTCCAGCAGCACTTTCACCCTTGTTCTGTCTGGGCTGCAGGAGTATGAAACGCCACCGCCACTTCATTTTTCATCCCTCTCACAAAGGGGTAGAGCTGTTAGTCATGCGAGTGGTTGCCTTGGACGATCCCACGCAAGCAATGCCAGCAGGATTTCTGCATGTGTGACTAACTACTCCTCCTGGGAGGCCAGATATTCCCACTGGGAAGGTAAAGGACCTCCCATTTTCTGTAATCTTAACTCTGCAGTCACCACTGCTGCTGCTGTAAAGTATTTTTAAGATGAAAATCCTTCTGCAGGACAGGTGACCTGCTCGTGTCCATCTGGCCTTTACTGTTCTGGCTACTCTTGTTGACATCTGTGACTAATTCGTGATCGATGAAGCTGAGCTGTGACCAATACAAAAAATCTTTATTAAAACTCTGCCAGGTTAATCAGCAGGCATTCCTCAGGAGTGCTGCTCAGAAAGAGCCAATTCTGAGTAGTTCCATGGGACAACATTTCTGGAAGGAGTATCTCGTCCAGCTTACCTTGAAGCATATCAGCCATGGACACCTTGTGTCACCTATAACCCAGGGGACAGAGCTTAGGGACCTTTGTGCAACTTTTCCTTCACTTATTTGTCCTGGTAGAGAAGAGGCTGAAGCTGACATGGAGCAAAAACTTCCCATCTGGTTAAAGAAAAATCTGGTACCTTGTTTAGTGAGAGCTGAGCTCGTGTGTGTGTACACGCATGTGCTGCACAGCAGGACCCCTTTTCTCATTTAAACAGCCAATTAAAGCCTACTTTGGCACTTAGCACATGACATCAACTTGCAGTACTTAACCTGCCTAGCACAGTGTGAATTTAATTTGATAAAGGGGCAACTAATAAAGATCTTGGAAGGCTGGTTAAAGTTCATTAAGCCGTTCCTTTCAAGGTATACTTCCCTCCAGTGCAAAAGCTTGTATCTACTTTTTTTTTTCCTTTAAAGCTGTGTTATATCCTGCCACCAGAAAAAGGTGCCTGTGTCACATCCCGACAGGGTATATTTAAAGTCTCACTGTCAAAATCATGGCAGGCCTTGGTTCTTTGCCCAGGAATGTGCAGAAAGAAAAATAAAAGCCCTTTTCCCTGAGTGTGGGGCGAGGAGTGCAGTGTGTGTTGGTGCAGGCAGGCTCCTGGGAGGGGAACGGGCTTCTGTCACACTGAGCTGCATTCATCCTCCTTCTCCTGAGCCATCCGTGATTCCAGATGGATTTCATAAACAGATGAGGAGGCTCCTCTGAGTTCACTGGTTTAATGAAGCCCGTATGCCTGACTCATGTAATAAGTATTTAATCATGTTGATGAAAATCGTTTTAAAAACTTCCACCACACACAGCGCCGTTCCCCACGCAGCCGTGGGGCTGATAACACCACAGCACAGCCAAGGCACCTCCATCTTCCACAGCCTCTCCAGGTGCCTGCCTCGGCTTTCACCAAGGACTTTCAAATGTGTGCATGCGTTGTGCATTGCCACCCTCTAACAAGGGCCTGTTCATCTTTGAAAATACTCCTCAAATCACCCACTGAAGTGCCACAAAAGGAGGGTTTTTTAAGCCCCACATGCCCCATGTAGCTGTTTCAGAGGTCACTCAAGGGTTAACACTTTGGTGTTTGTATCTTCTTACTAGTTTCTGTTCGTGCTCACAAATGCCCATGCATTAAAAATTTGCTGAGCTTAAGTGTTGTTCATTTGTAAACAGAGAAATGCCACAAAACCTTGCAAATACTGAGTCATCTTGGGTGGAAATTGTTCTTCTTGTCAGAAGAAGTCATTACTGATTCCAAGAAGGACGTGGGCCTTCATCATTCCCAGACATGGACCTGAATGAACATAAGACCATCATGTGGCAACCAGTAGTCCACACAAATTCAGTATATTTTAAGCTAGCTCAGAAAAGTCAGGGCTCCTTCTCCTCCATTCAAGGTTGGATTTATGTTCATGTTTGTCCTTTTACAACAGTCATCAGTGTTCAGCAGCAACGTTCTTCTGAGAGCTCTGAGGAAAGGAAGATGAGTCCCATACTGTCTTGCACAGGATCCCAGCCACAGACAGAGAGAGGAACCCCTTGTTTTATCACATGAAATTTTGTGGATCAGTCCAAATTTGTTAAATTAGATTTAATTTTAAATGTTGTGAGCAAGGCCACATGAGAAGCTTTGATTTGTCAGATAATATTTTCCAAACTGTAGAAATGTTGAAATCTGAAGGTGTGCTTGCAGTATGCTGCCAGTTCAAAGGCTGCTTACATCCTGACAGGGAAAATTATTTTCTGCCATAAGACCAGACAAAACCTCTACTTTGTGTCATTAGCAGTTAGTTTCCTTTGTAAGCAAATTATTTTCCAAATCCCTGAAACGTAGCACAGTGTTCATGGCTTCAGAAGCTGGGTTTATTATCATTTTCCTCACTTCATTTTACAGTAGCCATTTTTTTTATTTCTAAACATGCAGATGTACTGAAAAGATACCAGTGTATGCTGAACAGAAAGTTGACTGTGATCCTGTCTCATCCACTTGTAAAGAGTGTGCCCAGGAATTACCCCATGCTTTCTGAGATGCCCTTCATGCATAGTAGTTGCTGCTATAGATAGTTGTGCTTCAGTGGTTGGTATTTAAACCTTCAAAATTGGGAAGTCTTCGCGATTGGAAGGTCTTGAAGACAGGGAAATCTTCTGGTTGTGTTTGACTCATATTGCTTTGCCCCCAAGATTTACACAACTCCAAGTAATGGGAGCGTTACAGTCTTTAGAGGCTTGATAACGAAATCCAGAGTTCACTTTACACAAGTCCTTCATCCTTCCATTCATGAGCTTATGAATTTTGGTGCAGCAGCACCAGACTCTGAAAGTGCAAGAATTCTGTATCTCACTTTAGAACACCTAATGAAGATGTCATCGTGACCCTTCAGGAGAGCACCTTAAATGGAAAAGCACTGGAGCAGTGGAGAAGTCTGAATTTCTTTGCTTATGAATTCAAACTCCAGAGCTAAAGGACACCAAAGAGAGAGTTTAATGCCTATAAATCTTGCAGTGTGAACTGATTCATGACTCAGACAAAGTGCCCAAGCCCCTAAGAGTCAAGAGAACAACCCTTTAAAATAGTTTGCAACTATTGCTGGAAACTTTAACCCTCTGGCTTCACACTCAGGAGGTTTAAGCTGAAAATGGCAGGAGAGGATTTATGTGTTCCTCTGAACAAAATACATCAGGGTAGGAAAACTTGACCCGACAGTTTTGAGACCTGCCTGACATAAATAACCAATTGATTGGCTGGGCTGCAAAGCCATTAGCAGGCGTGGGGAGCCTGCTGAGACTCAGACACAGTGTAAAATGCTGGAGGTGCCAGCAAAATGGACATGGCCATTGGCTACGTGGTCACCTCCCAGCAGAACTGCTCAGAAGGGCTTGTGAAAAATGGAGCAGCTTTTATCTCCCTCATTCCACAACAATCTGGAAGGCGGATCCAGGCTGTTATGAACCAAGGGGGAAGAGAAGAGAGATAAAATGACCACCCTGTCCTTGAGCAGTAAATCATCTGGAGGAGCAGAAGTATTTCAAATGAAGCTGGAGATCATGCCTTGACGGCTTGCAGATGAGTCTTTTCTGCTGTAAATTACCACAGCTGCCAAGTGGCACTGGTAGGTCTGAGCTAGCAGGGCTTTCCACCCCCAGAAAAGTGGCAGCAGTTACAGCAGAGGGGAATTTGATGACTCAGATCACAGATTTCAGGACAGAGGGCCAGAGGTTGCTTTGCCCTCTGAGAATGGGTCATTTTTTCTTTTTCCCTCCCAAAGAATGCATGTGATGCTCCCATCTTCCCTACCACTGCCTCAGACACACTTTCTGGACTTGGGTTGATTTTTTTGCACTGTCCCACCCTGATGGCAAGGAAAAAGGTAAGAGCAGTGGAAGTCCCATGGACCAATGCCTGCCAAATCTTTCAATCTGGAGAAGAGCAGGCAGTAGGAAGCAGAGCAGACATGATGCTGGTCTACTCCAGACAGTCATTTACACTTCAGACACATGCACGTGTCAAATGAGTAGGAATCTGGGTGTAAATGACTACATAAACAGCAGGGTAATGATGAACCAGAGCCAGCTCCTCAGGGAGGCTGCAGCTCCAGACATTATCCTCAAACAGGCAAAGATGGGACCTTGTTCCCGTATCAAACACGAGAAGTGATGACTGGCAGGTGAAAGGCAGGAAGGAAGAATGTGGGTGTGTGAAATTCACGCAGAATCACTAGGTTGAAAGAGACCCTCAAGATCATCGAATCCAATTCCATTCAGTCTGATCCTGCTCAGAGTCTCAAGTGCTTTCCCTGCTCAAGGAGATGAGTGGGGCAGCTCTCAAGGACCAGCTCCTGTGGTAGGTGTCTTCTCTGTCCTGGCACTGCCACCACTCAAATCCATTGGCTCTTTGAGAAGCAGAGGATTTCTCCGCTATGTAGGACTCAGTTTCCATGGCCAGTTTTTCTTTCTTTTGGGTTAGATTCAACAGTTGGGTATTTTTTGTCTCCAGGGAGTGGATCCCCACAAGAAGGAAACTGTTTCCAAACAATAGAATTGCTTCCCAATAATTGCATTTACACAGTATGCAAATGTGCACTGGCCAAGTATTGACGTGCTACACAGGTAGTTTCCTGGTGGCTCCTAAACCTCCAGAAATGGTGAAAACCAGGAGCAGATTCAGCTGCTTACAGGAATCTGGCCCATTCCTATGAACCACAAACCTGTATGAGTGTGACTGAGCCTTGAGTCTCCCTGACTAAACTCAGATTTCATTCTAACACCCTGCTAACCCAGTAACTACTCCCCCCATTTTAATGCCACAAGAGGTTATTGATCCCCATCCCTGGAAGTGTTCATGGCCAGGCTGGATTGGGGTCTCAGCAACCTGGTCTAGTGCAAGGTGTCCCTGGACTTTGTGTCTCTAAAACGCAGAGGAAAGTGCTGCCAAATACTTTGAATTTGTTATTATTTTGTTGTTGTTGCTTCTTTGTTGATTCTTTTTTGAACTGAAATCAGATTTAGTCTAGGGATTGGCAGTAAGAAACTGTTGAGATCTTGCTTCTGTTTTGCAGGTAGTACCTCCTTAGAATTCATGGACTTGTATAAATTAGGGAGATAACAATCATCATCTTTAAAAAGAACAGGACCTCATCAGCACCTCTCTTCTGACAGGAGACAGTAACAAATGCTTTGGAAACAAATATCGGAAAGGGAAGGGCAGTGGTCCCACCCACTCAGCCCACAGGAGTTCAGGGCCTTTGAAGGCAGCTGCTGTATCCAAATGGCTTCTGCAGTGAACAGGCAGTTTGTGCTGTTTTCCATGATCCTGTGTAATCCTTTCCTTGGAAAGCTTCAGCCACCACAACACCACTACTGAGCTGTTCTGCAATGCCATGAAACCTCTTAGATAAGAAAGCAGTGGGGCAGGTACTGATCTCTCCTCTCTGGTCACCAATGTCAGAACCTGAGGGAATGGCTGGAGCTGTGTCAGGGGAGGTTTAGGCTGGACATCAGGAAAAGGTTCTTCCCCCAGAGGATGGTTTGGCACTGAACAGGCTCCCAAGGGCAGTGGTCACAGCACCAAATCTGACAGAGCTCAGGAAGAATTTGGACAGCACTCTCAGGCACATGGTGTTATTCTTGGGATGTCCTGTGCAGGGCCAGAGTTGGATTCCATGATCCTTATGAGCCCCTTCCAACCCAGGATGTATCTACAATTCTATGACATTTCCTTTTGCTGCCTTTAACTTTGCTGTCAGGCAAGTGCTTTAAAACCATCTAGTCCTGGTTTTATGGGATAAAGAGGACAACAGCTCCATGTTCACTTCTTAACTACTGAGAGCTCAATCCCCATTCCCCTCCTCGCTCGCTTCTCTCCAAGTGTCCTACTCTCTTTGAACTGCCCATTTTTTGGAAGCCTAACACTACATTTTGGATAAATGTTTTGCTACAGGAGAAAAAGTACTTGCTTTTGGAAGTGTCATTTTAGTGCATGCAGCACAAATGTTTATAAATATATACCTGCATACAGACAGGGCACTTGTCAAAACACATTCAAAGGATACCTAGGTTCTTTCATGTATTACATACTCAGAGTGAAAATAACCAGCTATATTTAACCCAGATCCAAGCCCAGACTAAATTATTTCAAAGGTCAATTAAAGAACAGAAAATCTCACTACCTAAGAGATTAAAAAAGCTCCCATTCATCTGCAGTTCCAAGAGCTTTCACAGAACTAAAGCACAGGATGAGAAACTGTAATTAATTACCATTTCATATAAAAATCATTGACAGCTCCAGGTTTCTATACCTGCCAAGACCTGAATTCAGATGACTGCATTTGGCCTACAGCAGTTGATGGAAACTCCATCACTCACCACGCTGATGTAGTTGTTTGGAAACCAACGGCTCTTGGCAGAGAAAACACATTTCAGCTTCTGTTGAATGACTGCACATATGAGGAGCAGGAGATGAGACAGACCAATAGCCAGTGCTCAGATTCAGATTATGTTTTGGCTGGGGCTTAAAGTTCAGGTCTGAGGCCAAGTGGAGGCTAGGATTTAGCCTGCAATGTAATCCTGAAATCACATGGGCTTTTCTCCTCAGGTGTTGGCCTCAGTGGCAGAGACCTGGGGGTGTTTTCTCCCTCGCGATGGTGAGTCTGTTGGTTTGGCAGGCGCTGCCGTGCTCGCTGCATTCCTGTTTTTTGGCCCCGCATGAGTCAGTTCTGGAAAACTCTTATTCAACCACAACTGGAAAAGAAAGAGAGAAAAAAAACCCCAAGCTAAAACCCAGAGATCAAATCTGTAGGACGGGTTTGAACCACAGAGCCCAGTTTTTTACCCTGACAGCCTGCACAATCTCAGCACAGACATAACCACAAACAGCCGAAGGAAGCACTCGGGGAGCTGAGCCCCTGCTCCCATCAGCCAGCCCGAGCCAGCAGGCGATAACAGTCCAACCAAGAGAGCAATGAACACAGCGAGCCAAATCCCTGAAGAAACTCTGGGATTTGTTCTCTATGGCTGATTGGAAAAGCTGTTTCCAGAACTCAAGTCAACACCTTCCTTCAGCCTGAGAACACCTCCTTGGGTAAACATAATCACCTTCCAGGTTTGGGCCTTACTCAGAACGAGATCACTCCACATAGGAATCATATTTAGCACAGGTCATGGTTTAAAACACCATCAGAAATATCTGCAAGGGCGTTCATGTTTCAGCTTTGCCATCAGCCCTAAGGTGAGAACACCCCAGTGTGGACTTGTGATGTGCACCAGAACAGTCATGCAATAATGAATGATGGCCCAGCTCCATTTCTTGTGCAGTCTGCAGCTTCCCAACGTGTCTGACACACTGGGAACCCACGCGCAACAGTGATGGAAAACTTGGAAAGTGAATGGAAGCGAAGAAAAGCCCTTGGTGTAATTTTACAGTGTGTGAAAGACTTAAAGCAAGAAACACAACCAGATGCCACAAGGAAACTACTTTCAATTAGTTCTGCTTTGTGTTATACCTACTGATGAAAAATAAAAACAAATTCATTCTGTCAACAGCTCTATCTATAGCATAATCCTTAAATGAACTCATCCGTCAAACTGGTCTCCTCTGGCAAAACATATTACAGTCCCTGTTTCTCAGCTGTGGAAATCAATCATCTGTTTCCCAAACCCATTGGTCAACATCTTAAGAACCCAATATATTTTTATTGCACTGAACAAGCCAGTCACAGGGCACCAACCTCAGCACACCACCTATGTACAAAGGCCTCATGTATTAGCAAATTCAGCAATTCCAGGGGAGCTATTCCCCTGTCAAGGTTACATGGCAAACTTGCCTGACCTGGAATAAAAAGCAAACCTCAGCCTTTTTTCCCCAGCAGGACCTGTGGGATGTGCTGCTGCTCAGAGCTGGACGAGGCAAGAGCACCAAAGAACAAACCAGATTTTTTCTGGGTGGACAGTTCAGAGAGTCATGTTTGAACCAGGAGATACAGAGGTAGGGATGTGCATTTTTAAGCCAAAGCTGATGGTTCCATTGAAGTAGCAGCAGAGCCACCCCACCAAAGCACTGGCAGCATTCAGTAGCATTTCTTGGTGGTGAATGTTCCCCATCCTCCATGCAGGAGGACCCTGAAGAAGGGGTCTCTTTCCAGCACTGCAAAGGCTGCTACAGCCCAAGAGCACACCCTCCTTCCAGCAAAGGGACACTGTGAGAGGGAGACCAACTCTCATTCCTGTGTTATCCATGAGAATATAAAGGCACAGTCATACTCCATCCTGGATGTACAAAGGGATGTAGGTACGGGGGTTTCCAAGGGTCTCAGTGCCCAACCTCCCATGCCAGGCCAAAGGGTAGAATTGGCCAAGCTGAGATGACATGGGAGAGCAACTTTTTCATAGGCAGATAGTGATAGGACAAGGGGGAATGGCTTTGAAAAAAAAGAGACTTAAAACAGATATTGGGAAGAAATTCCTGACTGTGAGAGTGGTGAGACACTGGCACAGATTGCCCAGAGAAGCTGTAGATGCCCCATCCCTGGGAGTGTTCCAGGTCAGTTTGGATGGGGCTTGGATCAACCTGGGATAGTGGAAGGTGTCCCTGCCCATGGCAGAGGCTTGGATTGAGATGAGCTTTAATGTCCCTTCCAACCCAAACCATTATGTGATACAAGCTGTGCTCTGCATGAGCCGCATCAGGATGGAATGGTTGGAGAACAACTTTAGTCATGCTTATCAAAGACTGAAACATGCCTCAAAGTCATTCTTGAAATCCCATTTCCCAGCAGGGCTCACTCGTGCTGTAAGCAGACACTTCTGCAATTGGTGCTCTTGGCCTCACAACTTTAGCTGATAGAAAAAAATTTACTAAAAGTGGAATGTAAATGGAGGTGCATCTTGCAGAGTCATTGGCTCAGACAGGCAAACTGCAGCAGTGGTTTTACCTAAGGCAACATTATGAGAGTTCATTATGTGGCTGTGTTTTAACTAATGAAGTGGCAATTTCTATGAAATTCACTGTGAATCCCTTAAAATCATTTATGACACAGACACCAGTGCAGACAACTAAGGAATTTTGAGCAAAGCAGACATATCAAGGATACCCTGGTCTTACTGTTCCAGCAACAGTACCAGCTACTCTTGGCATTGCAGGAGCAGCAATATCTGACTGATAATGCACTGGTTCAAGATAAACTTCCATCATTTCCCATAAATTTCAGTTCCCTGGGATATTTGAGAAATTTTTGCTTCTAGGTTTGAAATGTTTTGATGCAAGCCTTCACAAGAAGCAAAACCTTTCAGAAAGGTAACATTTTCTGGGTAACATTTCCCTGAATCCTGGGGTGAAAGCAGAATGGCAGAGGACTCCCCCCACCACCAAGCAGATCTTGCAGAGGTCTGTTATTGCTCAGCTTGGATCAACAGGAATAGTACACAGACAAATAACTCTGAAAATACCACAGGATGAGGATGAGGTTTTCAGAAAAAAAAAACAANAAATACCACAGGATGAGGGTGAGGTTTTCAGAAAAAAAAAACAAAAAAAAAAAATATATATATATATATATAGAGAGAGAGAGAGAGAGAGAGAGAGAAAACATTTTACCCACGTTTTTAACAATATCAGAGTTTATTAAAAGACTGAGCTACCAGCAGGTTGGAGAAAAGCAAAGTGTGTCCACAGTGCAGCAACCTACCTTTTCCTGGATGGAGACTGACCATGGCCAAACTCAAGGGAACTGTGTGCCCACTCCAGCAGGTGCTACACCTCCATGGCAGGGGAACACTGACATGGCCCATTGGTGCACACAGATGTCAATAAATTTCACTGCAGAAAGCAGTAAAGGCAATAGGACTCACAGTTTGGTGTGGATTTTGACAGCTCAGAAATATCTGCCCAGGGCTCCCAGTCCCAGCCAGTCCCAGTGCTGGGCCTGGCAGCCTGAGGAGAAGGAGGAAGGGAGGAATTTGAGCTGAAATCAAAGCCAGACATCCCCAAAGAACAAAGCCATGGCTCCGGACGTGCATATACCGGGGGATTTTTTGGGCAGACAGGTGCCTGGCACACAGGGACAGACAGGGAATTCTGTCAGCCAAACGTCTCCTGTACCCCTTCCCTTGGGAAGAAAGAAGAGTTGCCAGCAGAGCTGGCCAAAAAACAAAGTGAACAAGGCATGGATCTCTGGAGAGTCAAATAATCCCCGTGCAGCAAACAGAGTCAAGTCCGAGGAACGAAACCTCACGGCTGGCAGGCGGTGGCTGCTGAGTACATGTGCTGCAGAACCAGTCTCTGGGGAGTTTGTCTGGTGTTCATCTTCCCTAACCCAAAACCAAGGTTACTCCCAAATCTGGCATCACCATGGGGAAGCAGCCTTGTATCTTTCCTCTGTCAGAGGACACACACACACAGAGCTCCCTGCAAGCAGCAGGAGGGGTGCTGAGCTCTGCCCAGGAGTGTGCTCCCTTCTCTACCCAAGGACCTGCTGTAGCTCCATGCCCTGAATGGTGGGCTGAGGGCACCTGCCTCTCATACCCTCACTGTCTCATCATTCACATCTCCTATGAAAAGGGATCTGAAAGACCTCACCAAATCCAAGCATGCAACCCCCTGAGCCAGCTCCAAACACTGCTCCCGAGCCATCATTGAGCATCATGAGGTTTTTCACAATAATATATTGTGTGCACCTTGGCTGTGCTCTTGTATTTCCCAAATCCACTCTACAATCACGAGAAGTAAAAGGATTTTTTGTTTTAAAAGATTAAATTCTGGCTGCTGGTGCAACCTTAAAGCAGATAGTCTCTATATAATGGTAAGGCATGGCTAATTCTTTTCATTCCTACTGAAGTGGTGAAAATTGGTGATGTGGCACAGTTCTCCTGCTTACCCTGGGACTCTGGAGTCAGGTTTTGGAACTGACAAGTGATTGTAAAAGAAAACTGACTGAAAAACAACTGTATCAAGCAGACACTTGAATTCTGATGGGGATAACCTGTTCTATCCAAGGAAAGGTGAAAATTATTCTGAATATTTTCAGAAAGAAAAAAATATATTATTGAGACAAGGCAGACAAAAGAACTAATGTTAAATCCAGTCACTTTTGGTCACTTCCCAAAACCTCCAGGGGAAAGGAGCAGATGCCCAGGGCAGATGAAGGCTTGGCTGCAGGGCTGGGGCTGCTCTGGGCTTTTCCTACCGTGATGCTGCTGGGGGCCAGGGCAATGTTTTCCTACCTCAAAACCTTTGTTTTGGTGAGTTTGTCCAGCATAACCAAAGAAGCACAATCCAAGGGAAACCATGCAATCCTCAAGAACAGCTTGGATAAAGAAGAGGGCAGGGTCTGAGCATGTCACCAAAGTGCCAGCCAGGAGCAGAGAGCTTTATGGGTGCCTAATGAGCCCAAGCCAAACCAAGGGATGGCTTTGGTGTGGCCTGGGGTCACACACTGGGCATCCCTGGGGATGAGCTGTCCTCCCAGCCCCAGGTGTTTTCTCCTGCTCCACTTTAAATGATGGAGGGGCTGGTGGCTCTCCCCAGCAAGAGATGGCACTGTAGAGCCTTTGCCCTCACTGTCGGGACATTTGTGCTCCTGATCCCTGCATCCTGCTGTCCTTGGGGAGCTGACCTGAACACTTGTGCCCTTCACATCCTTGGGATGGTGATCACCCCAGGCCCAGCACCAAGACAAGCTATAAATATTCCTCCCAACCTTCCCCTATCACTCAATCCCCTGGCACACCAGCAGTGGCCACAGCCTCTGTGGAACAGCCCACAGCCCCAGGCTGGTGTGGGGGCACCAGCTGCTTCCCCCTCCCAGCGGGATGCCCGCGGATGCTCGAAGCCCCAGGGGTGATGGGGCATCCCACAGGCTCTCCCAGAGGCACCACCAGATTAGCAGCTCTATTTTTCAAGCTGATCCTCTCCCACCCCCTCCAACTTCATTCAACTTACAAGAATTTAGGAGAACTTGGCAGGACAGGCAGGATCTAAATATAAACCCCAGAGGCCATTTCGTCAAACAAGCCCCGATGAGCAAATGGCCTCTGTACCTGGAATGCGGGTTCATGGAAGTGACAGGTCAGCAAAGCAGCTGCCTCTTTCCTCCCAGCACAATGGGGATAGCAGAGATGCCATCAGCACGAGTTTTTTCCTACCCTGCTGTGCACTAAAAAATTATTCTTGGAACATTATGGAGCATAGGGAGTAAAGATAGATATGCAGGTTCAGCATATGGCTCTCTTCAGTCCTTGTGATTCCACCTTGTTTTGCAGAGAATAGAAGGAAAAACAGTTGTGCCACCCTGTTAAACTCTGCTTGCTCAGCAGCTCCTGACAATGATGCTGCTTTCCAGGCTTGTTTTAGAAATCCTTCCAGCAACCTGGGTGTCTCTGTGGTGTCAATTAAACCAGAAAAGATGAGTTTTTAATCAGACTAGCCTGCATGGGAAAGGTCAAAAAATGGCTGCAACATCCTCAGGTGAAGCTCAGTTTTGCTTCTCACTGTTGGCAGCAACAAATAGTCACCACATGGAAAAGGAAGCTGGAAGCAAGATTTGCTTAGCTCCAAGATCTCCTATCAGACAGCCATCCCTGAGCCTCACATGTGTCCCCATACCAAGGCTGGGTGGGAGGCAGCTCCCACAGCTGCTTGCCAAAGTTTTTTTGGCTCAGTGAAGCTCAGTAGAGACCAAACCAGCTGGAGCTGCTGGGATGCATCAAAAGCCCTGTGGCTGGTCTGCCTCTGTAATGTGCCCATCACAGAGGCTTGTGATGGCCAACTTTGCTCCCCAGAGAAGTGACAGTGGTTAAATAATCCCAGTGTTAGTGCTGGTGGAGTCATTTCAGGGATGCAGCCCGGGAGGGACCATGCTGGTGCTCAGGGCATCTCCCACCCACTGAGCCACCTCCTGTGGCTTTTTCAGACCCTTGGGGACAGGCGAGTGTGTTTACGGCCAGCTCAGAAGGGGCTGAGTGACAGGCTGTGACCTCAGGCTCTCCTCTGGTTTCCTTGAAGGAGGAGGACAAGGCTCCAAGATGGGTCACCACAATGGGACCATCATGGGGGGTGAGGGCAAACCTGGCAAAGATCACAGGGAGGCACAGACAGCTGGTTCACAGAGGGAGACAGAGCAGAGGGGCTGGTGTCCCCTCCCAGCCCACAGACCCCCTGCACAGCAGGGATGGTGCCAAGTGCTTTGGAACGGACACTTTGCTTTCACGTTGGCAAAACACCACAATTTCAAGAGACAACCCAACAAATCCTTCCTCACCTCGCTCCCTCCTCCCCTCCCCTCTCAGCCACTTTCCTCCTTCCCTGCGGAATGGAAGGGCTGGGGAATTTTTGTGCCTTGCTGATCTTTAGCTTTGGCCTCCCTGCAGCTGCAGCAACCTAGAGCAGTTCTGTGGCTGCTCTAGAACCAGCCTGGTTGTGTCAGAGCCCAGCCTGGCCAGAGGAAACCCTTCTTTAGGGCCTGGATCCTGAAGATTCCAGCAATCACTGAAAGCCCCTGGCATTTGGGTTCCTGAACACTTTCTGAGCTACAGGATGCCAACAGGAAAGGGGACTGACCCTCACCTGCTCATGCCCTTTGTCATCACTCTAGACGCCAGGGCTGGAACAGGACAATAAAGAGCTTTTAGATTCACCAAATTACCAACAAAACTTCATGTGTTTTTCCAGGTAACATCCACTGGACCCTGCTTTTTTCAACTTTTTCAGTCAAGCACGTTCCCTCTGTGGTGTAGAAAGGGACTTCAATCCTCAGTTTCCCAAGAGGTCATTTAACAGCAAGCTGGAGGGAGTGGACAGATGACAAGGAATTTTAATAGAAGGCAAATTAAGCTCTTTATAAGTCACTTCCAAATTGATTTATATAGCCAAGGCTGCTCCACTACGCTTTTGCAGTGGAAAAGTCCCTTAAGAAAATACCTTCAAAAGACTGATCCAACTCTCCTTGAAGCCAGGAGAGGAAAATCATGCAAGTTAAAACTGGGGTTAAAATGTGCACAAAAGCCACAAAACACTCAAAATCACCATTTAATAGATTGTTCCACAGTCCCCTGAATTCCATATGCTGGAGCCTAATGGATAATGCTGAGCTATCAAAACATGAATGTACGTGGAGTTTCTTTATTCTCAGCATTACGACAATTTCTCAGCATTAACGTTCACTTCAAAGCGAGGAATTTTGCTTGGCCTCCCCTGGGACCCCTAAACCACTGGTGTTTGTATTCCACCCCTGCAGTGGGAGCACGGGGTGGCAGGGAAGTGCTAAAGCCAAATGTTTCCCCCTTTGCAGCGCGCTGGAGAATGTGCGGCGACACCTCTGCTCAAAGGGAACGGCCTTGTTTAGATCAGCCATGGCAAACAAGAAGCACAGGCCCTGTAGGAATGGCTTCAGGGGCTGGAAGAAGGTGGAATATCGACTTTCAGAATTTGTGGGTGGGGGAAAAAAAAAAAATCTGTCCATGGTTTCCGTGTAGTTTCAGCCTGAGGCTTTGCATCCCCTGGGGAAATGTCATTCCTTGGCTTGCTACCCACCAAATTGAACTGTCAGGTTAAGGAATGGCAAGACAGACATCTTTGGCTACCCAGGCCAAGACAATGTCTCTCCACCACCGTCAGAGTAATCTCCCCATGGAAAAGGACCAGATCAATGTTCCCGTTGCTCAGATGATTCCAGAATATACGGCTTGTAAACAGCCACGGAAACTGTGCCAGCAAATACCAAAAGGAAAACTGTACCATTTCAACAATTCTTGAGCTGGGTCCATCAGTGACACTCTGATGAGCACCTTGTTGTGGGATGGTGTTCCTCAAGACATGGGCCTTTCTCCTTAATCCCATCTGGTGATCACTTGTGCACAACGCCTCGTTGCCCTTGATGGTATCACTGGTTGTGTAACAGCTGAGGCTGTGCTTGCTCATCACCACCTCAAGTCCTTGGGAAGTGCTGTGGTGACAGCTGGCAACCCCAAAGTGCCATGGGAGTGGCTCCTTTTGCACTTCACTGGTGTCTGTGCCCACCCAATCCAAAGCAGGCCAATCTAACATGACAGGGTTAATGAATAAATATGAAATCATATAAGGAAAGGGCTCCTAGCTCTCCACTCCACCCTTCCATTCCACTAGTGCCTGGCAAGTTGTTGTCTGCAAGCAGGACCTCACTGTGCTGCACTGCTCCCCAGAAGAGCACACATCCAGGAGGGGTAAAAGAACCAACATTCTGAAGATGCAGCAATTTAGGGGCATAAATTCCACATATTACTCTTGAGATAAATGTGTGGAGTGGCCCTGCACTCACACATGTCAATAACATCAAAAGGGCAGTGAAGGCCATAACCCCCTGCTGGAGCTGGGCAGAGGAAGGGACTGTGGGAGTGTTGAATCTCAAATCCTTACTAGTGACCTCAGCTCTCCCTGTTTGAGCAAAGCCCCCTCCAGACAGATCTTCCATCTGTACCTCTCACCCACCACATGGCACAAAGCTCCCCACCTCTGTAAGTGCTGCAGAACTTTGTCAGCACCTGCTCAGTGAGGAACAGTGGAAATCCCGCTGCACCCCTACCCAAAGCTCAGGGTGAGGAGCCTCCTATGACCACACAAGCAGCAGCAATTGAAATGCATCAAGAGACAGAGATTGGTGTTATTCCCAAATTTGCTCTGGTACCATGCACACATGGGTCAGCAGGGATCTCCTTGGCACAGCTTCTGCCCAGGCTGTCCCTGGACCCATCAACGTGCAGCTGATTCTGCTCACTGCTTTGGCCTAAAGGATCAAATATTATTATATTTGGAGAAAGAGAAGTGGATTGTAGCAGTGTGAACTGAGAAGTGAATAAACCCCACGCATTCACTCATCTTTCCCTTTAACAAGGATGGAAGCTGTTCATCAAAATGGGGAGCAAAATTGAATCCCACGAGGCATTCCAGTGCCAGATCTGTAGGAAGCTGTGAAACAGAGTTTCTTTAACCCCTTCCTACAGGAGATTCACAGCCATGAGCTGCACAAACCCAGCTGGGGAAATGCTACACTGAAGCCCCACTTTCAGCCCAAAGCACAGTGAAACAGCCAAGCGTGACCAGAGGTGACAATAAGGCCTGAGATTTTCAAGGCCCTCAACTCTAGCCCACAGGTTCTGTACTGTCATATCCCAAATCTTTTCTCCATCCCTGCATGTAAATCCCTCTATCAAGTGGAGCTACCTGGAAGGGCAGAGAGAAGGGTCTCCCAGGAGCCCTGTCTCACTTCGTCCACGGAGCAGCGAGATGGGCTCCTGAAAGGCAACAGACTGGAACAACAGCCCCGAGCCTCCAGGGCTCGTTAACTCTCCTTGGCCACATCTGTGATTTGCTATATGATGCGTGGAGCAGGAATTTCCAACCCGTCTCCAGAAAAGTAGTCCTGCACCCTGGGCTGATCAGCCACAGCACCAACCTCTCCGTTCATCGCAGATACCCAGTGATTTCGATTAAATCATGCCTGAAATCTGAAATGTAAATCAGGTGGGGAAGGCATTAATGGCAGCAATGTAAAGGCTCAGCGCAAACCTTCCCAAGGTGGACTGTCCTGACCTTGGCCAGGCTGACAATAAAAGTGTGACATCATGTGCAAACGAGCTCTAAATTCAAACCAGGTGCCGGGAGCTGCCTGGCGTTGTGTGGCTGCAGCGTAAAGCCCTGACGTGTGAGCAGGGATGCTGGGGCAGGAGAAAGGCTGAGCACGGACAGGACACACTCAGCAATGAAACAGCCAGTGCAGCACAGGGCACAATTCTGCACTGCATTGAAAATGCTGGGATTTGTGCTCTTTGGTGCCAGTTCCACTTGGGGCAAACACTGTTAAGTAAATGGAGTTGCTGATACTCATTTCCACGTGTGTGAACTTTCCTACAGCTCTGGAATCAAGCCAGCAGCACAGTAATGAGGGTTTTTTTCCTTGTTTGCTTATGCCCAGGACTCCCTTGGATCTTGCAAAGTGCGTGGAGCTGCACTCACAGGACACAGCTATTTTCCTGTGACTTACAGCCAAAAAGAACATTCATGCTTCAGAGCCCCTCCTGGCCAGCCATCGTTCCTCTGCTGCTACCCCCTAAAGAAATGGCCTGTTGCCCATGACTGACCCTCACCTTGCTGAACAAGAAGGCCCTTCCCAAAGGGTCTCCATGAGCAGTTTTTCACCCCATTATGCACCGCCAGGCCAGCTGCTCACAGTGCTAGCACGGACCTGTGCAGCCACAGCCTCTGAAATAAATTCTGCTGGCTCCTGTTCATAGGGGGGACCAGATCAGCAGAGAATAGGCAGGTTTTCTGTCCATGAACCAATACTTGGGAGGACAATAACTGCATTTCTCATTTTTTGCATCCTGGTGTTTTGGAGAGCACAGTCCAAAGAGTAAAATCCATCACTGGGAGCAGACAGGCCTGGGAGGGGCAGTTGGGAACGTTTCAGGATGTGCAACAAAACATCACCTGCACAATGGAGTGGGGATCACACACAACTGTGTAGAGTGTAAACTGTTCTTTATTTTTTGCTGGTCATTTTTTGGAACACGCCCTGGCCGTTCCACAGTGACCCTGAGGCAAGGAGAACTCAAAACAGAAAATCTGTTGTACAACACAAAGGTTTGACATGAGCTGGGCAATTTTTACATCCAGATCATTATTAATTTCTTTTGGGAATTCCATTTCCACATGAAGCATGGCTGGATGAACACTACTGAAGCACACAAATACCAAGACCACCACCACAAACTGCAGAAATTACACAGCACTTTTATAATACTGAAAATTCTCTCCCAGTGGCAGTAAGAGTAAACATGTCCAAAGGTTTCTTTGTATGGAGAGCAGCTACAATGAATGGTTTCAACATCAAAATCAACTGGAAAACAACAACTTCAGGTAAAGTGTTAGATTAAATCTAACTAGGAAAGGAGTTCTACAATAATCATAGTTTTGAGCACTGCTGTTTTGCAGTCTCCTTTCTGCCATGGTTACAAAAACTGCTCTTCACACCCAGCTTACCACAGTTCAACTGAAACTTGAGCAGCCTCCAAATGGACAAGGAATGGAAATAGGAGAAAAAGAGAAAATAAATCAAAAACAACCAATTAATTTTCATCTCTCACATTGTTCTTCCTGCTCAACTGGGGAAAGGGAACTTTTCCAAGTGAGTTCAGAAATGCTGTGGGTCCCTTCATCCATTCCTGTCAAGTCTTCAGTGAAGAAGGTTGGAAAATGCTGATGACAGGCAATAGAGTAAAATCACTGATACTCATAAATCTGGAAATTTGGAAGACAAAATATCTGTATGCAAGAATAATGAAGAAAAAATTTGTCAGCATTTAAATAAACTGAAGAGTTCCAGACTGGAGGCCTCTTCTGCTCAAAAACTTCATGGAAGTGCACAATTGTAGAAAAACTCTTGAGAGACACAATGCACAGCACAGCTGTGGGAGATGAGAAGGATAAATTACTCTGGTTTTTCATTGTGGACAACACTCATACCTTCTAAATGTGGGAACAGAAATTCTTTTTCTGCTTCTCTCTCCCTCCCTCCATATTTTAAGTTATGAACTACAGAAACTCAGAAGTATTTCTAGTGGCATTTCTAGTTCTTTTTCAGATGAAAGGTAACAGGCATTCTGTAAACCCCTGTGCTCTCCTTTCTGCAGCCAAAATGTAGCAATAGAGCTCAGCAGAGCTGTGAATTGCTTCCATTCATCCTCATCAAGTATTAACTTCATACACCGGAATCCATCATTCCGAAGTCCACCTATCAGGACAGTCAGTCAATAGCCAGGCTAGCTAGGATAATACCCAAGGATTAAAAACAGTACTGTAGTGATTTCTGCAGCACTACAGGAATCCACTGTAAAATTAACACTGTATTTCAGGTATTTTCTCAGTCATATTTTCAAGATGATGCACACAAACTAAACTCCCTGAGGGCAACAGAGCATTAGAGTGCATGGTAAGACTCAGCTTTTTCAGGGAGAGGAGGGAAGAGCAAAAGCTTAGCAAAGCTTTGCCAACTTTCTGTCCCCTCACAGATAATCTAAGTATTCAGACTTAAGCATTATTGGTTAGCGTTTAAAATAGAAGTGACTGCAGTACTACTCAGAAGTGACCTACCAGTACTACTCAAGAGTATGCTACAAGAGCAGATAATGAGAAACAATTTCCATAAAATTTCTAATAAATACACTCCCTAAATTCTAGTCTGACAAAAATCCCTGAGTTAATTCTCATCAATGTAAGGTCTCCTGTCTTCCGAAGAAGTTTTGGTTCAGTCAATCAGAAAATCGCTTCCTGATGGACAGCTGTCAGTGCTGACTCAAGGTACACTTTTACAATGTGTATATTTAGTTTTCTACAGCAGTGCCAGAGATTCCATGAGCATCTGAATCCCTGCAGTGTAACAAAGCCCATGATAGCTGTCAGAGGGCAGCCACAGGCAGGAAGGCAGCTACACCTGGTTAGTGTGGAGTTTAAACTGGAAAAATAAAGGCAAGTTCACATTTTAGGCAGAAAATGTCACATCTCGTGGTCACCTTGGTTTTCTGCTGGGTAAACATGCTGACAGGAGCCACTGCCAGTGCCACAGGAGGAGCTGGGAACTCCTGGCCAAGAGTGGATGTGCTCCTTCTAGTACTGCCAAACTATTACATGGCTCACCTGGAGTCAAGAAACCTCTGCTAGAAACTTTGTTATAAAAATAACTGCAATCTTTTCCAGGGATCTTTTTCTTTGGTATCCTACCAAAATTTCTGAGTTAGTTCCCTGGCCTCACCACATGTGTCTTTCTGAATTAAACTCCTAGGCAGAAGGATTCTTCCAAGCAAAAAAGGATTTCTGAAGCAGTACTAACCTGGGTGCCTTCAGGCCATCCATCAAAAATGAAAAGTAACTTCTGGACCCTGAGAGAGCCAAGTGATCTGTTGTCATGAGAAATCCTAGTCTGTCAGCTCAGGAATAGAGAAGGTGATTCCAACTCTGCTATTTGCTGTTCCTCTCCATTAGATAGGAGAGGATCAAGCACATTTAATCAGCCTTTGGTTCCTTAGGGCATGAGACCTCTGAAGAAGTAAGGCCACTTTAGGGCCATCAGATCCCACCTGATAGAAGCAAATGCTAAAAACCTCACCACGGTCTCAGCCATTGCTTTCAATCTACTAAAATGAGGAACTTTTCTTGTGGTACCCAATACCATTTCCAACAAAGCCCAGTTGGTGTTGAATATTGCATTCACATTCAGGAGGCTGAAAAATAAGGAATTATAAAAGACTACATGGAAGTTCATGGACATCTGAGGTAAAATTAGGGTTCTATAAAAGTAAAATTTCCCTTTGTTTTCAACAGAGGCAGATTTTCATCTTTTAAGCCCAAATCTTCTCTGACACACAAAAGAACATAAAATATAGAAACACTTTAGTTCAAACCTGAAACATTTGTAAAAATGGGAATAAGAGAGAAAAAGGGAACAGTCTTTCACTTGGAGGAATACTGAGGTACTTTGAGTACTACTCAAAAGTAGGTATTAATTGAAAAATGTCTATTATTAACTGTAAAATGAAAACACCAAAACGAAATGCTAATAAAAGCTATTATGCTCGATGGGGAAAGCCTGCTAATTTAAGAATCACATCAGGATGATTCAAGTGTGCTGACATAGAAAACCTGTGTTTTAAAAAACAATTAACAAATATTATCATGATATGCCCATTAAACTGAGCTAAGGCAGTTGGTCTCTGGATCCACCTTAGGATAAATTAGGGTAAACACTTGGAATCAACAAGTTCTTAATGTGAACTGGCTGAAATTTTGGAAATTAGTCAAGCAATAGAAGTCTTTCAAGGATTAGGACAATGTGCATTATCCTATGTGCATATATCACATTATGCACAAGAAGACTGATGTAATGTCTATTCACCTTGTTGTCTTGGAAGGACAAGTTACTTCAAATTTCTATTTTGTTCACCATGTGCCCTAAACCATTTTTGCACTGCAGAAATTCTTGAAACCTTTTTACCAGTCATTATTACACAATCAAAAACTCATATTTTAGAATGGCAAAGATGAATTATCCAGTAACTGAAGAGAGTGATTCAAGATTAAAGAAGGACCATCAGTGATGGAGCTGAAAAGAGCATTACTTCTTCCATTGGCAGCTTTGGTCAGTGTTCCTTTAGGATGTGCAGCACTCACTGCAGCAGTGTTGGCTCCTCTCTGGTTCTTGCTGTCCTCCTGAAGCTCTGTTCAGACAGTGTCAAGGGGCTGCTATTGATCAACCCAATTGAAAATTATTAGAACCAAACTGAGAAGGCCAACACAAATGCCAAAAATAACCAAGGCACATGCCTGTGAAGAAAGAAAGCAAAAATTAATTTATGGAAGTCCACAAGAATAGGTACAAATAGTTTCTTTTAAAATAATCTGTAACATTTCAAATTACTCAGTCTTCACGCACAAAGTATCTGCTTAGTGGGAAACTAAACCAAGCCTGGCACAGTTTCATTGGGAACTCCTGGAGCAGTCTGGTTTCCCTGCTCACACTATACAGCTGCACAAAGAGTAATTTGCCCTTTACAACTCCAAACAAATTGAGAAACTGATTCGTATTTTACTCAAAATACAATTAAAATTACAATGGATTTTTTTCATTTTTGAATAGCCAGATGATAATAAAACCACAGTTCAAGAGACTGCAGCTTGCTGATTTATAACAGGCCCCCAAATCTGCTGGAACTAGTCATGACTTTAGATGGTCAGAGGGCATCATTATTAGATTTTCTTTCAGATTCCCTGTTTTGCCAATACAAGATTAGCCCCATGAATTGTAAGAATGGCAAAAAGTCTATGTATAAACAGTTTGTCAGCATTTTGGCCACTGCCATGAAGTTGCTCTGCTGAGCAGTGGTTAAAATGAAGACAGACAGCTACAGTGCAAAAAGCAGACTCCTGCACAAATTCTAGCCCAGAACTTAACCTACTACAACAAAAGAGAAACCACAAAGAGGAGGAAAAAAAAAAAAAAACAAAAAAGAAGAGAACCAAAAAAAATTAAGATGTTTTTGCAAAGTCTTTTATAAAAAACAAGCACAAAAACTGTTTCACTTAAATGCAGTTTAGTTTTGTCCCAACTGCCCAGACACCAGAACAACAGTCAGAACAACTGAGCAGAAACTGAATTAAAAGTCAACATCCGAAAAATATAGGGAAAAGCACATACATCAGTGGTCCAGGACATGGACACACTGCTTGCCAAAAACCTCTGGTGAAGAAGGAGTTTCAGAAAGACCAGAGCTACCAGGCAGGATTAAAGAAAATGCTCAGAGATTTTGTGAGCTGCAATGAAAACAAGAGCTTTGCCCCTCGGATTGTGTGCTCCACTGTGTATTAAAATGCATTTAAAATGAGCCTGTTTAAATATTATTAGTGCAGATGAAAAAACAGAAAACATACCCCAAGTTTCTGTGGTGATATAAAGTCCTCTCTGTTAAGTTTAAGATAAAATAGTCCAGGATATACAAAAAGCAAACATGTTGATGTGGTTGAACCTTCAAAAAACAGAAAGTAAGATTTGGTTTAGAGAAGACTGAAGTGCATTGCAGAATCATATACTGAATTTCTTGAAGTTAAAATAAAAACCAAGAAAACAAACCACCACAAGAACTTACCAACTACTCCAAATACATTTTTAATGTCTGGCACGTACATTGCAAACAGAACAACAACTGCATTCAGTGTTAAGGTGACAAGGATATGGCAAATCCACGACCCAGGAAGATGAGAGAAAAATACCATCAACACAGCTTTCCTTGCCTACACAATACAAAGACACATTGTGTGGGTAAATACATACATACACACACGTATTTTTTGATCTTATCTCAATTTCATAACCTTAAGAATTACATCATTCCAGATGTGAAAGAACATTTTAAAAATCAAAATGCCAGAAGATTAGTAATAGTTTAATGCTTTGTCTCTCTGTAGTGTAGAATGTAATTTATTACTGTATTTAAGCAAGATTTATCACAGGGTCATTAGTCTTAAGAAATTACTGGTCCCTCCCTTATTTGGGGGGACAAAAGAAGGCGTGGGGGATAGTGCTTTGTCTATTTGAAAATGCCTGGTAGCAAATGTCAGCATGTTGCCAACTGATACATAATCTATACAGTGCTTCCATACACAGAGTTTTGCCTGCACAATTGTTTTTGGTCCTAGATGAATGAATTTTCAATTCTACCACAGTATTGATAAGCTAAACTAGGGGGTTTTTTTGGTGAAATAGGTCTATACGTGTTTTTAATTTACAATTAAATTGAGTTTCAAGAATAAGTGTGTTTGTGTGTGGGTGCGTGCATGTAGAAAGGAAAAACCAAGTCAGCAAAACTCAATTTAAGAGAAAAAAAAAATCAAACTAAATAAACTTTAGAAGTTCTGAATTCTCTAAATTAAAAACAATGCTGTGGGCTAGTTTTAATCTGAAATCTGTCTCAAGAGCACAAATTAGCTTAGTGGTTAGTTGTTATTTTGGAGCTTTCATGGAACATATGCAAATATGTGGTCTTTGATCAATCACTTGACAAGTGAATAAGATACACAAGACTAGATGTGACTCAAGAATTGCAGTCTGCAAAACATTAGTGACCAGTGCTCACTGCCAGCTCCAGAGCTCTCAGGAATACTCACTGGGAAATGGATTAGAGGGACTGTCAGGAGCACAGCAAACAGAATGGCTGCTCTCACAGTCATGATGATGGTATCGTGGGGCAGGTACCTGGAGTAACCTCGTAGCAGTTCAGAGTCCACTTTGTCTGAAAACAAGACAAATTAATTGCTTTGTTAATCACTGGAGAGCTAAGGTAATTAGCAAGGCATATTAAGGTGACATTCAAATGGATCCATCTGCTTGGGGGATGCAGATGCACTCTGGCACTACTGATACACAAGGATGCAAAATCTTCAGGGAAATGAAAAACTTCAGGAGGCAAGGCCAGGCAGAGCCTCTGCTGAAGCCAAAGATGCCTAAAGAAGAGACACAAACATGAAGGAGACAGCATTAAAAAAAAGAGGAAATTTAACAGCAAAAGTCAGAGCACTGAGAGTGGTCTGCTAGCCTGAATTTTTTTTTTTTTAATCTTTTTTTTTAGTCTGCTTTTTTGGACTTCAGAATGGACTGAAATTTTCAAAGTCTGGTCACCCTGTGAAGTTTCAAATTCACAGAAAACAGAAGAAACCATCTGAACCACAGAGAGATGAAACATGCCTCATTACAAAGAGGGAACTGTTCTTTTGTTTCCAATTTAAAATAAAATGTTTTACATTTTCTCGGACTGGTGTTTCAGGAACAGGGAACAGACTTTCTCTGTTTAAAGAAGTAAGTTAATTAAACAAGACAACCAAAAAGTGAAAAGGAGAAGAAGCTTGCAAGGGGAAAAAACCAAACCAACCAAACAAAACAACTCTCTTACAGACATCCACTCTTAATTCCAGCATTTCAGGCTCCTGACTCTTAGAGCTACTAAAAGAAATCAAGCCTGCAGAAAACCAAAAGCATTCACAGTGAAACAGACTGAAAGGCTGCTGTCAAGACAGGGTCTGGTCCCAAAGAAATCATGGCAGTAAAGGTAACAGGAACTGGGATGGGTTCCAGGACTATTTTTTTTCCTCTTTTTTTCCCCCTTCTTATTAAGATTTCATCTGGACAGATGATTACCTTGCACTGCCTACTGAACTTCTCTGAGTTGCACTTAAATTTACATTCTCCAACAAACCTCATGGAGACAGTCAGGAAACAGCAATAGCAGCCAACAGGCTATTAGGGCCTTCAAGACTACCCATGTAATTTTTCCGAGGTTTCTGGATATCTAGAGAATATTTTCAGACATGCTTACACTTGGGGGTAAAAGGTACAAAAGTCCCTAAAAATCTGGAATTATTAGATGCTAAAAGCCAATATTCTTGGTGCTTTGTCAGACACCATCTCATCCCCACGATCAAGAATTATAAAACACTTGAAAGTATAGGAAATCCTAATCAGAACTTTCATCTTACTGCCTTACAATATCCTGTAAGAAGTTTTGTTCATTCCAATCAATGAAGATTAGCATGTGATCATCTCATAATAAAAGTTTTCAGAAGACATCAGAAGGATCCTCATGGGTGACTGTGATGCATTTATGTGACAGCCTGGGTATGAAACTTCAACAGAATCAGCAAGTAGAGGAAATTCAGTAAACTAGTGTTATCACTGCTGTATGAAACAGACACTCACCTACTTCTGCCAGGGCTGTAATGGACCTTTAAAAAAAAAGGCCACTGTCTGGATAAGGGGTCTGAAATCTTTCTGTGCACTTGGGAAGTATAAGAATGCCAGACAGGAGAAGTCATCTATGTTTAAACTCTACTAAAAATCCGTACCCAGAAGTATTTAGAAGTCCAAATGTAGAGTAATTAAATTGGTACTGCAGCACACTGTCACCTAAACTCTACAACAAATGAAAATGCCTGTAGAATTTGGTAGGGCAAGTGTGATACTCCACCCACTCTTCTGATTGGTAGTAAAAAGCTACAGTTACTTCATTAAATGTCAACAACATTTCTAAGAAATGTCCATTTCTTGGTTCAGTTCATGTATCAAACAGACATTTCTGGCTCAGGAACTGCATGCAAGACCAGAAGCATGTGCTGGAAAAACCAGCTCAAAGACTATTCATATTCCTTTTGAATTTTTAAAATCTGAGGGTTCAAGTGTAGTAATGCCTGAAGCATTCCAGGCAGAAGACATTTATCATTTATCATTAACTTTTGTTCTAAGGAATACCTGAAGAATACACTTACCATAAAATGTCAGGTACCCGAAGAGAGCAGACATAAAGTAAATTAGGAAGCTCAGACCAATGCCTGTGACAGTTACATTCTGCATTCTCCTTTTGGATGGACTAAAATGGAAAAAAAAAAGGAATCAGTGTTGTTTTACCTGTATTGGGGATGATTAAACACAGCAAAATCTTATATAGTACCTTGCCTTTCATAAGGAAGTATTGGCCTAATTTAAGGCTACTGATTATCTGCTGAGGTCTGTGCTGTCACTGATATTTAGGGGGTTTAAAAGTATTTTTAATCTGGTAACTAAAAGGGCACTTTTCAAGCAGACAATTAACACTGTCCCCATCTTGTATGGAATTTAGACTTCCAAGTGTCTCTTTTAAGTGAAAACTGGGACTTACCAGGATGATACCTATTCAGAGCCAGGAACAGAATCTATGTCAAATACCCTCACTGGATGAGATATGACCAAATGCAGATTCAGTTACAGCCATAAAAATTGACTATTGAAGTACCTTATAAAATGACCTTTTTTTTCTCATGATTGTCCAGGGCAGGACAATATCCTGACATTGATGATGGAACCATATTTGCTACTTTTCTCTCCTCTAAGAGAGAAAAAGCCAGTACAGACTAAAACTATACATTTCCCAGAACCATGAAAGCTCCTTATTCTGCAGTGTTTGATGGCACTGACCTAAAAATAAAAATTACTCGGGACTAATTTAGGGAAATTATTACAAAAAAGGTTATAATTATATTTTAATATATGTTCATACATTACCTTTGGAGCTCACAATAGATTGGCAAGACTGAGGTATGGCACAGAAAAGAGAAGGCCATGGTTGGTATTGCATAAGCACTCTGAAATACAAAGAAAACATCTTGTAAGTTGTTTGCTATTACTGCTGGTTGGGAAAATATGTGTATGAACTCAGAATTCAGTTCAAGTGCTGGAAGTCAGTGGAAATATTTCTAGATGAATGCTTTGAGATAAATCTCCATGAGACAGAAACGGTGTCTCTACATCAGTCCACAAAAATTCAACCTTTTCAAGTCATGTAAGTTCAAGTGGACTTAGCTCAGTTTCATCATCAGAAGTCATGCTGCCTATAAGCCAAAAACTGGAAGATTCTTTTTTTTACTATACTGAAGCCAAGTACTTATGTAGAAAGAGCAGGATGTGTCCCAGAGCCAGTGTATCATTTGTGAGATTCTCTAAGAAGTTTTCCAGATTCTGAGATCCATGGCTACCTGTCAAATTACTGATTCCTTCACCCTGACCTCACTATTTTATTACTCCTTCAGAAAAATTTGGATAAAACATAAAATATAACAGAAAATATTAACAGGAAATATAACATGCTTTGGCATCTAAAGTTTCGAGACAGTTATGTAATTAAAGATGCAACCAGACAATTAGTGGTGTATTATTCCAAAAATTTGTAATAAAAGAGATGAATCATCTAGTACAGCTTACTGCAATTGCCAAGTAGGATAAGCTGAACTATTACAAACACTTTTGTGCTGAAATAATCAGGACCATACTGGTAAAGATATGCCACTTTCTATTGATAAAGCTAATTTTAAAAAAGAAGTAGAGGTGAGTCCCAAGATTCTTCAAAGCACAAAAGGCCAGAATCTCACATTAGAAATTTCTGGTCAAAGCACCATTTCTTCTTTGATCTACAGATAACATTTGTCTGATGTTTGCATTGCCCAAGCATTTTTTCTTCCCCTTCCCTTTTTCTTGGGAGGGTACGGTGGACTTCCGTTTTTTCAGAGAAATGCACCCACATCCCTTCTAAATCCTACTACAGAGCCATCCCAGATTTACCTTTTTCCCTTCCTCTTCACCCCACAGAGACCAGGGTTCTACATGACACTTCCTCTCCTGCAAGCCTTGATGGGTGGTTACATGACTCAAATGCCATGTTAATTAATAAATACCAGAGCTGGCACCCAATGAGATGCACAAGATTGCATCAGGCCTGAAGAATCAGCTTCAGGTAAGGAAAAACTAAAACTCCAGAGAGGTCAGGAAACCATCTCTACCCTGACAGGAACTAAGAGCACACAGCCAAGTAGCACCAACTTCCAGCTGAGGGCATGTTAAGTTGGCTTGATCTGATTGCATGATGAGGCTGACCACTGCTTCATCTGTTATACTTTCTTCTTTGGTCGTATTTCCAAAATATTTTCACAAATGCTAACTTGGACAGTCAGCCTTCATACAAAAAAAAAAAAGTGAGACTGGATAGCACTTGGCAGCAGGTACAGAAAATATTTCAGCAGCTCATAACGAGTTTTACACAAATGAAGCTTACCCTGGGTAAGGTTTAAACCCCAATTCTTTAAAAACCACCACCCCCCTTTAAGTTTGTGTATTGTTAATAGAGATTACCTCTTTTGAAAGATGAAAGAGCTTTGCTTTACAATCCCCAGTAGAATTCGAAACCTGTAAAACATGAATGCAAAAAAAAAAGCATAATGAAAGAATAAGCCCAAACCACAGACATGAAACTTTTCAGATTCTGTGATGATTAATAAAAGAAGGAATTTAAATTGCAGGCCATTCTGAAAGTGTTAATGTAAAAAAAGCATTACAGTTTACTAGTAAAATTAGAACTTCAAACCAGCACGCACTTTACCTGTAAAGTCTCTATGGCACTATTCAGAGGTAGAGGACAAGGGATCGACCATTTTTTAATCATAACCTGCAGAGACAGCATATTTCATATATGAATGATATCCTAAAAATAAGTTTTCAATTTAGATACACATAGCTGAAGTATCAGCCTGTTGGAACACACAGCAGGGAGCTACACCCCCAGTAAATTACCAGGCCTGCCTGGCAGACAGGCCACCAGAAGGAGACTCGACAGAAAAGCCTGTCAGTGCCATTCCATCCAGCTGCTCACCCTGCACAGCTGGCAGCCTTATGGCCCAGGGATCTGGAGGTGGGGCACTGCAATGGGCTCTGACATGAGCTGAAATACAACCAGCACTCCCCAGCCACTCTCCCTGGGCTCCACACCAAGGGCCTCCCGGCCGGAATTGCTGCTGCGTTAGCGATCCCAGGCTCGCGCCCGGAGCACACAAGCCCTCAACAGAGATAGAGCAGAGCCTAGGGCTAATCTTAAAAGGCAGAAACATATGGTTTGGACTAGAAAGCAAAGGAAAAACAATAAATGCAATTATTGTCCCAGAATGTCATTGGGCCTTCAGCTACACCCTGCTGGTTTAGGGACTGCCAAGTAACAGGGCTGAAAATCAAAGGGAAATTAAAATAAGAAATGTTACCTCCTTTTTCAGGAGCCCAGTTTAAAATGATAGTTGCCTTGCTCTCCTCACCCTAATTAATTTCCTATTGTAGTTGCCTGGCTTTAGAGGTTATAATTCTTTTGAAGCCTAGAGCAAATAATTAAAAACTTAATTAAAGACTCAGATTCACAAGAAGAATAACATGCAAGGGAGCTCTTCTCCTGGCTCAGAGAACTGTGCTTTGCATGCTGCCAAGTGGTGTTTCCCAGAGGATTAGATGCTCCCTCTTGTCACCAGTGCCAGGAGAGGCAAACAAATGTTACCTCTGGCCAAAATGTGAGGAAAGAAAACTGTGGGTACACAGCAGGCTGAGTGCATTGTGGCAGTAACACTGTGTTTTAAAGTGCACAAGAACAACTCACTCAAGGTGTGGAACTAGGTGGAAGCCTGCTCAACAGCAGCCTGCAAACACCAAACACTAAAATATAACTTGGGCCTGGGCTGTATTTAAAGGCACCCAGACAGGGGAAGGCTTTGAAGGCTCCAAAGTAGTCTGCTTTGTGGGAACTCCCCCACTCCAGTCTAAAGCTGGAACAGACACTGAAAGTGGCATGGAGCTGAAGGGCAAGATTTGGAAGAAGTAAAATGTGCCTGGCAGTGGTGAGGGGAAGATTTCCTGCAAGCTGAAGAGCAAATATATATATAAACATTGCAGGAGGAGGACCAGACAAGCCAAACCTAAAAGGCTGGAGAACATTTTTCTAAAATAAATGTAATACAGATTAAGAACAGACTGAAATGGAAATAAAAGAAGACAAAATAAAATGTACTAGGTGCATTGAAGAAATCTTTATTTATATTTGCCCACCTGCTTAATTATTCAAATGTACTTGGGTTTCCAATTGTAGTCTGAGTTTCCCCAATAGGAAAGGATTTTTAAGCTGGCAGCACAGCCCAGTTAGCTGAGCAGTCATGCAGGCACCACAACCCTCCTCTAGAACTTTAAGCCTATTTCATATAAACATTCTTTGGAGTATAACAAACATTTGGTTTTGAGTGAAAAAAAAATTAAAATCAAGAGAGATTCTAGTGGAAAAACAGTATTTTAGGCCCACACCAGAAACATTGCTAAAGAATAAAGTCAGAGGCTCTAATATTCTCCGTGATTTTTTTGTATCCTGCAGAGGGAAAACAGGAATCCCTTTATTCCAGCAGTACTGACACCACTCAGCAAAGGGGCTGACTGTGCATCACATCATTCATTGCATATGGCAGGTTCCCAATCTGCAACATGTTTTGTTCTGGGAACATAAACAAGAGATTTATACAAACACCATCAGCAATCATTAACACCTTTGTTGAACAAGCTAACAATAATGCTGTCTCCACACACAGAAAAAAAGTACAAGTCTGTCTTTACGCTTCACCAATATTTAATACAGCAAGAGAGGAGGCAATAACAAAAAAGTTTAACGATCACAATTTCTTTTCCCTGAAGATTCAAGCCAGGGAATAAGATTCAACAACTGAGCAACAAAAGTGCTCAGGGCATCACAGAATCTGGCTTTCAATTAATAGTTATGCATACTTGTTTTTCTCCTAGATCAGCTCATCTCAGTGTTTGCATTTTTGCAAGTAAAGCCCAGAACCAGTTTTTTGGCTTTGAAGGAAGAGATCCTGAGGCATAGTGAGAACATGAGATCAGAACAAAGAAGTCTCCAGCCCTTTGCTCAGTGCACTCCCTGACCAGACTGACCAAGAAGTCTCTTTTCTGCAGGCTGCAGTAAAATTGTGGCTTGCTGGAAAAAAGCTGAACAGATGGTGTGCACTTGAAAAGGCACAGAATTACTGTATATGCAAAATATAATTATATCACTTCCATATGACTAACACAGTTCTCTTCTGGAACAAATTAAAACATATCTGCCACACAGAAATTAACAGTGTGCAAACTAAAACACCATTTCAACAGCACATATCACCCACTTCAAAGCAATTAGATATGAAAACTAAACCACATTTAATGCCTTTGACTTTCAGGGCCTGAACAAGTCAGAGGGAATATTCTGTCAAGAGTATTGGTTTTCTGGAAATATCTGTAATGGCTTTTAAAAATTTTGACCTCAGATTTACTGTGGCTGCTGCTTTGCCATTTAACAAGAAAGAGTAAGCTCACAAATGTAACCATTTCGTAAAAAATCCAGCAGTCTGTACTCCTTCATTAGCACTTCCTACCCACTTTTGGATAGAGAATCACAAACTAAAATCTAGTTTAACTCATCCCAGCTTGGCATGGCTGCACACAACTCTTGCTTACACATCTGCTTTTTCAAGGACTGAAGTTGTTTTCAAATGCATCCACCCATTACAGCAGCTTTCCTCAGAGATCCATACACATTCCCTTTGAAATCCAGGAGCTGAACTGGTTTTAAAACCCTTGCAACTTGCTTCAGCCAAAGGCCTATGTCAGCATTATAGTTAGTGCTTTTTCTTAGCCTTTTTTTTTTCCAATTTTTTTTCTTTTAGAGATAAATTTTAGGAGAGAGGTCAAAAGTTAAGGTAATTTATAAATATTACAAATGAATTTCCATTAACTCTGGAGAGGCTGTGGCTGCCTCTCAGTATTCAACTTAAGAAGAATACTTCCCAAGGTCCTACAAACACTGCAGCTCTCCAGGGATACCCCAGGGAGATGTTTTGACAGCTTTGAAGTTTGGTTTTATCACATGGTTTAGTTCCTAATGGATTGCCTTGGTCTCCTGGATGGCATGTTTGTTCAACTTGCCTTCAACTCTGTTTATCCCTTTGTAAAACAGGTATTAAATGCAAGTCAATGCAAGCCAGAATGACAGGGCAGAGGGGGAATATTTTTGCCAGGCTCCCAAATAGAGCATCAAACAGATGACAGAGTGAGAGTTGCTCAGTTGTACCACATATTACACATGTGCATTAACACACTTTTTCCCTGTAAAAAGAAAAAAAGTGCAACTTAAAGGCACATTTTCTCTCTTAGATCTGCCTAGCAGGTCTCACTTTTGATATTTGGAAACATCTACCTCACAGGGGCCTTGAGAGGGTGAACATCAGGGTCAAAATCCCCCAAATGGCTCAGGGAAAAGAACTTTTCCTTTCAGCTGGAAAGGAGAATAAGGTCATTGACGTATTAATGAATCTTGTAAACTGCCTTAATGAAGTTCTAGTTTTCTTTGCCTTTTTCTGAACTCTGTCACTCCATTATACATGTAAATTTAATTTATTTTGGAGTATATTAAATTTTCTGCTGCACTAGTTGCAGTAAGTAATAGTTAGAAGTTAAGAAAACAGAATTCCATTCCTCTGCTAGTAGGGAAACAAAAATATATGTGCCAGCTCCCTTTGCTGCACAATCAGGAAAAAAAAAAAGAAAAGAAAAAAAAAAAAAGAATTGTTATATTTACCAGCCCAAAATATAATTACTTTAACTCTCTTCACATGCTTGGAAGTTCATACACATTTCCCAGCCTCAGCAAAACAAATGTAATCTGTCTAAGCAAGCACATATTGAACTTGAAGAAAATTCTATATTTTACATAAAAAATTAAGGGGTAGGGGAAGACAATTAATTTCAAAACAGGCTTATGAAAACATTCAAACAATAAGGAAAAAAAAAAAAAAGATAAGCTGTGCAGAGATTTTTAACTTACCACAAGAGTAAAATACACCGTAAAGAAAAATGATAAACTACTTGTGTAGCCAAGAAAGCCTGTAAAATAACAGTAAAAATAAAAGAGAATTTATAAGGAAAGTGATCCTAATGTACAGCTAAAGCTTTACATTTTAGGCATGTTTTCTATTACAGTGCTGGGTATCTGGGGCTTAGGACTCAGAATAACAACATTCCAACTGCCTGTCACAGATCATTTATGTAGTTTTGTAGGGCAGAATTAGAACTGGCTTACCACTAATGGCATGCTGTAAGTAAATGCAGCTCTTTAATGTTCTGCTGTAAAGATTTTATTTTAGTATTGCAGACAAAATACTACTGCAACCCAAGTAATAGGTTAACTAGGCAGGGCTGGAAGGCAGAACACAACTTAAGTAATCACCACCACCAGCAGCCCCCCGCCAGTTTAAATAAATAAATAACCCATTAAGGTTTTAAAGTCTTCAACTGTAATTGCTACTAAAGTAGAATAATATTCGCTTCTCTCCTTTAATTACTCACCAATTTTAGGAAGAAGAGCAAGAGGAAAAACAATGCAGACTGAAGTAAGCAGCAGCAGCAGTCTCCCATCAAGGTACCAAGACCTGTTGGAAAATTGATTTAGGACTGATACAAAGCTCAGGAGTCCTAAAAATATGTTTAATTTAGAACTGTGATCTTAGACAAAGCAACCACTAGGACAAGAAAAAAATAATTTCTTGTTTCACATGCTATTTACATGAATTTGTACTCCTAGTTTCTACAGTGATATAAAACAGAGCTCTGATAATGACAGAGGAGAGCATCATTCCGTAAGAAACCAGCATTGTAAGCAATGTTCCACAGACAAGTGTCTGCATGGATCAGGGGTCTGATATGTGCCAATTAATATTTCTCATCAGCACAATATTCAAATCCCTGCCTTGATTCACAGCAGTGGTCAGAGGGAAGGGTATTTCATACTATACAGATTTCCAGCAGAAGTGCTTACACAGCACAGTGTGTATCTAAAACTGGATTACAATGAGCTGCATATTTACACACCTGAAGAAACAGCAACATCAATTCCCACTCACTGCTGAGCTTCCTTCCTTGCATACATCCATGAAAGACGTAAAGGACAGAAGGAATAAAAATTATGCTGATGAAATCTGATGGAATGCTTATACATAAAACCACACATATTAAAAAAGCATTGTAGAGGCACATGAAGTTGTCACACATTTAAAATCTATTTGAAGCATCAAAATCCCATCTCTGAAGTGAGGAAAGCACAGATGGATAAGTTGTTAAGTAACAGAAACATCTTGAGGGTGGCTGCCCCGACTTGGCAATAACCATATCCTGTACTGATAAACATCTTGCACATCAGCCTCCAACTTTACCACCTATAAACACCTTGACTTTTGACCTTCCAGTTTATTTAGTCCAGGATATGGTTAGCACCTAATAAACAGGCAGCACCTCAAGTTCTTCCCATGAGGGAAGTACCATAACACCTGTGTTAAAGAAGAATTATCATACAGGTTTAATAACTACTGCTATACATCATGGACAGCCACTTGTGTCACTTGTTTGAAAAGAAGACATAATGTAAGTGAGCAGAGAAATGTCAAGGTTGAGGGCATCTTCACTGTATCAAACCCAAAGCAGCCATTAGGTGACAATGTCTATATTAAAATTGAGTCAAAATACATAATTCCTCAAAAAGTGTATTATTAGCTATGTCTGCTACTGCTACAGTGAAGAAGTAACTTTGCCAAGATCAGCTTCTTGCTGTAGCATTTATTCTTAACATTGTTATTATTTAGCATTCATATACTTTTAAATTTTTGCTTTCTTTCCAGTCTGGTGGATGTTCAGATTAGGAGGAACAGCATCATGGCAGAGAACATAAGGATCATGCACTATGTGTAGATGTGGGACCTTTGTTTAAATCTCCTAACTCTAAACACGCAGCAACCCCACAGCTGCCACCGAGGTTCACAAGCTCAGCAGAACAGACAGAGAATTATTTTGGTTACTTTATGGTAAATGAAGNGGGGGGGGGGGGGGGGGACAGAGAGGAAAACAGTAGTGAGGAAATGAAGGAGAAAAAGCAATTTTGTACACTGCTTCATTTTGGAATACCAATTCTTATTCTCAAAACGATCTCAAAGAAACTACATAGTGGACTGGTTACTGGAAAATGTGTCAATTTTCTCCTCAAAGTACTGTTGTAAAAATACACTTAATTTCCAAAGGCAAAATAAATGTTTTGATAGTGCCTTTAAAATCAATCTGATCTGTAAATTTAATCCTATATGATAAAAGCATTCAAAATATGAAATACAGAATATAAATCCTTGACTCTGCCAAAAAAGCTTTGGCATGCAGATGTTTCTCCTCCCTCCCCCATATTTTAACTAAAAGCAGACATTTATAAATTGCTTTAATTTCATTCCTGAATTCAACAGAACTAGATATTCATATGTTCCAAATTAGGATCTTACTCTCAGTTCATATCAATTATACAACACACAAGCAAGACAACTTAATTGCATCAATCACATCCTCTGACAGGGTCATTAAATGTTAACAGAGGGCTCACAAATTACAACTTTTTAACACAATCCTCATTTGAAACTATGTTCATGTCATCAAAACGATGTGGAATTCTTGTTATGCAGACAGAAACATCTCCACTCAATATTAATAAGTGCTCATATTGTATGGTTTTGTTTTTTAAAAAGACATGAGGATGTGTTAGACTGGCTCTGAGCCTTTCAAGCACACCTGCTAACCTCTATCTATAAAAATAATTTAAACATTTTTTAAATGGCTTTCCCAAATGTACAGCTTGGGAGGGTTTATGCATATAAAATACTTTCACAGATAGTCTAACTGACACTTTTGATACATCCTAACTACAGTTATGATAAATTCTGCACCAAATGAAAGCGTGTCAGATGCTACAAATGACTTAACAAAAACAGAACAGTTGCGCAACCCCATCTGGAAACAAGTGGTCCAGATAAAGAAGTTGAATCCAACTATTCAATATTTATGCCCTTTGCATAAGTAAGTTGCTTCTTAGGCTTGGTGTTTGATTACCTATTTTTGTTGAACAATTTCCTACAATTTAAAACATCTGCTAGTAAAAATGTACACTTAACATGTGCAAAAAAATACACAGAAACAAAAGATACTGATCTACCACAGCCATTAGTATGGCAAAAGAAATTAAGTATAGATGTGGGCGTGCATATATGAGTGTTCCTAGAATACTGCTTGACCACTGCACTTGAACAATTTGCTTGGACAAATACTAAAGGAGGGAAATTGTGTTAAATAAACATTGATTGATGCAAGAACTCCAATTTACAGAGGCAGAAACTGGATGAGACTAGGCTGCCAATCACCTAAGCACTGGAGCTAGGGTTAGGATTCCTATGGACAATTTCAACTCTTTCTAAATGCAAAGCTGAACTTCGTTCCCATCTCCAACTGTAACTTCAGCTAAGGAAGAAGCATGGGTGTTGGCAGAGCTGACAGATCACTGAGGATTACAACAGCTCAGGTGATTTCAACACTGTAACCTGAGTGCTCACATCCAGGAGATCTGAGGTAGGACCTTGACAGACAAAGCTGTTGGGAGAGTTATCCCACAGGCACCTTAATAAAGAATTTTTCACAGTTCCTTTTTCAGACAGAACAACCCTCTGAGCAGCACAGGGTACCTCCGGGTTCTACCTACAAGGAGTTTTCTCAAGCTGTTCGTTTCAAAGTGTATCTTTGCTGAAAGAAAAGTCACTTTGCGTAAACAGAGCTGACATAAAATTAAAACCAGTAGTAAGAGATGTTAGATGCTAAATTTGGGGCTGGACAGATTGCAGATACAGCAGCAGCTCAACACCACTGTGAATGGAGAGTGAGGTTGAAGTATGAGCTTGAAGGAGAAGGTTACAGCACCCAAATGAAAAGCTGATGACTACCACAGCTGGAAGAGATACATTAGCAGACTAAAAAGAACATATATACATAAAATGTAATAGTTTAGAAAAAAAGAAAAAACTGACAAAAAACCTTACTAAAACTGTGAGGGCCCAGAGGACAGAAAGAAAGCAAGATTACAGCCACAATTAATTTTTCAAACTCATTATAAAATCCAGCAGTTTTAAGTGATAAAATACAAAATCAACTAAAGTACCTTTTAACAAACTGATTTCCCACTTAAAATTCACTCACAACATCCAGGAATAATACAAGCATCATACAGCCTTGAGACAATTTCACCACATTTCAATCCAGAGTAAGTTTTGAGCTCAAAACATCTGAAAATAGCAGTTTGGAAAAACATCCTTACGGCACTCCAGCTTACACTGTTACGAATGACAGCAGCACTGGAACAACTCAAACAAGGTATTTCAGTGCTGAAGCTGCAGTGTTTGCCTTCGATTTGCGACAGTTCTGATGGAAAGGGGAGGGACACACTCCTTACAAACAGCTTTACAGCTCAACTGTGAAAAATAACTTCTTTACTGGGAGCCAAGTTTAGGAATTATAAACGAAGTCTGGAAACCTGGCATTTTTCCCAAGACAAGTCCAATTACCAATTACTAGAGCAAGACAACAAAATACTTCAATATAAATGCCTGCCATTTTTTGTACTGTGATTTTCAACTATGTGAAGTGATAACGTGACAGCAGTGGAAATGTTTCTTCTCTTCTCCCTCCCAGTACCTTCCTGTTTCCCCTTTTAAAATATTACAGGAAGGAGATTCCTGTAGATGGAGTTCTGCCACTGACTTTAAGGCCATAGGATGGGAAACCGCCATGAGGAAAGAATCACACTCTGTGTGTGCGTGCTGCTAAAGACCTGCACTTGCCAAATACATTTCATATTCCAACAACTCATGTAAATGACTATTTATTTTCACGTGTGAGATCGGAGAAGTGTCAGCACCCATCTCTTTCAGCAGTGCTGAGCCCCTTTTTTCTTCAAGACAAACACAGAATGCACGAAGCATTTTTCCTTACCCACTCTCGGCTCCACTCAAAAGCCCCGCAACAGCTCCAGGAAGTTCAGACTTCACAATTAACAGATAAGATGACATGGCTGCAAACAGAAGCAGGACAGATTTAGCAGAGGAACAGCAGCATCTCAGCCAGCACGGCTGGACTGGTGGGGTTATGCCTGGAACATCTCAGCTCTGTGTGAGACACCGCGGCACCAGAACCAGAATTTATTTTCTCATATATTTCCTTTAAAAATAGCTACAAGTATTGCACTGATGTCACCTAATGCCTCCAAAGAGACTCTTAGAATGTGAGTCTTGAAACAAGGAAAACATAATCCAAAGGATTAAAAGGCAAAATAATATAATATATAGGCCTGCCCTTCTACCTGGGAATACAGACCTACAGGCTAGAGACAGACTGTAAAGCTGCAGCACTCCTCCCTCCTCTTTATGAGACATTATTCATGATGACAGTAAATAATATTTGTTTCTCTCAATACAACAGGGTTTTTTAAAGACTCCATTTTCATAGTTGTTCAATTGCTGTTGTACTAAATAAGACAGAAATTCAAACACAAGTATAGGATTTGAAAGGGTTTTTTTATATACTGCAATGTTTGGTCATCAGAGCTAAGAGGATTACCAGTGACAAGTCCCTGCTTCTCATGATAAATCCATCACCAACAAGATCCCGACAATAATACCAAGTGCAGAACTGAACAGGAACTGTGAAGCAGAATAGAAATTATTAACTACTCTTACAGGAGTACTGACTTGAAATTAAGTGTTTTTAATTCTGTTCAGCAGAAAACAATCCAAAAGCTCCTTCACAGCATCACTTTTCTCCTTCACTAAATACTGTGATCAAAGGAATGAGAAGGTTTTTAAATCCCAATTTATACTAGTCTGATACCTTCAGATACTCTTCATGTTGCCTTTCTATGTAACCAGCAGAGAATTACACAAAAAATCAAGCTTTGCAAACAGCTTCAACAAGCATCAAAGCCTATGTGAAAGTTATTTCCATCCTGCAGGAGCAAGTAATTTCAGTAATGTGTCAGTAAAAGCTTAGTTAATTCAATCCCTGACAAAAACGCATCTGCTGTACTCAAATTTTACTGCTCTGCATTTAGTAATTCTTTAGAATTTTACCACAGTGTATTTATTCATGCTTTAAAATTAAAACCTGCATTTTGAAAAGGCAAACCAGCAAATTTTCATAAGCTGGTATTTGAATAAGTTTGTGTGGGTTTTTTATTTAAGGAATTTTTTGAATCTTAAGAGATGTGTGGACTCACATACTGCTGTACTACAGCAGTTACTGTTAAATTCTGAAGAAAGGGTAAGATGATCCCTATAAAGAAAGAGAATTCTATTAATAGAAAGTGACATCTACCTACCACAAGGTTAAATTAAAACCACTTGGTAAGTCACTAAATAATAATATTCACTTCTTCATAATTAAAAGCATGGGTTTTTTTCCAATATTTATGTATATTTAGTGACATTTAGCTGTTGATTGTGTGTGCTGAGGTATTTATCTGCTGTCCTGATTTACTCTCCTACAATGGAATGTAGGTTCAACCAGAGAGAATTACAGCATGCATATTTCTAAGTCGTTGGAATTTGTAAGTAAATTAACCCAATTTTTCACATTAAGTTGCAGGCAGCTGCATATTTCATTCTAATTTTTAAAAAAACTAACTGGGGGAGGAAGGAAAGGAAAATTCCTCTAAATTGCAATTCAACCTTATTTATCCATTAGCCTTCTCTCCTGTATGATACCTTACACATAAGCAAGTCAGAATTTTGATATATTTATGTCCTTTAGAAAGATTTCAAAACTAGTTCTTTTGCAGTCTCCACTGCAGAAACCTTCAAATTAATTTCCAGATTAGATTTCCTCCAATATGCAATCTCTCACTCTGCCCTTGCATTCCTATTAGCCTCTGGCTAATCACTTGATCACTTATCCTTTGTTGCTCACTCTTTGTTTTTGAGAGGAGTCCTATTTCACTGAATTCCACTCGTAAGGAGGAAGCCAGTCCTGCACCAAGAAACTTGTGCGTGCTGAACATTTGTATTTCTCTGGGTACATGGGAAACAATCTCACACAGCAGGATTTTTTATATTCTCGTTTGTTCTACAAGATGAATAATGACTATTAAATAATTTTTTTTATATCCTGATGCTTAAACAACACCTGAATCTTGTGCATGAATCTGAGCAGGATGCCCCTACTTAATACAGTTTAAAAAGCCTGATTCCGCTTTCAATTCATTTGCAAACACAGTTTTAATTCTCCTCAGGAGAAACAACTCCTTGTAGCTTTACTTGGCATGAAGGCACCAACCACTGTGTAACTCTGCAACACACTACAGAGTGAGCAAAGAACATGGTTGGTTTGTTTGTTTTTTTAAACATGAAACTAAACCAAGAAAAACTGAAACAATGTGACAGTCCTTTTCTACTTGAGGAATCCAGAGCATAGAATGGGACAGACAAAAAGTCAGGTATCCTTTGCCCCAAGTAACAATCTGTACCTCACTTCCCTGACACCGCCAGGCCAAAGCCACGTCAGGTTGTGTTGCACAAAGGAAACGTCAGCTCTCCTTGGCAGCCTTAACGTGCAACGGAAGGAAGAGATTACAGAGCCTCGAGACCGAGCTGTGACACAAGGGAGCACAACAAAAAGCACACCCTTGTGGTGTGATTTACCCCACTCTGAAATACTGACACGAGACACCTATGCCAGCACTGAGGGACACAGGTTTCCTGCAGAACAAACCGTGTGCAATGGCCTAGTCTGAGGCTGTAGCAATAGGGGGATGCCACAAGGGTTGAACTAGAACTACGTGAGCAACCTTCACATGGTCATTTCCTAATTTTCAGGTTCTGAATTTGTATGTATTATGTTAGTTTTAGGTAATTTTCAGTATGCATCAAGAGCTACTTGATGGAGAACAGTTCTGAACTTCTCAACAGGCTCTGACACAACAGAACTCAGTGGAAATCATAATTATGTTATTAGTTTATTATTCTGCAGACTTACATTGTGTTGAAAGAAGTAAGAAATATTACTCTTAAAATACCTATCACTTTGCCATGATCTGAAAACTTGGTATTAGCTCTTTGACAGAAAAAACAAAAAGTTTATTAAAATATAAAATAGAGTAATTGCTTTACACTTCCATTACTACAGCCTGCAGTGCCAGCATGAGCTGTGACTCTATAAATACACGAGCATGCATACATTATTCAGAATGTCTGTGCTGTGCTACCAATATTGCTTAACACTGACCATATGTGCGCCCCTATCTGAAAAAACAGTTGCTAGAGAAAAGGTTGTTTTTCAAATAGTCCTCAAAACACCTCTTCTGAGGTAGCCCAAACTTAAAATATGTGGGTGGCTGTTTGGTTAACGGAAAAAAGAAAGTGTAACTTTTTCTTATTATCCTACCCAAAAAGAGACCAAGTGCTGAAGTCCACAGCAAGGATGTCAGAGAATGTACAATAAACTTGTAAGTAAAAATAGAATTTATGGTGATAAATCCCTTCAAATAATTTCATTGAAGAGACTGACTCTTCTGGTTAGCTTTTCTTCATCTGCCACTGTAGATGATTGTATTAGAGCCCTATAAAGATATCTTGCACTTTTAAGCACTATGCAAAGATGGAAACAAGCTCCCCTCCAAACCTCCCACAGGAGAAGAGAGGGCAAGCACTGGTTTTAATATGTCCTCTTAGTGGAAGCTTAAAAAAAGAATGTTGGGATAATTTATTTGGTTTCAAACACAGATGTAGAATGGAGTGTGTGACAGAAGACGTAATCCTTGTTCATATGGAGAAATTCCAAGAAAACTGAAACAGGTTGTCAGTTTCTTTGCTTGTCTTCCTACTGTGGAGACTCATCTTGATGAACTTCTGTTCCCCTGCTTCCTTTTCCTTCTATCTTTAGCTTTTACCTGAACTAGTCTGGAACTTACTTATGGCAAGCTTAAAAAACAAACAAAAAATCCTTCTAATTGTACATGGAACACAGAGACAGCAGGTTTATTTTGGTACAACTTCGTTAGCTGTAAGTGTACATTTATGCTAAAAGAACAGAAAAGCTTCCTACCTAGCTCATTACATATTCCATTCTGTAGTACAGCTGCAGGCTGGTATTTCTGACTTTTTTTTTCTATTATTTAAAGCAAGCTTAATATTCTTTACAATATCAAACCTTCCAAGAACCTTCCATTCACTACAATGGGAAAACACAGGAGCATGGGTCATCAATTGTTAAATTAGTACAGGAGCTGACAAACCTGCCCTTAATTAAGGCAGCTCTGCACTGGAAATCCTCACTTTGAATCAGTCAGGATAATTAGGCTTTCAGGTCAAAAGTAAACCACACTGTGAAAACAAACATTCGAGTTTGTTTGAAAACAGAATTAGATTTCCCATACTTAAAGGAAGTGCAGTAATTTCTTAAGGTATTAAGGATGCAGGTCTCAGCATGAAAGAAGCTGTATTTTCTTTTATTCCTCCAGGATTTGCACCATTCATTGATTTTCAAAGTTTCTGGAATATTGTTCTCACTGATTACACAAAGGATATTCCCATCCGCCCCCTCAGTCTGAAAAAATATTTGCTTTATTTAAGTTTGAAACAAATTTTGCAAACACATATAGAACTAAACTGCAGAATGGATGAACTTGGGGAGGAAGGAAAAATGGGAAAAAGAAAGTAAGTTGCAATTTAAAAATGCCCAATTAGCTTGATAAAAGAGGGTTTTTTTAGTCTCTGCACAGCACCTCCAAGCACCTCCTCACAGAAAGCACACATATATATATATTTACATGGGGGGGAGGTAAGTTAAATATTTCACTGTTTACCTCAGAAAAACAAAGGGGAGGGGATGTGGAACCCAGCAGGAGAAGCTGGAGGTTCCCGAGGCGCCGGGCTGCCGGCAGCTCTCCCGGGAAGGCAGCCCAGGCCAGCAGAGGGTGGTGCTGCTTTTTTAAAGTATCTGCTGTGCACAGCGGCCACGCCTCTCAATTGATTCCGGGAAGCTTGAAAAATACGAACCACGCGATTGTAAATACATATTATGGGTGTCTTACACTCACAGCAGGGTCTCTGTATTGTCTGTCACCTTGACTGTATTAACAGGCCACAAAATCCACAGAGCAGCATCACCCTTTGGAACGAATCCTGTCTCTTCCAGTCATTGCCTGCAGCATTCAGGCACTGCCGAGGATAAAAACTGCTCCAGGGATACAGAACGAGCTTTTTCCCTCAGTACTGATTCTTACAAAGAAGAAAAGTGTGTACCTTTGAGGACACGTTTTCTCCAGAATATGGAAACAAAAAAAATCAAAAAGCACCAGTTACAGAAATTACACTGAATTAAACTGTATTTATATGAGAAAACAAGTAATTCCTTGTAAAATTAAGACAGCTGGAAAGTTTAGTTCCAAAGAAAAACTGCAATGGCAACCTGGGTACAAGCCAAGGCAGGTTATCTGAAGAAATTGATAAAAATATATCTTGCAAAAATCCTCACAGAGACCACCTAAGCTACATGGTGGTACCACAGGTTCCAGTGCAGCACTTAATCCCACTGCTAATAAATTCTAAATTACTAAACTCCTGTTCTCAGCAGTCTGGACTAATGTCTGCGTACATCGCAGCCACCAGGCCCTCTGGGCCCAGCCAGATCTCAGCCAGCAGTGACCTTCAGCTGGTGGCAGCCCTGGGAAGCACGCTGGAAAACTCCGCATGCTTCCTGCTAGACCTCAGCGCTGGGATTTGTTAGTGTTGGCAACGGGCTGAGAGCTGCTCTTGTGCAATACTTTATTGTGTTTGTCTCCATTTTTCCACCAGCCTTGCTAAAAATCAGGCCTTCTCTAACTTTATTACACACACTTGAGGAGTCCTAAAGATTTTCTCTTGGGTACACAGCTGTGGACTGTCCTCCTTTTCAGTCACGTCCACAGAAAGGACAATTGTAGAAGGAGAAATTGCTGTCCTCCTTCCTACCCTGCTTCAGAAAGTACCTAGGAAGCTCACAAAACTTCCCTGGCGGGGAGAGGGAAGGGCTGTGTGATTCCCAGCCACAGCTTTGGCCCACTGTGCCTCATCCATCACTTCCTAGAAGCACAACACTATTAAACAATAGCAGGGAATCCATCCAACTCCAGCTGCTCCTGGGAGGGATGACATGAAGAGCCAGCAGAGCCATAGAACTCAGCATTTCCGACAGCAGCCTCCCTCGCTCCTTCTGTGCCTTCAAGCCTGCAGTTCCTCAAGGGCTCTCTCCCTTCTTTGAGGGCACCTGACACAATCTGGGACCCTTCAACATCCTCTTCTTCACAGCAGGTGAGAAATGGACATAGGGAAGATCACTCCAGAGAAAGATGTGTGTGACAGGAAAGGGCTGGGAGGAGCAGATGAACAAACTTGAACAGCGTGGGAAGTGCAATTTGACAGTTCCCTTTTTCACGTGCTCTTTGCACCCACACACCAACCAGCCCTTTCAGGAACAAGGCAGTTCACGTGAAACTAAGCACTGGTTGTTTACATTAAAGGGCTGCTGTACTGGGTCAAAAAACTGAGAAATGGGATGCAAAAATTAGTAGCACTGGCCCTCCCATTCAACCTTTTGTTTTCCCTCATTGACAAATACCTATATTGCAGGAACAAGAACATACTCATTAAAAGGAAAGGAAGGCAAATGTTCTCTAAGTTTAGTCACTCTAGCTCTACATATTCTATAAAGTCTTTTGAGTTAGGGTATTAAAATGATTCTAATTTACATTTGGATGTTGAAAAGTTAACGCAGTACCCTGGTGCATCCTTAGTTAATCTTGGTATTTTAATGGTTTTGGTATTTGACTTGTGTTACGTGGATTAATTAAATACCTTCCACGGGACAATTAGAAATCTGCAGGAAAAGTTGAATATTCATGTTAGAGATGCATGTTAAAATTCCAAACAATGTACTTGAAAACTCAAACCTTAATTTGACCAATCAGTGCTTTCCTGCAGCTGTACAAGTTTTTTTTTTTCCCTTGGGTATCCTGGTAATAGAAAAAATCAATTCCCCTATCTACACAAATCCCTAAGTGTATGCAATTAGAATATCAAATTCAAATTTGCACATTAAGCTTTCTTTAAAAAAACACAAAGATGACAAATTGGAAAGCGTAACTTTAATTAAAATTATTATTAAAATGCTCTCTCCTCTACAAATTTATGTAAATCACTTCTGCACTTCGACTATTTTTAGAAGGGATCAGAGCAAACTTTAACAAAAGCCCAGAATAGATGCAGATAGTGACAATAACCCTGGTAAAGTTGCTTAATCACAAGCCATCTTTCATTATCTCATGCTCTCTAATCACTTCTGAAATAAGATACCGTATGATGCAACGCACCCAGGTCTGATGATGGAAGAGGTAACACAAAACAATTTTATTTTTAGCCTTCCTCTGAAATCAAAGATGTTGACAGAATCTGGATGTCTGCCCAACAGGCACCGTGTTCCTGGTTCCTTCAACCAGACAGAAAAACAGAAAGAGGGGAACACTCCAAACCAGCACGACAGGCAGAGCCCAGGTTTTACTCTTAATGCCAGCATGGACCCCATTCAGGACAAACTATGCTTCACAGTTTTCCCATGTAAAATCTGCAGAAGGACCAGAAAGACAAGAAAAACTCTTTTCTTTCCATGCAGCTCTTTAAGAGTCAAAGCTGTGTGAGAAGTGAAGAGAACTCTTCATATCTTATTTTTTTTAGTAGCCTGTCAGCCTGCAGTACAGTCACCTTCAGAGCTGGCTCCTGACACGGCGGACTTCGACTGCAGCATCCAGCATGCACTGGTTTGGGGCCCTAGAGTTACTGAGCTGAATTTTATTAAGAATGGCACAGAGGAAGTTATGAGCTGTGATGAGGAAGAAATGAGAGTCACATTTCCTTTGACAACAGAGTCTTGTGCATGATCCCACAATCTCCAAAACCTGCTCTGTGTATCCCTCCTTCTCTTGTACTGTTTATTTAAGAGGTCCACTCAAACAGGAAAGGAAATTAAAAGATTTGTTCATTGCTACAGAATATCCTCTAAAACCTGTATGAATAAATAGTCCTTAATCTTGGAATTGCTATAGTCACTCCTGCCTAAAATTAATGCTTGGATTTTTATAGCCATTTCATTTGGGCAGCTTTTATTATATTGGAACTTTTAGTATAAGAAAATATTCCAAGTTTATCATGAAAGCACAGTTACTTTGTCTAGTTCTAGGTGTTTACACAGTGACAAAAACCAGCAATTATTGAATTATCTGGACTTGACAGGTAATCTTAAAGGAAAGAACAGCACTGGAATGCTGTTTCCTTCTTTTGATGTATATGAACATGGGTATCTGCTTGGTGGTAGGGAACAGAGGAGGGAGCTTTCAGATAATTCCCTCATTTAAAAGAAAGCATACAAAACATTTACAACAAAAGAAAAATTAAAATTGTTCTATTAGACTTCAAACTGTTCTACTTTCAGACAAATAATTTCTAAAGACTTTGTGACTGTCAAGTATGTGAGCATACCTGAGTAAGAGTTCAAGTACAAAACCAGGGAGTGTTATTTTATAATGCCATGTACCAAGGAAGACAAAACATGAGCAGTGGAAGTGGACAGCCCACATGATGTAAATCAGGAAGATAAACAACTCCCCCAAAAAACAAGTCATTGAGCTAAAAAAAGAAAGCTGCCATTAATGCAGAACATATGAAACATCATAGCTAAGTAAACATTCACTTGCTGTGCAAATCACTAAAATGCATAAGCAGGTTCCAACAGCAAAAGCCAAAACACACGATCTGATTAAATGCAGCTACCAGATATAAATGTACAGAACAGGAGAAAGGAGATGCTGCTTCCTGAGCCCCTTTCAATGAGCAGTGCAGCTCTAAAGGATGTGCTCCACATCCTGGGATGCAACAACAAGCAGAGAATCCAACCCCCAAATTCCCCCATCTATCCCACAACTACAGCCCTTCTGCTTAGCACCATCACAAAAGCCTTTCCCTTAAGTTTTCTGTCCTTTTAATCAGTTTCTTAATAACACTTTAATTACTGCCTTTGGTGCTCATGGAGCTTTGAAGCCTGTCACAGAGTTAATATTGAGCATATGAAGTCTCTTACCTCCAATATTCTGGATAATTATTGTAGTTGCAACAAGGACCTATAAAAAAATTGATTTCTTTAGAAAGGGTAAGGATAACTAAAATCATATGTCTATAGCAGGCATAAACCATATGTGTATTATCTTAAACACACCAGATGTAGCAGTGATAACAAGTCCTGAAAGGAAGGGAATCTTCTCCTTACTGAGGAGTTTAACACATGGAAACCAGCACAATCTAAAGTGAACATGGAAACAAAAATTCTTCCTGAAAATATCACATTTTTTATTCTGAGACAAAGCAAGAGTAATTATACAGTGAAGCCTGTTGTGCAGAAGAGGTTTTTAAGTCACTGCAAACATAAGTGCATTCTAACTGATATCAGGTGAATACAAATGAAAAGTATCACTTATCTCTGAAAAGACAGGCAGCAGAGATTTGTACAAGCTCAAGTGTACTTCCTTACTCTTAATATTTCTGATTGCCAGGAATGTCATTGTTTTTTTAAACTTGTAAACCAGATAGACTTTTCCTTAGCACTTGTGATTATTCATACTGGCCTGATGCGGAAGCAAAAATTATCACAGGCTATTAAAAAACTTGTCTGAATCCAAAAAATTTAATTTCCAACTGAAAAAAAAATACTAAAAGTGGCTATAAAGTTTTCCCAATGCTTTCTTTTGAGTTTAGCTCTAAATACCATGATCATCAGCTTCAGTTTTCTTTCTACCTGGTGCTCTTCTTGATATAGGACATTTCCTAAATGAGCGCTGCCATTAAGTCAACTTGGAAAAAAATTAAGCTATAGTAATGAGAAGAAGTACGAATTTGGCTTTTTGAAATACAATATTTTCAGATTTTAAATTAATTCAAAGTCATTTCAAAACTCACCAAGGAAAGGAAGAAAAAAAAATTGTATCTTGGAATTTGCCAGAGATGGAAACAAATAGTTCACACCTTTGGAAAGGGAGAGTCAGCAATCTTCCAACAGCAGAATATTTCCATTCTTACAAATCTCAGAAAAATACATTTGAAAGGAAATCACCAGGTTGAGTAATTGCTCACTTCAAGAGTAGCTAACCAGTAGTTTACTCAAACTAAGCTGCCAGTCCAAGCAAGGTTATACACTGGCCTGGCAGTATCATCCCCTATGTGTGAGGGAGAAATAAGTACTGCTGCAGAGAAAAAAAGCAAAAAAAAAAAAGTCATCTGTGCCTGACTGAAGTGAGAAGTGTTCAGGGACAGATGACAATTCAGAATGGTCATGGTGAAGTAGAAGAACCTAAAAATCAACCAGATCAGTTAAAAGCAAGGCATTCAGGAAGCAGACCTCAAATACATGACTGAATAGTTACTGGATTGCAAAGAGAAAAGAGTCTGAGATAACACAATCAGAAGCAGCAAAGCCTGTCTTGTGGGCAAATTTTTAAAAAGTGTATAAATACCAAGATGCTTCAAGTGACAAAGACAACTGTTCCAGAAAACATCAGTTCACCAGGAAAGCTTGGTGAACTTTGATTATTTTATCAAAAGAACATCTTCTCAACACAGAAATATTCCAGTGCTCTCCATGCACACTGAAAATAAAAGGCCAGATAATTTTCAGCACAGATTACTTAAACTGCAAATTATGAAACAATATATTAAGAAGAAATAAAAAAAATACACATGTTGACTACAATGTGAAGCTGTGAAATCTCCTTCACTTAAGCTGATAAATTACAGTTTAGACAAGCATCTGCCAAGAATGGTTTATGTATGTTCAGCCCTGCTTCAGGGCAAAGGCAGAGTAAGTCATATTTCAGTTCCTTCTTAGGCTCTACATTTCTATGGCTTTTTCAAGTAATTGCTCATGGTTAATGTGTACAGAACAGCTTCTGTAAAAAATAACTGTCTTATACCTTGCAATTATCAAGGTTTATTATCTCTTGAGGTTAATAACTTCTTAATTTGATCAATAAATATTGATCCTCAGACTACACTCATCTGCTTATTAATGCTAATGGAAGCCTTACAACACCTGATAGCTCAGGTTTAATTCTCACTGACATTTAGATAGAAGAAAGCAGTCCGTAGCCTGTTAAGCCAAACTAGTTTTAAAAAATTTGCATTGTTTCAGTAAAACATTAAAATCACACGTGTGGTAAAAACCTGTTTTCAGTAAGGTGTAACTGGAACACAGAGCATAGAATTCATAAAATGAAATGAGCAGTATTCACAGGCAGTACTTCCTGTGTACCCACTGCATAACATCACTATTAGGAAAAAGATTCAGAACACACTACAAAAAATAATAGCTAACATTTTTAACATCTAAGAGTAACATTACTCTTATATCAGAAATGGTTAAGTTTCGTGGTGGTTTTGTTTGGTTGCTTTTGTTTGTTGGTTTGGTTTTTTGGGGGTTTTGTGGTTTTTTTTTAATCATGAGATCAAACAAGTAAGAAACATTCATGTGAAGAGCTTATTAAACAAAAGCAAACAAATAACATGCATTCTATGTACTCTCAGTTGTTCCTATTGTGGAAATGACATGAAAAGCCATCCTTTATCTTAGATCCCTATTAAATGCTGAAACAACAACAGCAAATCTATCACTTATCTGTCTCTTAACACTTTTACAACAGAGGCAGGACTGTATCAAATCTGAACTTCGAGCCAACCTGGCAACAATGCCAGTGAGCAGATTTGTACAGACAACTAAAGTGAACACTCTGACAGGAAAGCAGCACAAAATGCTGCATTTAAGGAGTGTAAATTTAACTGAAGTTGGGGTTCCACAGAGCAGACACACGAACTGAAACCAAGTGAAAAGCTTCAGGCTGTAATGGATTTTTCAGCATACTATGGTGTCAGTAATATGCTATTTATTTCATTCATAACTCTTTACTATGCAAAGAACATTTGCATATCAGAAGCATGAGACCAAGAAGAAAAAGAGAGGTAAAAATGAATACTCACCCTTCCAGCTGATCCAAATGCAAACAGGCCAAGGTCTTCATAAGAAGTGACAGCTGTTGGTAAGGGAAAAAAAAGAAAAGAGCTAAAATATCTCTAACTTGAAAAGCTCGAAAGCTCTATTTTTGGCCCTTTTTCACTTTTTTAATTAATAAAATTCAGAATTAAAAGAATATTTCACAGTATTTTTTTACTTAGAAAATAGCTTTCATATACACCAGTACTCTTGCTACAAAATACAGCTCTGTGGTCAAACATTCAGAGACTCTTCAGAAACTCAATTTAGCATTTGCAGTTGCAATTTTTAAAATATAATAATAGTACATTAAAGGCAAATTGCCTTCTCCCAAGGATTTTCTTTGTGGGTGAAAAATTATGAAATTAGCATTAGCAATTAGATATAAGATACTTCTGTATTTTATTTCTTAAAACAGCAGGGTTTTTTTTAAATTAGGATGACAACAGGGGATTTTCATCTTTCTACAAATATAAACAGTACCATCTTTCCATTTTCGAGAGAGCTGAAGGTAAACACCTCCTTTGGCTGAAATCTATTATTAAAAAACCACAAAAGAAAACCTGAAGCAGAACAAAAATCCTGCCCTTACCTGCACCCAACTTACATAATTACATTAAAGCAGCCTGTGGTTTCCTGTATAATTTTGCTGGGTTTTAGCTGAAGCTCACTTCTATTATTGCTGGTAACTCAAAACAATCCCTTCTCAGAGAGAAGGAAGTCATATTAAAGCCTTTCATTGTTACTCTGTATTTTGTTATTAGAAACTCAAGCAGTATCAAAAAGATGAAAGTTTTCTGAGAAACACTACTGACTTTCTTGGGATATAATAAAACAGCTGTGAATGCCTCAGAGGATAAATTTAATTCACACCCACATAATTCTGTTGTCAGGACACTTGGTTTCTCTTCCTTGGTTCTGTTTGGTACAACACTGCTCCTGCTCCTGTCACATCTTAACTGAGGGCCCAGCTGTGCAAGCTGAGCTGTTCACACCTGAGCGAAGCCTCATTCTCTGAAGTAAATGACACAAGACACGTGAGACACAGGCACCTCACAGAGATCAGATGACAGGACTGGAGCCCCAGACTTGCCCAAGCTTAGGTGGTTTTATTTCATTGAAGTTCTGCACACAATCAGATCAGTGCTCCAGAGGGGGAAACAACAAAACAAAAACAAACAAAAAGCAAACCCAACAAAACTTCATTAATTTTCTCATACAATTTTCTCAAGGGCAATGTTTCCCATTCTGCTCTACTACAGACACCAGCACACTATGACAATATAAACGAAATAACAAAATTAAATGAGCCAGAGTCAGTGCTCAGCATAAACCTGGACTATCTCTAACAGATATAATTAAACAAAAAATATGTCTTACTAGATTTTACCCTGTGTTTTTCCTAATTTCCATTTATAAAGTAGATCACAAGGGGGAAAAAAAAGCATTTTAGGTAGCCATCTTCATTGCCATTAAAAAAATATCAGTAAAACAGTAAACATATTTAAGAGCAAGTTGGTTTCACCACATGGTAATAAATATACAGCCCACATATATGAGGAGTTATCAGCAAAGAGAACAAAATTTTCCACAAAAATTCCAGAAGAGCAATATGAAACCTTAGAGTATTTTCTGTAGTAAGTGTTTCTGTAATCAGTTTAGTCCTATGAACACTGGGAAGCCCTATTACTTGATCACATTACTCCTGTAATTTCAAGAATATATAGAACAAAATATTTAGTGCAATTTATATAAAGATAAATCAGTTCTGCCTGATTAGCTTTATTTTTATCATGTTATTAACACTCCATGGAAATCATCCCTTTAAATGTGAAGGGGCAAGTATAGTACCAGCAATATTTGTGACTAAGTCCTAAAATGAAGAGAAGAAAACAGCCACAAAACTTCAAAGTGCATCCCACTTAAATTCTCAATTCCTCTGCTTTACAGAGTAAGCTTAGCCTTTTTCAGCCCAAAACAATACAGGTCATACTGAATTAACACCAGGACAAACACTGACATAACTAATCTCAACTCAACACTTGACACTTGGAGATATTTTTTTTTGCTAAGCCTTTTGGTCTACACAAATCACTTGATTTTGTCAAAGTCCAGACCAACATAAATGAGTAACTGAAGTCACTTTATTTTTGAACTGCAACTAAAATGCCTGTGCTTAATAAATCCTGGCCTCTGTTTAGAATGGAATTAGTATTAGTGCTTTCTTTTCAGGAGGTGTTTCATAGGTCATCTCTTTCCTAAATAACAGTTTACAAACACTTTCAACAGTTTCTCTTCACCACCTTTTAAATTTTTCTAGCTTGTTTTTATTATAAAAATACTAAAATTTCCTTCTTATTTTTTCCCATGGATTAAATTTAATACTGTAACACTGTTTACTAATTAATATAGATTTTTTTAAAGAAAAAGTTTAATTACCTACTTTGGAATCAAACACGTACAGAGATTTTACTTTGTCAAGGTACAACAGGTTGTATTTCCCACTTTTTAAAGACAGTGTTCCAAGGAAAAACTTTGAATGCTATCTAACATTTCCTTACTTCAATAACTGACAGGAATTATATGAAATATAATCTCAAATCTCATTTTAAAAAATCAAAACATAAAAGGTCATAAATCCAGCAAACTTATCCAGACATAGCTCTGGTGCAAGTCCTACCTGCCAGCATTAGGTGATAACTAATTATTAGTTTCAGACAAGAGAAATTCTTCATCCTGACAGTTCAGCTGTATGCATTTCAAAAATGCTTTCCTGAGGTGGACTGCTGCCTTTGGACAAGAACTGAAGAGTTAAACCCTTCTTGCATATCAGGCCACTGAGTTCAGAACATCCAAACTCTTCTTACTTCAATAAACTTAAATCCTTAGTTTTCCCCCTCATAATAATTCTTTTGCAAGGATCTCCATTTATTTTTTTACTAGACAACAACTTACTACCACTTAATGCCCATAAAATACAGAAGTTTTCAGCCTGAAGTTACAGGATAAAAACGCCATTAAAATTACCTCAAGGCTCCCTTTTTTTGCTTCTCATGTACCTCTCTAGCTTCATGTTTCAGGTTTTGATTCCTTTCTAATAAGCAGCACTCCAAAAGGAGAAAAAAATTACCAAATACTTAATCCCAAATCATCAAGCAGCCAACAATGCCAACCATGAAAATAACCCTACCTCTGAGGAGTGTTTTTTAAGAATGTATGAAGAAGATGACCCAACAGATGGGGACAGGAGCAGCAGATCTAAGAATCAGGAAGCAATCATCTGAGAGACCAAAGGCAGCTAAAGAAAACAAAGCCAAAGAAGAAAGGAGCAGAAGCTTTCTCCCACCACCTTTGAAAAGAGAGGAAAACAGATGAGAGGTAAACAATAAGCAGGGAGACTTCCTGCTGTAACATGATCTCTGTGTACTTCGAGAAGTCAAGGAACGATTCAGTTTTTTCAGCAGCAATTAAAAGCAGCAGGAATTAAAACATGAGCAGATTTGACTGCAGGTATTAGAATGGACTGTTTAAACTGTCTCAAAGCAGTGCAGTTTCCAAGGACTGCAACATGACTTCTCATTCAGCATCAAAAATGCTCTATAAACTGCATCTATAAAGTACCTCAAGAATAATGAGAATCCAATATGATTGAAAAAACTGAAAGGTATCCATTTCAAACCATGGACAAAAATATATATACTACTGCTAGGAGAATGAAAGGCTGCTATTTTATTGCTCTTAAGCATTCACTGAAAGCAAAAGCACACAGTGAAGTAGTGAGGTTCAGCCAGCACCAAAATAATAGAGATCTCCTGCAGAGATACAGGACCTCTCTGGAAAGGTAAGAGAAAAAAAAAATTAAAAATTTAGAAACCAGTCAGTTTGGCTTTGCACAAAAAGGCTCAAAATCCTACTTTTAAATGCCGGATATTAATTGTTAAAAACATTAAATATTTCAGGGTCAGTCAATCAGACACCACTGTTAACATGCTGTTAACTGCAATCTTTATACTGGGTCATGTCTCTGTGATAAAACTGAGGAAATATTTCAGAGCTCACTGTTAGATAAATCTTTTTCACTTACCAGTCTGAGTGCACATACTGAGCAGAAGAAACACAGAGTAAGAAGCAAGGCTGGCCACAATCAGCAACAAGATACTAAAAACCACAAAATATTCACAATTAAGCACTTTTACAGTACAATGCACTTTCAAGCTTTAAGAATGCCACTCTTGCAAGAACTAAGCTACAAGATTTCCTCATTTTATGGCTTGTATCTGCTGACTGTGGTTCACGTGGTCTCTGATCCTCCCAATACTTGTCAAGTTGCCCTGACGTTTGGATTACAGAATGGTCATAACCATGGGGGTTTGTGTGTGCACATATACACAAACACACATCCTCCAGTGAAGAGAAATCAATGCTTAGGAAATGTTCAAAGTGACAATTCCAGTGACTTTGGCCCCATTACCCAGAGGTCAGCATTTGCAACAAGCAAAAGTGCAAACAGAAGTGCCAAGTTGATGCACAGTTTTCAGCCACATATCCATCCTATTCCACAAGGCCCATTCCTGAAACTAAAGGAGATCACAGTTTTGAAAGGAAAATATCAATCTATCAGGAGTAATGGCCAAGAAATTGCCACCCTGTGGCAATTTAATGCAATGTCTGGGTAGGATTTATGTTAGGCCAGATCTGAATGACTAAATCAAAAAGGGGAAGATCTTAATCAACAATTCTGAAAAGCTATTTAGTTCTTCCTCAGATCTGCACAGGAGTCTCAGTAATCAAGTTTTGTTCAATTTAAACCTACAAGGCGCGTCTAAAAATGAGCATATGTAAAAACTGAAAACTTACCTAAACCCCATGATCCCTGTGTTGGCCATGGCATAGGATAAGCCAAGTATCCCACTGCCCATGATTGCATTCATTAAGTTAAACACTGAGAAAGCAAAGGAAGAACCACGACTTGAAGAACTCTGTGAAAAGAACAGGAGAAAAAAAAAAATATAATTAGTGGAAGAGATGTTTTGATCTTTCGTAAAATGAAATTCAAGGGAGGGGGCAACAGTCAACTTTTCCTTCTTTAATCTAAAATCTCACGTCTCATTCTAAAACGATGCAAATCCTTCTGCACACACGATGCCGCCCCGTAAGCATCTCAAGACGCCCACAACCTTTCAGCAAAGCGAAAGGAGAGCGCAAAACGAGCACAGCAAGATTTACGGCTCGGAGCAGGCTCTCCCTGCGTGCTCGCAACAGGGGCGAGGGCCCATGGCAGCACTTCCAAGCGCTCAGCAAGTAGGGAATCGAAGGGATCAGGAGCCGCGATGGGACCAGAGGCTCATCTCCCCCTCCAGGTGATTACCCCCTCCCCGGTGCTGTCACCCCGGAGCCGCCCCGCACAGCCCCGTCCCGCCCGTCCTTTGAACCCGCGCTCCCCGAGCTTCTCCTCAGCACCCAGCGCAGCCCCCTCCGGGCGCTCCCTCCCCGCCGCCCCTCACACGCACGCTGCCCGGCGGCGGTGGCAGCAGCGGGGCGGNGAGCTGGGGGGGGAGAATTGCCTGAGGGGAGAATGGGATACACGGGGATCGTGGTGGTGAGGGAAAGAAAGGATGGTGTCTTTCCATAGGCGTCTTGGGAAGGTGGCGGCAGTGCCCTCCAGCCAGATCCAGCGTTGCGGTGGCTTTTTCTTGTGGGTTTAATCCAGTACCGAGAAGCGACAGGATGAGAGAACATGGCCCCAAGTTGCGCCAGGGGAGGCTTAGTTTGGACATTAGGAAGAATTTCTTCACAGAAAGGGTGATCAGACATTGAAATGATGTTCAGCAAAATGGTGGAGTCACTGTCCGGGAGGTGTTTAAGGAAAGATTGGGTGAGGCGCCCCGTGCCGTGGTGGTGGGTGTTCGGTCCCAGTTCNTGTGAGGGGAGCGCCGGGGGCGGGGCCAATCGAGGGGGTCTGGTCGAATGGAGGCGTGGCCAGCAGTGAGGGGCGGGGCCGTCGCAACCCGTGCCCGCCTCGCTGAGGGGACATAGAGGGGCGGGGCATTGTGGGCGTGGTCACCGCCCCGGCTCCGCCCGCCCCGGCGCAGCGGCGATGACGCGCGCGCGCGGCGCGCGGGGCCCGGCATGAGGTGAGGGCGGGGGCCGGGGGCTGAGCTGGGGGGGGAGAATTGCCTGAGGGGAGAATGGGATACACGGGGATCGTGGTGGTGAGGGAAAGAAAGGATGGTGTCTTTCCATAGGCGTCTTGGGAAGGTGGCGGCAGTGCCCTCCAGCCAGATCCAGCGTTGCGGTGGCTTTTTCTTGTGGGTTTAATCCAGTACCGAGAAGCGACAGGATGAGAGAACATGGCCCCAAGTTGCGCCAGGGGAGGCTTAGTTTGGACATTAGGAAGAATTTCTTCACAGAAAGGGTGATCAGACATTGAAATGATGTTCAGCAAAATGGTGGAGTCACTGTCCGGGAGGTGTTTAAGGAAAGATTGGGTGAGGCGCCCCGTGCCGTGGTGGTGGGTGTTCGGTCCCAGTTCGACTCGATGATCCCAGAAGTCTTTTCTGAGAATCACGCCACCGGTTTCCACCCCCAGGAAAAGCACGGGGATGCTCAGGTCTCTGGATGAGGGATTTGTCCTGTGCAGCAGACGTGAGGAATGCAGTGTATCTTTCTGAAGGAGGCGTGCTCTGCCAAAACCCTGGCTTAGGGAAGTGGGCTGCCTGGGAGATGTACGGAGTCCTGGCGAGGAGCTGGGATTTGGGCGGGACAGGGGATGGGAGCAGGACCAGCTTTGGCAGGGTTTGGGCACAGCAGGTTTGTGAAGGTGAGAACACACAGCCTGTTGTTTCCCTGCAGAGGGGCAGGGCTGAGGGAGGCAGGCAAAAGAACCAATTTCCTTGCAGAGCCTCTCTCTCAAAACAAGCTTTTAAAAAAGTCAGGAGAAATGCCAGTCTCCAGCACCACCTAAACCATTGGTTCCTGCCTTGGAGCAGCCAGTGCCAAGGCAGAAAATTGTGCCCTTTTGGTCTGTCTCTAGTGGAGGAAATAATTTACAGAAGTGTAAAGCCACTCTTCAAGTTCCCATCCCGTGGATGAAGTGGGGCTTAGTGGCAGGAACAGACATTCCTGTTGCTCCTCTGGACCTTATGGGGGACATTGCATTTAATTCATGACCTTTCTGGCATGCACCTCATGGAGCAAAGATCTTACAGAGCATGGAACCCCTTACACTGGGGCATGGGAGGCAAGAAATCACCAAAGAATGATCATGACCACTGTTGCTAATAACTGTTTTCTAGCAACCACTGCTTGGTAATGAATTTTACCAGACACAGGAGGGATCCAACAGGAGTAGGATCAAGACAGTAGAAATCTTTCCATTTGGCTTACTGAGATTAATATCACATTTATTAGAACAAAGAGAGGTCATTGTTTTTTGGCAGGAGGGGATTATCTCGCTGCTTGAAGTCAGTTAACGTATGAGTCTAAAAGTACATTTGCAAAATAACAGAAATTTGCAGTATATATTTCATAATAAAGAGCTTTACTAAACTATTGTGGATTATTTGTAGAGATGGAAATTCTGGTTTAAGAGAACAGCAAATCCATGTGATTTGCAGCCTTTTAAATGGAATGATTACATAATGTCTATAAAATGAATAATTTCTCTTCTAGGACTTTGTGGAGATTGGGATACTGTGCCAGACTACTGAAAACTAATCATTTTAGGACAGCTGCATCAAATACATCATTTCCAGCAGTTTGGATGCTATTGGCACAACATTCTGGCAGAATACCTGGGCTCTTTGTAGTAGTTAAAAAAAATACTTTCTTCACAATGCCTGAAACTGTGGAGGATAAAACTAATCCAGAACTGTATTTGCCACATCCTGGAGTGCGTGGGATGACACTCCTCAACAGAGAGGCTTTCAAAAGGACGGTGGTTGTTCCAGCTCTTAAAGTCAAGAAAGAAATTGTGCATAGTGTGCTGAAGTCCCTAAAACAATCAGTACTGCAGCGTCCCGGCCTCAAGCGGGTGGTGGAGGATCCAGAGGATGAGGACAGTAGGTTTGTTATCCTGGATCCTCATAAAGTACCGGAATTCTCATTAGGAGAGTCAGAGCAACAGGTCCTGAAGCAGCTCAGTGTGCATCCTGAGGTGACCAAGTACCACCTGGAGCTGACCTATGAGAATTTCAAGTCGGAGGAGATCCTGCGAGCTGTCCTTCCCAAAGGTCAAGAGGTCACCTCTGGATTCAGCCGTGTTGGCCACATTGCTCATTTGAATCTCAGGGATCACCAGCTGCCCTACAGACACTTGATTGGTAGGTGAAGCAGCTCCTCTCAGGAAGGTATTTGTCGTTTGTATATTGTTAAAAAGTTGCTGTACTGAGGGGCAGAGTCCTCCCCTCTCACAGTGTGGTGCTCCCACTGCGCTGAGCCCTGGGTCAGAGTGAAGTGTGTGCCTTGGAAAGGTCACAGCTGCAGCCCCGAGTCATTAGAGGGAGGTTGTTCCAACACACACTTACTTTTGTTAATTAGCTGTAAACAGCAGGTTGGTTGTGGCTGTTGAAGAACATTAAAAGGTCCTGGTCCCTTAACCATAATTATCTCTCACCATCTCTTTCAGGCCAGGTTATAATGGACAAGAATCGGGGAATCACCTGTGTAGTGAATAAAACCAATATTATCGACAGCACATACAGGAATTTTGAAATGGAAGTGCTTGCTGGAGAGAACAACCTGGTGACCAAGGTACAGGCCTTTATTTCCCTGGTATTTTAAATTTAATGTGCTAAAACCCAAAGTCGTCTTCTGGAGAGATGTGATGCAGGGATGCTGCTGAGACCATTCCTTTGCACAGTGCCCTTCCTGACACCTGTGTGAGCCTAAGGGTTGGCTGTTACTTCTGCATTCCTTTGTCCTGGTCTGCCAAGGGCAAACTCAGCCACAGGGATCAGGAAAGCAATTCTTACAAGTTCACAGCCTAGACTTAATGATGTGGATTTGACCTAAGAAAATCCAGTTTTGTAATTTCACCAAGCCTTGTACTGTGGCTGGTACAGAAATTTCAATCTCACCAACTTTGCAACTTAGGCAACATTTGCCTTTACCTTTTTCCTCTCCTGTCAGCAGCAAGACAAACCTCCTCTCTCCTCTGCTCTGACATTTATCAGGTGTAATCACTGTGTAACTCCCAAGTGTTCTTCACACAGGGTTTCTTGTCTGTAGCTGGAAACTTGGCCACTTCATCCACAAAAATATTTTCTCTATCTTTTAGCAGCTTTATACTTTCAAAGGAGAAAACATGAGATTACCAAATAAAAGGTTGAATAGCTTGGTGGAACATCCTGTTCATGCAGAGACATTGTCTGCCGTTGGATTGTCAAAGCAGTAGTGGTAATTGAATATTATGCAGATGGTGTCACCACACAGCTGGCACACCATGGAGCTGCATCCAGGAGAGCAGAGGCACTTCAGGGTGTTTCTTGCTGGCAAAGCAAATGATGTGGGGATCTGGATCCCACGTTACTGCAGTTTGGAATCAGACAATTCCACGTGCTGGTGCAAAGAGAGTATTATCTTGCATCCCATTCTCATCTGAATAAATACTGTTCCTTTTCAGGTCTGTTCTTAAGATAGTGGTCATCCCAAAGCTTGGATTTGGATCAGCTTCCAGACTCTGTCACCTTGGGAGATGAAATACAGTATTTTTCAAGCTGCAGAACTGGCTCCCAGTGGCTTTGAATTTGGCTGACGGTTTCTGTTCTTGGGCCTATCATTCTCAGACGCTTATTTACTGTGTGCACTCCACAAAGGAGGGCTTGAGGCATCTTTCCAAGGTCTGCTTTCAATAAAGGAGCTGTCAGCCAGCCACAAAGCTCTTGAAAACCCTCAGATTTTTTAGGGTCATTTTAAGTTGCTGCTTTATTTCCACCTAGTGATTGAGACTTGCATAAAGCCAGCCATCGGGATTGACACTGGGGACATGTCTGTTTCTGATGAGTGGATCTGTTGATTTAAGATCCGTTTATTTGATTTCTTAGTTGATCTGTTTATTTAAGATTCATGTGTGCTACCAGTGGGACAATGCTGATGTACACGTTACCTTACGATGAGGCACCTTGGTTTTTAATTTTCTTTATTAGTCATAATGCTTAAATCTGCCTGGCATTTGAACACAGAGGCTTAAGCAAATGTTTTGGACTTCCAGGTCAAAGAAAATAACATTACCTATGAACTGGACTTTTCCAAAGTGTACTGGAACCCGCGCCTGTCCACCGAGCACGGCCGTATAGTGGAGCTGCTGAAGGCCGGCGATGTCCTCTTCGACGTCTTCGCTGGGATCGGACCTTTCGCCATCCCCGCGGCCAAGAGAAAGTGCCGAGTGTTTGCCAACGACCTCAACCCCGAGTCCTACACCTGGCTCCTGCACAACTGCAAGCTCAACAAAGTGGACACCAAGGTAAAGGCGTTCAACATGGACGGCAGGGATTTCCTGCGAGGGCCAGTGAGGGAGGAGCTCAGCAAAGAGCTCCCACTCCTGAAGGAAGAACAGAAAACCTCTTTCCACATAGTGATGAATTTGCCAGCTCTGGCTGTGGAGTTTCTGGATGTTTTCAGGCATCTCTTGGTTGGGGAGCCCTGCAGCCCTGCTGGCCTTCCCACTGTGCACTGCTATGGGTTCTCCAAACACAGCAACCCAGCCAGAGACATTCAGGAGCGAGCAGAAGCTGTGCTGGGAACCTCCTTGGCTGGACGCTGTTCCACTTTCCTGGTCAGGAACGTGGCGCCCAACAAGGAGATGCTGTGCCTCAGTTTCCAGATCCCAGCAGATGTGCTCTACAAGAGGCCCTGCCCTGATGAAGGTAAGGAGCAAACCTCCCATGTGGCATTGAGATTTCAGGCTGCACTTTGTGCTGCCTTAGGCTGGTCCCACCTGGTCAGCCCCGTGGGCCACTCCAGGCGTGTGACAGCGGTGTGGATGTGGCGCTGAGCGCGGAGGTGGCCAGCAGGACCGAGCGCCTGCACGTGTGCAGCAGCTGCAGGGCTTCCTTGCTTTGGTAACAGCAGCCTGCTCCTCTGATCCCAGCATGAGCCTCCCCAGAAAAATGATGGACTGGACAGGATCACCCCACAGGCCATAAACCAGACCTTTATGCCTCAGGTTGTGCACTGTGGGCAGATGGGGACTCGGTGATCCTTATGGGCCCTTCCAGTGCAGGATATTCAGTGGCTCTGTGATCGAATGCCAAGCACACGTCTCTGTTAGCTCAGTCCTTCAGAACTGGAGCTGCATTTTTGCCCAGATCAGTGCACTTCCAAAGGACTGGTCCCGGCCCTGCCCTTCTCCTTATGCTCACTCAGACTCAGTGAGGTCTGGAGTCACCATGTCAGCAGAATCAGGTTCTGTACCTGATTGAGTTTAATTGAAACACAGATACCCTTAGAGATCTTCACTGCTGAATTTGGTAGTTTTGTGGGGATTTTTTTTGTTTGTAATTGTTCATTTAAGAAACTGGTTGGTTTCAGTGATCCTGGGCTTTGCACTACATGACAAAGGGAGCAGAGGGAGGCTCTCAGTCTGCAGTTACATGAACTGGAGGAGAGGAGGTTTTCATAAAGCTTTAATGCCATGAAACTTACTTTTATGCTGTTGTTGAGTAGCACTGAAATGTAGGTCAAAATGTAGCTCCATACAGGTTTTTTGAAAGAAATCCCAGGCATTCAGTAAAGACCCCCATGATTGCTCTAAGAGTTTTCATTTGTGACTGTTAATCCTGATTTTAACTCTCATCTCTTCCTGTTAAATCCCTTAACAGAGCTTCCTTTTCCAGAGCTTGTGGTTAGGTCAGTTTGTTTACTGTACATTAAATAACTTACTTTTTCTAACCTTCTCCAGCAAAACCAGCCTCGAAACGTCTGTGTACCAGCCAAGATTATTTGGAAGAGAAGGTACTGAGTTGAAGATCAGAGCTATGGTGACTACCTTAGTTTGTGTAAAGGACATTTGGGGTGTCTCTGTTTTACCCCTTGAGTTACAAGGAGCAGACCTGTGCTCCCATCGAGTTGCAGCTTTCTTTTGGGAGCCTTGCTTCCTGCAGTCATCTTTTCTTCTCATTGTGGGATCGATTGAAATTGTTACTACAAAAAATTACAACTTTATTCTCTTATAATAAATGTGTTTTGGTACTTCTGTGTGTTCTATTGTTTCATGCCCTGTGCTAACTCAGTGGCAGAGCCTGGGGTAGTTTTCTGCTGTAGCATTTTGATAATGGGCAAATTGTGGGGAGAACAGATTTTTATATCTTGTCATGTCTAGGAAGGTGACTGATATAACCCCTGCCCTGGATTCTCCCTGACAGATGTGTTTTGGTTTCAGAATATTGGATTATGGTTACCAGATGCACAAACAGCTCTTGTGTAAGCAAGGTAACCTTTCAAAAGCTTAACCTGAGATACGAAGAGGGACAAATAGCTCAATATCCCGAGGTTTTGAATAAAAAATTCTTTTTAACACCAAGATTTAGATAGGGATTAGTTGACCCCTAACTTTGTGTTTGCCCATGGTTAGAGCCAGAAAGACTTTAATGTCTTTTGCACATTTGCAGATGAAGTTCATGCTTGCATTGCAGTTCCAGGCTGAAACCAGCACCTGAAAAACAGTTCTGTACTCCTGAAACCATGTCCTCCCATGGCTTTTGTGCCTCTGCTCTTTCCCAGCTCTCCCCACCTCTGCCTGCTCCCCTGCTGCAGTCCCTGGATGATCTTTCTGGCTGGCTGCTTGTGTTCTTCAGGGATTTGAAAAGCCTCTGCCTTTGATTTCCTTTTCTTACCCATCCAAACTATTGTTGGGCAATGTCAACCACAAATAGTTTATTTGGCCAGAGAACTGGGCTCGCCCTCTCAGTTTCAGATGTTTTCCCTCAGCCTAAGCTCCAAGCTCACACCCAGCAACCAGATGTCTATCACCCTCCTGGCCCTGCTGCTGTGGCTCCAGCCCTGAGCCTGCAGCCCGCTGCATTTTTGGTTCTCACCCAAACACCACCAAGGGCCACGGATTTGTTTTGCTCGTGGCTCCATGTGACGGCCTTTCCTTCCCTTGGCTGCGCAGCCGGGGTTTGGAGCGAGCCCTCGCAGCCTGGGTCCTGCAGCATCACATTTATCAATCCCCAGGGAGGCTGTCCTGACTCACCCGACTATCCTGATTCCTCCCTGGCCTGCACTGAGCCCGAGCACTCCTGCTCAGGCCTTTAACACCAGTCCCCGCAGCTCCAGCCTGTGAGTGCTCTCCTCCCAGGCACTGCTGTGCCCTGGCCTCGCTGCTGCTCCGCTGCCTGTCCCGTTCCTTGACACCTCTGCTGCTCTCCAGCTGCTGCCCTCTGCTTTTTCATAAACATCTGAAGGCAGCTCCTGTTCTCCGGGCCCCCCCCCAAACGCTGCCGGAGCGATAAGGCCCTCCACCACTCTGGAATGGTGCAGCCACCCTGGCATCACTGCCTGACACAGACTGCGGGTCCCTGTGACTTCATGTTGCTTCACAGCCCGAATTTAGGGCTTGGCACCACTGCACCAAACAAAACCAGGCTTTGATCAACATTTCTGGGCCAGGCCTGTAAAATACGTAACTCTGATTTTCACTAAAGCGTCCCAAGGCAAGGAAGGATTTGAACGGGTAAAAGTTTTTTTCCCTGAAGGACTGAATGCCAGTGTTTAGACACCAGTCTAGCAGATGTATCACTACATTCATAACCAGGGGTTTTCCAGCTTTCTGTGCAGTTGCCAGTTCTGTGTACAAGAAATGACCTAATAAATAATAGCCAAGCTACACAGAAGTTAACGAGTGTGTTGAAATTATTAATATGCATATGCTGTTATGCATTCATTAGGGCATGACCTAGGGCTTTACAAAGTGAATATAAAGAGATCATTGGTGAGGTGCATCTTTGCCAGTCTGGGTGAGCCTGGGAGAGGGGAGAGAGGAGAAGAGGGAAGGATCTGATCTGTTCCTCACCTCTGCCTTCTGTAACATTCCTTGTCAGCAGCTGTTCTGGGCACAACCAAGGGGATTTCAAAGGGCAATGGAAATTTTGCCATCTCTTCCCATTTTCTTTAGTAAGAAAACACCAAGTCTGGAATAGATCTCATTCTTCTCTTTATTACAGCATAGAAAAAATGCATCCATCTAGTGCACTCCTCAGAGCAGGATTCAACAGCTATGAGCAGGTGGCCTATAAAACCAAGGTGGCTGTCCTGAGCAGCTTCCCATCTTCTGCATTTGGTCAACGTTCCATTATGAGGAGCAGGCAAGGAATACAAAAAGGATCACATCAGGTGGCAGGGATCATCCCCAAAGCCAAAGGGATGTTCCCACCTAAAGAAGCTCCTGAGTTAATGACAGAAAAGTTGCAAATGGAGATAAACAGGAAAAAGCAAATATACTAAAGCAAAACAAACAAACAAACCCCAAAAGGGAACCCCACGATTTTGACTACTTCAGTGACTTCGGTCTTGTATTGAGGTTTCTTAGATTGCTTCTAGAGCACCTCAGCTGAAAGACCTTGAGCTAAAGCTTTGTTTTCCAAGCAGAGGTAAGAACCAAGTGACACAGAGAGGAAGGATCCCACACAAGAGTTGTGTCAGCATATTTCCAGAGTTTCTCGTCTCATCCAGCTGGCAGGAGGAAAAACCCACTTGTCTAAACTGGGGAAACTAGTTTTATGGGAAGAAAATGTAGGCTTGAATATTGACACTAAATGTTATAATCAAAATGGCATTTAACTGCTTGTGCAAATAAAACCCTGCAATAAGAGTAAAACCACAAACTTTATTGAAGTCTGGCTTTATTTAAAAAAAATTTACAAGTGTATTTCTTTAAACCTCAAACGTACACAGCTGAGTTATTCACATCTTCCATTAGATGTGGCTTATTGCTTCAGCCTCCCTCAGCAAAGTGCCACATGACTAACAAGTTTCCCCCTCCACAAGAATGTATCTACCATTTTACAAAGCTCTGGTGCAGAGGGGGTTTGTTTTTTCCCTTTAACACTTAAACACAGCCGGTTTTGCACCAGAGGTGTGCACAGAGCAGCGAGTGCAGCCCGGCCGGTGCAGATGGCAGCGATCCTGCCCCCCCTTTGCCGCCTTGGGTCGCTCCTCGCCCCGCTGGGTGTGCCTTGGTCACAGGCTGGTGCTCCCTGGCTAACTGGGGTGCCAGAAGAGCCCACTGAAAGCGTCCTGCAGGGCCCGGTGACAAGCCAGGGAGGACGTGTAGCCCCCAGCCAGGTCCTGCGGAGAGGCGGCTCGAACGTGGGTGAGGAACCTGCAGCAAAGAGCAGTGACATTTCAGAGCAGAGGAAACACATCAAACACTCCTGTAGTTAACAGGACAGCAAAGCTGAGGCTACTTTTTAAGAGAAAGCAAAGAGATGGAGCTGCCCACTGCCCGCTGGACACATCGGGATAAAACTTCCATGAGTTAATGCAATGACACACCTTCAGCCAGGCTGTCCCAACCAGCGTTCTGGTGGCACAGGGTTAAGGGCACCCAGGGGTTTGTGCTCACTCTGGGGGTGGTTCATTTCCCCACTCCCACAGGTCCTGCCAAGACAAGGACACCACCAGAAGCTTTCCTGCACTCCCACAGGAACAGGAGGGTTTCAGCTCTGCCACTTCATGCCAGACACTCCCTCAAGCTGACTGTGCTGGTTGCTCTGATGACCACAGGGCTGATCTTCCTTTGCTTGTTACCTGTGCCTGCAGCCCACTGACCCTGGGAATTAGATCTGTGGGAGGCCAGCATCATATTGGCTAAAGAAGGTTCTAAACTTCCCCATTAATTAAGCATTATCAGCCATTCACAGAGCCATCTAGTTCTACCCTAAACCTTCCAGAGCGTTGAGTTGACATGGAAACACGAGTTGACATGGAAGCAGGAGTTGACATGGAAACATAAACACACTGCCTGTGCTGGCACTGCCACTCTTGGCTCCCCTTGGCTCCTTCCAAGGGCTCCACCCCAGCCACACACGCTGAGAGCTCCTGTTAAAGGATGGCTTCATCCCACACTGAAACCCCACAGCTCCTGCACCCCATGAGACAAGTACAAGACAGATTCTCCACTAGTTTTGCACAAAAACCCCATCAAACAGACAGATCCACAGCCCAGCAGGACCAGCAGGAGAAGCACCTCCAATCCTGACCATCAGACACAACCCCATAAACACAAAGTGCTTTCCGCAGGGGCCGCGCTTCAGCCGCTGTTTTGATTCCTCACTTGGTACATGTTGCTCCTGGGAAGGTTGAGTCATTCCACCTCTGGCTTGGCAATCCAAGCATAAACTTGCAAAACGCACACAAGCCTTTTATAATGTTATCCCAAGAAACCTAAAACAGCTGCACTTTTGGCAGGAAAATACAGGACCACCAGTAAAATATCCAAAACAGTTGCATCTTTTAATTTATGACTGTACACTGTTTCCATAAAGAGTATATAAAACAGGTCAGGTTTTATAGGTAAGACATAATAAACAGTCATACCCATTGATGCCATAAAAGCATAGAAAAAGAGATTACTGAGAAATGATTAATTACAGTTTTAAAAACTGTATTTCTGGCACCTAATAACCACAATGCACAGACATGAGCAATGTTTCTGAGGGATTCTTGGTGAGATGCTGAAGCTGAGACTGAATTTACCTCCTGTGACTGAGTTGAGGTGTTTTGTACCAAGCTGTGGCAGAATCTGGCCCTCACTGCCAAACACTGGTTCCCATCAGCACAGACACAGGCAGGAGAGCACAAAATAATATTAAAATAAACCCATTTAACAGTGCTCAGTCCAAAACAATCTATAAACACAGCAACAAAGCTGGTCCCATCTCTTAATTTACATGGGAAGGTGGTCTGCAGAGAGCTCCTGATTTGTGGCAGAACACATTTTGAGTTTTAATTTTTTTTAACATTCTTGTTACTTGTCCCTTAATATTTTAAGATGAAGATCTCATCCTTCCCAAAGGACTTTTAAAACTGCTGTGGGAAACAGGAGCTCCTTTCCCCAGCTAGGAATGATGGGCACTGACAACAACAAATTATTTCCTTCAAAATGCCGGTGTGAAATTACCTCTACCCTCCACAACAGAAAGTCTTATAAAAATCAGTTCCCATCTTGGATTTCACTTCTATCATATTTATTTTATTGCACAACTTCATTTTCCCCTCATGCATGAAACAGTCCAGTAAAAACAGGAGTATTTTACATTTCAATATTAACAAAGGTTGGTTGTATCTTTCTCATTACTTTTCTTATCTTCCCTTGCTTATATATCACTGAAAGGACAAAAACAGAGTCTATTGTTTCCCTTTTTCTAGGACATCTGAAATTGGAGCATTAGTTTCATAAGACTACCTGACTTCCAGCCACTGCAGCACTTGTAGTTAATTGGGAGGTGATCTCTGAAGCAATACAAAATCATTGCCAAAAAGGCTCCCATCGACTTTTACTGCACAACCTGCCCTAATTCTCCTTACTCCTGTGAAACGAGCACGGCCCACTGCTGGCTGTCAAGTGAGGTCTTTATTTTCCTGTTAAGTATCTGAACTTACTGCTCTTGACCCATTTAATTACTGTGGTACACCAGGCAATTGCAAAGAATCTGCCACGCTGAAGCCACACAATGAGAAGCGAATGTTTTTTGCCGACTTTTCCACACCGGTCCCCATCTGTGCTGCCTGATTCCAGCCATCTCCTCCACAGGAGAATCTCTCTGAACTGGATTCCTGGGGTTTCTGGCAGAGGTCAGCACATCTTTTCATGTACACCTTTACAACAGCAGCAGGAAGAAGCGCTTGCCAAGTTTTATTTCCAAAAAGCTGAGCTCCGTTAGGTCTTGGGACCTGGAGGTAATTGCTCTCACTAGTTAGCAAATTCCAGCACACTGGGTCTGTTTTTCATAGGTTTATTTTAAGTACCTGTAAATCTTATAAGCAGAAACCAGGAAAAAGAGGTTTGCTTTTTCTGGTGCACAGTTTTTTAATGTAACTTGTTTTTACTGAGGGCAGACTAAACTCTGAAGTTAAAAAAAGCCTGCACTATTATTTTTGAGCAGGGCTAAAGGGCTGTGTGTTCCCTGCCCCACCATTTCACACTTCCCATTCCCAGCAATGCCTATGCTCTGCTTCAGGCTCTGCCCAAACAAGCCCCCTTTCCTTGGCTGCAGCCTTTGGATGTTGATCTTCCCCATTAACCTTTCTCATCAGTTAAAACACATCGTTTTTTGTTCTTCATGAGCCTTGGGGGGCTCATTCCTGACCTTCAGTTTCTCATCACCATGGGGGGTGGGAGGAAAAAACAAAAAACCCCTCCTGTTTTCAAGGAAAGAGGTGTAATTCACACTCAGTCTGGAGGCTCAGAATCAAGCAGGTTGTTCCTGGGAGGGGATTTTCTTCGTGTTTTCTGTTTTCCCAAGGCTGTGTCACAACCACTTCACCAGGACAGGCCAGGACTGTGGAGAGCTACGAGGGCTCAGGGTGGCAGCAGATGCGATCCCCCTGTGCCTTCCCAGCACATCCCATGAGCCCCGGTCCCCCTGGCACTGCTGCTGCTGACAGCCAGAGGGACCAACAGCAGCTCAGCAATGCCCAGGGCCACTGGCAAACATCCCCTCACTGCTCAGCAGAGTGGTCTTGTTTCAGAGAGATTCGGGAAAGACGTCAGAAACAATCAGAGAGAATGGAGAAACAGCACAATCAAATCTGGCTAAAATAAACACCCACCAAAAACCAAACAAAGCTAAAACCCCCCGCCTAAACAAACAAAAAGAACCAAACATACAACCAACAAGCCCAAACCACCCCACAGTATGTCCTTTCACCCATCCAACTGAAAGTACCAGTGCTAGGAATTATTTCACACAATCTTTCCTGCTAACTAAGACAAATACACTCCCAGGGGTGTTTCTGCAGATGCACCACTTAGAGATACATATAGAATAACTGTGTATTTGGCATGTAGATTTTTTTTACCTGTTAGGTATTTTATGGGAGTGAAGAAAAGAAAAATCATTCACAAGTTGACAGGGAAAAGAAAAGAAAGAAATTATTTAATTCTATTCCACAGAGTAGATTTACTGCTCATCTGATTATCTGCAGTATCCAAGACAGAAAGTAATGGGACAGACATTAGATCTGGGAAATTTTCCAGATTCACCATTTAAATAATAAATAGTGGTTGCATAAAGCAGGCAAAATACTCCAGTCTGGAAAACTGTGTGAAGCATTAGCAAGGCAGTAGCATAGGCTGCTGCATTCCTGAGCCTTTCTGGAGACAGCATTTTCACTAGACTTACCAATCCCTAGAATGAGCTATAGCTGCCTTACTCAGAGTGAGCTGCAGGGACTGGGTCTCATCAGAGGAGAGAGGTGTGTAAGGAACTGGACTGTGTCTGGCCTGGCTTCTGCTGAGGAATGTGTGGCCTGGGTTACTCTCTAGTCCCTGGGCAGGTACAAACTGAGCTCCTCTGCTCAGCTCTGTTTTCCTTTGAACCAGTCAGCTCTACAACAGTCGGTCCAGGCAGCCAAACAGAATTTGTTTATAAAATGAGCCGAGCTCATTGCTGTTCTCCATTAAACAGCCCCAGGAAATGCATTTGGGAACAGGCCTTCACTGGGTGTTATTCAAATATGGTGTGGTTCTCCCTCTCTCAGAATAATATGACTAAGGCAGGGCAAAAACACAATGCACAAAGCTGGTACTCAAACCCAGAACAGCAATTCATCGTTCCAGGGAGTAGCTACAAGCCCAATCCTCAAATTAAAAAAAAAAACAAAACAAACCAAACAGACTTTCACCCATATTAGCAGACACTATTTGGGCAGTATGATTGTATTTAGATGTTAAACCCACCAGCTATGACTGGTATCAGAAGTTCCTGCTGAACCCCAGCCAACACAGCCTGTTCTGACACAGAATTCAAGTTTAACGCAGCCATGAGCTCAGCAAGGGCTCTTCATGAGCCCAACCCAATCCCTCCTTGCCCGAGGTCACACTGCCAGCCCTGACTGCAGCTGGGCACCTGCCACCAGCCACTCCTCTCCTCCACCCTCCAGACCACACAGACAAAATGGGAGAAAACCTATTTAATAGGTGCAATCACTGAAGAAGTTCTTCTATTTGTTTGGGGGTTTTTTCAATGCTTCTCTGTGTACAATTGCAGCAATCAGTGTGGAGGTCAAAACAGGGCTATGAATGATGAGATCCAAATATGACAGATCCCAAGGCAGAGAGATAAAAAATACATTTTCACCCAGATTATGGCACCTTATGGACTGAACACAGCCCACAGTGCAGGGGTACAAGGAAAAGTCACTCTAAATACCACAGCAGAGTTTTGGCTACTAAAAAATCCTGCCAAGGACAAGTGATCCAGCCCAGACACCGCCCCTGCAGCCCCAGCAATCCCACCTGCAGAGCAGTGCTGTTCACATTCAGCTTAGTAAGCCAGGATGTTTTGTTATTATTAATAACCCTGTGCTGCTTTCTGAGGGCTTAGTGAGCAGATATTGCTCTCTGAGGTGTGAGATGAATGCCAGACCCTTCTCCATGCCACAAACTTGCTCAGCCCATTTCACTCACCCCTGCCCCAGGAACCTGCTGCAGAACCATCGCTTACTCATCACAATTCTGATTTCCAGCAAGGAAATTTACTGCCTTCATCTTGCAATAAATTCTGCAAAAGCAGATGCTTTCTGTCTCTAATGGATCTCTTTTTGTTACAGTTAAGGATTAAGAAAAAAAACATAATTAGGAGTTTAAGCTCCTAGAACTTTTATTTCTCCACTTTAGGTTTTCTGAGTGAAGAACTCTGCTCTACCAGAAATAAACTTTGCCAGTAGAAAAGACGGGAAATGCCCCAACCCAGCAAATCAACAGAAGAAATACAGGACTCCTAGTAATTCTTTTTAACCTCTTTCATCTGCTTTTTCTAAACACCAATTTGTTTCAAACACTGTCAGAGTTTTCTTAGAGCAGGAGTGTGTGTAAACTGCATGTGGTGAAACAAAGTACTTTAAAACAACACAGGTCTGCCACAGCACACCTCAGCTAAGATGGAACAGGACAGAGTTTTGCTACCAGACACTGAAAGAGGCAAAAAAAAAGCCTCAAAATATATTAGCTATGATATTAGCTATGAAACAGCTGTTGCTGATAAAGCCAGTTCTGACTCCAAAGGTAGAAATTAGTGATGAGTTATTCCCCCCTCTTTTCCCCCATCCTCTTCTCCCTTATAATGTCCTTCATATAAAGGGCAAACATTTTGGATCCTGCAAACCCAAAGCCACCAGTGTCCTGCTGCAACAGTGACCCAGCAGCACCCTGGGGCTCAGTGCTCCCTCCCAGTCAGCTGCTGCAGTGACCAATAAAGGAATTTCCAAGGGTTTAACATAAAAACTACAGCACTTCTATTTGACGCTTCACATAAACTGTTTCCTCTGTTAATGGTGAAACCCATACATGACCTGTAAGATGTATCTAATGACCCACCTCAGAGAGTTTATTACAGATTACCTGTGAACTGGTGAGTGCAGTCGTGAACCTTGGAGTAGAAAACCCTTTAAATGCAAAGACCCCAAGTCACAGAAGCCCTCCTCAGTGGGGGAAAAGAACAGAATTAGATTTTCCCTTACTACTTTCCCTAAAAACTTCCTATTTTTGTGATGAAATCCAGAGTCCAGAAACCAAACATTTCCACTGAAAAGCTAATACACTGGGGAGTGGAATGGAGGGAAATTTCTTCATGACAGCTACCTCAAAATATACCTTCAGTGCTCCTCATAAAAAACCCAGCTCTTCTACTGGCAGAAAAGAGTTTTTAAGGAAGAAAAGTTTTAGAGAGCACCTGGTTCTCCAGCATTTTCCTAGCACTGCAATTCTACTGCTGCCCTGGTTTTTAAATAGATGTGAGACCAGACTCAGGTACTTGCATTTATTTAACACATAAACATTTGCTTTTGCAGTAACTGAGAAGCCAGTGCTGTTGCCTTGAGGTAAGATGAAAAGCTACAGAGAAACTCAGATCAAAGGAAAAGGAGAAATGCCTTCCGCCTCCCAGAAACTGATATAATTTTAAAAGAAGTGGATGTTTAAAAGTGTAAAGACAGGAAACTAATGATGAAAAAGGTTTTATAGAATAAAGGAAGCTTTGTACTCCTCTGCCCCGATATGCATTTTGCACATTTCCCCTGGCGCAGGCTGGATGCAGCCCTGGACAGGACCTGCAGGCACTGCCAAAAAAACGAGGTTTGGACAATTCCAGTCCCACTGCAGGGCCCCACCCAAAAAGGTCCCACCTTGATACAACTATTTCACGTAGAAAAGTCTATAAACTCCAAGTGCAATGGATTACAGACTTTGAGACTATCAGCTTAAAGCACTGTAACCTGCAGATATAAAAACTACTTTGAAATGGGACATAAACCCCTTAAATGGTGCAAGCTGACCTAGTCCCATCTTCAAAAGGAACTGTAAATCAAATTACACCTGGAGATGTTACAAGTGTTAACAAGTTAAATAAACCTCCCCTTTTCACTGAGGAGTTATCCAAACTGGAGATTCACATTCAAAAAGAATTCCCATGTGTAAATCCAGTGCATGTTTGAGAAATATGTTTTGCCACTCATATGAGCCCACAATTCACAGTGGGCGCCTGCTTATTCCCTTTGATAATAATCAAATGCTACATTTAATCAGCTTCTCTTAACATTTGATCAGGCAGCATCACTTCAGATGAGGTATAACAGTTCCAGCCTTAGAAAATGTGAATACCAGTGCAAGAGAGCAGCCAATGCTGTCTTTGGAGCACTCAGTGATTCTGAGCTGATGTGGAAAATCTTGAACACAGTTTCAAAAGTTAAAGTGATGACAGAGGTCATCTTGTTTTCTTGGGGTTTTTTTAGTTGAAAAGAAAAACAAACAGCCCTGAAGCTGCTAAAGTACATCACAGCCCCACTAAGGAACCCTTAGAGAAAGGAGGCATATCCTCAGCAGGTCTAAGGCAACATGAGTTACAGGTTTCTGTGCTGTTATAGGGTCGATTCAAGACAAAGATTATCTGAAAGTTCTCCTCATTTTAGCACATGACTGCCTGTTTTAAAATAAAAACAGGAAATGGAAAGCAGAACCTGCAAATTCATGGATCCTTTGCAAGCAAAGGAAAACTAAAGGCTATGCATGTTCTTTTTGGTCACGTGTAAATATCTATAAAGGATATTTTATACAAATTCTATGCTGACTTTTCTTTCTTCAGTTGTTGGGGGGCTTCCTTGCATCTCACTTTCCTCCCAGTAAAATATTTAGTTGTTTGATGGCTCCATACATGTCAGAGAAGAGCCATCACTGACTGTGCTGTGTAAATAGTTTGCTTCTTGTTGCTCACCACACATCTCCACACCACACATTCCTGCCCGCTCCAAAATATGCACAGGCACTACCATTTGGATGAATTTTTTTTTTCCTTTAAACTGCAAGGATTTCTGCTTCAACTCCTCCCCAAATAGCTGCTTGGATTCCTTACCCCCATGCACTTAGCAGTAACAAGAGGTTAGTGTTTATTTCTAGAAGCCTTGCTCACAGGAAGCCTTCCTTCAGCGCGAGTGACTCCCGTAACTCCAGAGGGGCTGGGAGCGCTCTTGGATGAGCGGGGGCACCTGGTCCCCCATTTGTCATCTTCCTGAGGTCACCCGCCAGCTGTCTGTCCTCTCAACACCCGGCCTCAGCACCGTGCTCAAGGCATTCTCCCTCGCTCGGGTTTCCAGGTCTGGACTTCCAGATACAGTAAATCAATCAGCCCCCACAGAAAGTGCTCAAACAACTGCAAATGAAGCATTTGAACAGCCTTGAGCGGCCCCGCTGTGCACAAGGACACTGCAGTGCCCGCCGGAGCCCGGCACAGCGCTGCTCCGCAGGACTGGCACGGATTACACTCGGGGCACTGCAGAACTGCAGCTACGTTTAGTCTGTGACTAAATCAGGCTCCGCTCGTACTTGACCCCGGGAAGAATGTCATTGAACACAAGGGCCTTTTCTCAGCTGTGATATTGGATTTTTTTGTCCTTTTCAATGGCTAAAACAACCATTAAGCCACCATTTCTGTAATTGCAAAGCAGCTCTCTTTTTAACGTGTTGTGGAAATGTTCTGGCGTAGACTGATCTCCAAATTCTTCATCTTTCCCTCTGTCCTCCAACTCTACTCTTCCTCCCAACACACTGTGTTTAGAACAAAGGGAAGGGCACAAGAAGAACATGGGTGTGTTTAAATATTTATTGTAACTCTGAGGAAGTTAACCACTGTTCTGTAACTTTCTACCTAAGTCAAGACTGTTTTCATAAGCTTATCCTTTTTAAGCAAGTTCACTTTTAAAGACACCGCTGTGTCTTTCCCCAGGGCTGGGGTAACGCTTCCCTGGGCTGGACTCTGGGAATATAGCATCCCTTCTGCAGGCAAGAAGTGAGAACACAGCTTTTATTCTGAAAGACAGTTCTTTTGGACACACAAACTCTTCTTTTAGGATAAAAATTCCCTTGTGTTCCTCCCATTCTGCCTTTTTTCCTGTGTTCCACACACCCCACTGAGCACCACGAATCCCCCAGCACACAGCCAGAGATCCATATTGATGAACTGGGGCTTTGGGAGAGCTACATGAAAGAGATCCTCCCAGCACCAGCTTCCATTTAAATTATGCATCTGTAGGCAAAGGGAGACCTTTCTGAACAGAGCACTCAGTCAGGAACACCTACAGAAGGAGAACGGAGATGCACAGACACTTTTTTCTCCCTCTTTTTGGCACATTTTGCTTGACGCACAGTTCTGAGGCAACAGACAAGGAAGTCGTGATTGTATCACAGAATCATAGAATGATTTGGGATGGAAGAGACATTAAAGATCATCCAGTTCCAACCTCCCCGCCATGGACACAGAGATGCCACCCACTAGCTCAGGACACAACTGCAGAATCCAGGATGGCTCCAAGCAGACAGGAGCTATTTTAGCCCCAGGAGCACTGGTAAGGACCTTGATTTCAGGCCCAAGGCTGGAAAATTAAGTGGCAGAATGCTTTTGAAGTTTTTCTTGCATTTAAGGACTTGCTTTAGTCCCAGAAGGGAAGAACAGAGCCCCTGGGTGACTCACGTTATCAGGCACAGCAACAGCTTTGCCCCCAAATCACTGCTGATGGAAAAAAAATCATATGAACACAGAAAAAGTGGTTATAACCTCAGCTTTGAAATACAGTTTCCCCAGTCAGAAAGTCAGTTCTGTTTTCACTGTGACACAGCATCCTCTGTTCTGAGTAGCAATGAATTCACATCATATGGCAATTCCAGTTTAATGACTCAAACAAAATAGCACAAGAATTTCTAGAGGTTTTTAGCTGCTGATACTGATCAGATAAGTAAGCTGCCAAACCTAATAATAATCTCAAATGAAAAACTATGAACTCTTGGTTATTCATTTCAGATAATAAGAATCCAAAGTTATTTTCTTTAGGCAGAATGTGAAAAGTGTAATTGCTGAAAGCAAATAGTACAGTCTGAATGACAGTATTTAAAGAAGATGAGATTGTTCAGGTCAAAAGAAGGTGAAATCCAGGTCGCTTTCTCTTGCAGCTGACTTGTGCTCTAATGCAAGAGCTCCTCGGCCGCCTCAGGTTCTGGCTGCTGCTGGTCAGGTCAGCACTTCAGGCTGATGCTGAGGATCAGGTTTACAGCTCTCAGCCAGGCTGGCGTTTGCTCCTCAGGAAGGCCTGCAAGAGGTGGGAGAGAGCAAAGAGGGCAGGAGCTCGGAGCCAGGCTGCTCCTCAACACCACGGAGGGCTGAAGGATGAGAAGCATCTGCCCCAGGCAGGTGCAGCCTTTGGGCTGAGCTCTCAAACCCTCACTGCAAAGGAGCTGCACAGCCCCACTCTGGCACAGGGCAGTCACAGCTCCCACAGGTGGGGGAGGAGGGAAAAGTTGCCCTGGTTCTCCAGAAAATATTTTTTACAGGGGAATGAAGGGGGAAAAACCACTCCTTCAATCCTAGGCAATTTCCTCCTATCTGTCAGCATATGGTAGGGGCTATTATTATTTGGCTTAAATATAAAGCATCATTAAGACTATTTTTCTGTTTTAACAGCTTAACAATTCTATTGTGAAATCTGGGTGAAATTCTCTGGATTTTATTGTCCTTCTCTATTGTGCCCTAGTAAAATTTCTAGAGGGGAAAAATGCCGTGATGAAAGGAGATCTTCATTTTACTCTTCTAAAAAGACAGTAGAGTTAAGTGTCTAAATTGAATCATTCTTTATATTATTCCTGTTGAATTAATTTTAATTTTCTGTTGCTTTCAGTCTAATCCAATATCCTGAAACTGCAGAAGCACAGATATCAGACAGGATTGGGATGAGTTAGGCAGAACCCCTTAGTTTCACTTGGGAGAGAAAATACCAACAGAGTTGTTACAGAGCAGTGACATCCACAACTGCTGAAATTCTCCATGGATTATTTGTTAACAACTCGACTCAACTTGCAAACTGCATCCCCAAAACCTGTCTCCAAAGAAGTTGTGCCTACTGACTGAACTAATTCTGAAACTGGTGCAGAAAGTGCCTTTTTAAACATTCACAAAAAGTGCCCAGAAATTAGTGGGGATTGCTAATAAAAATGACATTTAATAAATTCTGCTGCTGAGGAGAGCTCCCAGTAACACTAGGTGGCAGAAGGCTCTGTCACATTGAAGACACCTGCAGATAGATACAGAACTAACTGAGCTTGATTTTAGAAAAACTAAGGGGAAAACAGTTGAAAGCAAAATAGTTCTAAGATCCCATTTTCTATCCACTCTTCCAGTTCTAATTCTGGCTTTGATATCCCCAGTGCACATTATTTCACCATTTAATCTATCCCAGAATGTGAATACATCTTCTAGACCTGAGCTTTAAATCACATCTTACTCAATTCAGACGAAATTCTGTATCTGACAGGTGATTCTATTAAGCTTTTACATAATTAAAAAGAAATTCACTTTTTAAAGAAATAAATATCCACTAGGACAAGTACACAGTAAAAACATACACTGTGAGTTACCTTGAAGCAAACTTGAAACCCAGCCTGGAGTGCTATATATTTCTGCAAACACACTTCTGCAGCTGAAAGAAAAACAACAACCTACAAACAAATTCGTTCAAAACTACTCAAGACTCAGTGTGGAAAAGGTTCTGATAAAAATGGCAGCTGCTCCCTCATGGAGATGCATTTTCAGCAATACTTTTCTAACTACGTGCAAAATTCAACTGCTTGTTTCTAGTTTTACATATTTAACCCTTTAAAAAACATCTATGCTCCATTTCCCTTTATTTTGGTCACTCTTTTTTCAACTCCTCTAAGTTTCTCTCTCATCCTCTATAAATCAAATACGTAAGGAAACAAAGAGGTGCCCCTGCCCTGATGATGTTAGGAGGAAACTGTAAACATGGAAAGGGAAAGAGAAAGCCAAGCACTGTCTAAATGCTGAAAAACAAAAGGCAGCAGGGGGAGAATGACACTTATGCTTCCTTAGACATGTAAGTTTGAGGTGACAGCAAAGATTTCTCTGAGATGCCCATGGCTGCACTGCTTTTCCACCTGCCAAGCAGTAACACCCCAGACTTACAGCACTTGAGGGGTGCTTCCCCAAGCATGGCTGGTGCCAGCACAGAGCTCAGTACATTGTGGAGGGTTATTTTGCACCTCTAGCCATGGAGGCTGTTTGTGTTTAAATATAGTATATTTTATCATTCACAGTTGTCAGCAGTGGAAATTGTCATCTAAGCAGGAAAAGATGCTGTTGAAGAAACAGGAGGGGTTGGTTAGAAAGTAAAAATTATTTTGGCTGTGACAACTCCTCTCACTGCCCATTTTGAGGGTAAGGGATCACGCCACCCATTGCAAATTGCTGCCTGAGAGTCAGAAAAATCAATAGTAGGTAGGAAAGCCGACTTGCCAAGGCTACAGCCACTGCCAGCAGATTATTAATGCATCTGTCTGCATTCTTTAATGTTTCCTAAGAAGCAACTATGTTAACTGAAAAGGTGCAACGTGTCACCAGCCCTTCTCTTCTCTCCTCTTCATTTTCTCTCTATATTAAAACCTTGGCTACCAAAGAAAACAATCATGTTTCACCTCATCTTTTCCCAGCTTTTCTGAAGTTCAGTTCCTGCTCTAGAGCAATATATACAGTCTAAGTACTACCCCTGACAAGCTGTTTGACAACCCTAAGTTGCACATCTATTTTACTCCCAGAGCCTTGGAGTTGGTAGGGCTTAGATGGGAAATGGAGGCCAATTAAAATAAACACAGACAATATCAATGCATTCTTCAGAAAGGCACAAGACAAGCAAAATGAAACACTACTGGCTTTTGCCCACAGTTAGAATTCAGCTCATCTCACAGGCTGAATGCTCTGGCTGAGGTCCAGAAAGACACTTAAGCACATGTCTTATTTTAAGCATGTGAGCAGCCTCATTGATTTTTCACTCATGCCAGGAAGAATATTCAATGCGCTTAAAGTTAAGCACATTGTTAAGTGCCTTCCTGGACCAAGGCCAGGCTATTTAGCCCTTGCAAGAGTTAGTCTAGAGAACATTTACCATTATTTTAACTTCTCAAGACTTTCTTTGAGATAAAGTTTTATGGTGTATGAAAATATTTCATTCATACAAGCAGTGACTGGCTCACAGCAACCTTCAGGGACCAAGTATTCTTCCCCTTCCCACATCTTCTAAAGCAGTAACTGGAAGGATTAAAGACACATAAGCAAGTATATCAATAAAGAAAATTAGTTTTGAAAGGGAAGCCAGCAGTCTTACTGATCTGGAGAGCAAAATGAGCCCCACACTGAAAAGCTGACAGACACGTTAATTTTCAGTGACAATTAATAAAGTCATTTGCCAATGTCCCATTCCAATACCAAGTCCTGTGCAGGAACTTTGAAAAGCAAGCTAATTGTTCACTGAAATTAATTATCACAATAAGCACACGTTCAATTCCATTTTCCCTTCTTCCTTTTACATCGAGTTAAATACAAAATTCAAGGAAAGGCCTGTTAGTGCTTCCTCAAGATGACCTCACTACATCAGAGCACTTTAGAGATCAAAGGCACAACAAACACTTTGCTACAACAAAGTGATGCCATTTGCTATGTTTGCTACAGACAATTGGATTTTTATCTGGTTGACATTATCCAAGCTCAGTATCATACCCTGAGTAAGAGCTAGAGAAAGGTGTTTAACAGTACAGCTCAGGAAAGCTGGACTGGGTCAGACTCACACTCCCTCCACCCCAGCCATCCCTCTCCAGGAGGAGAAAAGGGAGTGCATGGGAGCCTGACCATTCCAGTGGGACCAGCAGGACACTGACAATTTGCTCCTCTTTTCTGAGCAGATGTACCTTTGTACTTCAGTATTTGTTTTTTCCTGGAGAGTTTAAACTCACTGGTGGAAGTACACAGTTGACAGGGGGATACATGAACAGAAAGGCAGTTTAACACTCAATCTGAAATCTCAGGGTGGCACAGCTGTACCACTCATCATGTCTCACACCAATGCAGCTCCACTGATTTCATGCTACCAAGCCCACACCCGATGGCAACTCCAGCCTCGGCATCCAACACTCCACTTTAGAAACTGGTGGAGCAACCTCTGAGACCTCTGGAAAAAGAAACTAAGATGACGAAGGCAGCCTGCAGACAAAAAAGACACTTACTAGTGGATTCTGCTCTAGAAGTTGTCAATTTGAAATAAATAATCTCTTTATTTTAAAATATTGTTTTACATATCTTGTTGCTGAGGTTATTTGGTGAAATCTTCTCACCTTGCTATGCAATCAGAGCAGGACAGTGACACTGGGAAGGTTGAGGCTGGAAGGCACATAGGGAGCCCACTTGGCCCAGCCTCCCTGCTCAGCAGGATCAGCTCAGGCAGGTTGCTCAGGGCTGTATCCAGTCAAGTTTTAGTATCTCCAAGGAGGAACACTCCACAAACGACCTGGACCTGTCCCAGTGTTTGACCTCCCTTGCAGCAAATGCATTCCAATGGAATTCCATGTATTTCCATTTGTGTCCATGACATCTTGTGCTCTCACAGGGATACACTGAGGAGCACCTGGCTCTGTCCCCTTCACTCCCTTCCCTCCATCAGGTATTTACACACATCGACAAGGTCCTTCCAAGCCTTTTCTTCTCCAGATTGAAGGTTCCCTCAGTTTCACCTCACACAACAGATACCCCAACCCCTACTTGCTCCAGCATGTCCATGTCTGGCACCAGGGATGCCAGGACAGGACCCGGCACCCTAGATGTCTTGCCACCAGTGCTGAGCAGAGGGGAAGCATCACCACCTCCCTCGACCTCCTGGTGACACTGCCTGGCAGAGCCCAGGAAGCTGGTGGCTTTTCTTCCCCACAAGGACAGGCTACTGGCTCCTTCTCCACGGAGCTGCTTTCCCAGCAGGTCGGCCCCCAGCCCGTGCTGGCACATGGGGTTATCCCAGCCCAGGTGCAGCACCCTGCATTTCTCTTAGATTGCTGTGACACCATTTCTCCAGCCTGCTGAGATCCCTCTGAAGGGCAGCACAACCATCTGGTGCACGAGCTCTGGCCTTTGCATCACCTGCAAACCTGCTGAGGGAGCACTCCTTCCACAGCCAGCCCAGAAAGAAGAGGGTGCTGGTCCCAGTATCGACTCCCGGGGGGAACCACTGCGTCCTGCTTTGCTTTCAAACCCACAAATTAACAGGTATGTTAACAACATTAGATTGTATTGGTTTAACCAGCTCCCATTTTTAAATTTAGGTGGTTAAAAGAGTGCAATATTTTAATATATGCAAGAACTGAGTCTGTTTCTGAACAGTACCAGCTGGTTCAACTTGTTCTTAAAAGTGAACTTCCTTCAAGAGAACTTCAAAAATCATTTATGACTTTATAGGGAGAGACAGACTCCTCTTTCTGAGCTGATTTAGTATGCAACTAACCCAAATGGTAGATTTCCTTAAAAAATCATTACTGCAGACAAAATAGCCCCTTCACTTGAAGAATCCAGAGCAAAAAGAAAGCTATTTTCCAGAACTGGGATTACAGCCAGTTTATGATGGATAAACATTGAATGCTTATGGCATAATTATAATGTCACAGCATTTGCTGCCAGAATTACAAAAACTATTCTTAAGATTATGCCCTAAATAGAATGGTGTTTAGTTTTGCTAAACTGAAAGCACACTCCAAGAAATGTGAAAAAACAAACACCATGGTTCCAAATCTCAATTATGCATACTAAGGGCTTGTTTTAATAACAGTATATTTAGTGGCTGAATAAAGTTTCTCAAAAAAAAATTTTAAAGATAATGAATTCCCAATGTCCAAAAAAGTGTCACATGCAATTTCATCAATGACTCATGTAAACTAACCTCAAATTTAACCAAATGCAACTGTGATCAATATTGTGTCAATCTGAAAGTATCTGCGGTTTAAGGCAACAAAACCAGACTCAAGGACGAGTAAAAATTTGGAACCCACAAATAGAAAGGAGTTCTTGGCTACTGAAAGGTCTGGAACAGTTCTACTGACAGGGAGAAGCCAAAAGAATGAGAAGTTTTGACAGTATCACCACATTTAGCAGGAAGAGAGTCAAGTGCAGGAGGAATAAAAGGGAGATAGCTTGCTACCATTGCACATAATTTAACTTTTTCCTTTTAAAGATGGCATCCCTCCACTGTTCCACACATCTCTGAACTGTTGTACAGTGTCTATGGACGGACTTGCAATTATGTTCCTAGGCACTTTTGTAAGGCAAAACCCAGTAATAAACAACCAAAAAACCCAACCACATAAAATATAAACAGTCAGATTTACCAACATATTCTTGAAAAAGCTGTAACAGTTACTGAACAAGAAGGCCAGTTACATACAGTAGATTTGGGCTACAAAAGAAAAGGACATTTGAACTGATTCTACCTTCACTGTGAAACAAAACTGAAGGGTTGTGCATGACTTACCCACCAGTGCTGTGCCATCCATCACAACCTCACAAGAAGGTGACAGAGAATAAAAAGTTATCTACATCAATCCCTTTTTACTATTTATTTTATTTATCCTCTCTTGGCAGTAACACTTATCATGAGTTGCAGTGGAAAAACCCACGAACTGAAAACAAAAATGGGACTGAGAGGGGAAAAGGTGTCAGAGTGGAGAAAAGGGGAGTTTTATTCCTCCAAACAATAACCCCTACCATGACAGCCTCGCTGGCTCCTTCTCCACTGACAGGAAATTTCTGTAAAAGGATCATGTGGTGCTGGAACACAAAACTGCAAAGGTTCATATATGAGATAGGCTATAGATCTGACATGGGACCAGCAAACAAAGCCAAAAGCCCAGTCCTCTCCTCTGCCTTCCAAATACTAAAATCTTAGAATGTGACAGAAACCTGTTGACTCTGACAGAGTTTAAATTATGAGTTTAAATTATGAAAATATGAAGCCAAAGATGCAGGACACATAACACTGGCAGAAAAATAAGAAGCCCAGGACTTCCCTGCTTCACAGAGTCTCCTGATCGTTTTTATCTTCACAAAACCAGGCAGAAAATCCTAGAGGACTACAAAGGGACAATGGATTTATGAGGTCTGAGAATCCTCAAATGAAGAGGTAGTTGAGCTAGTCGATTTTATTATTTTATCCCTGAAAGCTTAAATAATAAAAAAGTTCAAAATAAAAATAAAGCAGAGCAAACACCTACTAGAAAAGCAGAGTTAGTATTGTCCTTTAGGCATGTTTCTCTCCACACCTCTGGAAAGTTGTCTGGCATTTGACATAACTGGAAGGAAGAATTTTCTCCCCTGGCAAAGTCAATTAACTTCACTGTATTTGTATCATCTGTCAGAGACAAATCTGCTCCCTTCTTCAAGTCTTACAAAAATTCCTACACCTACTTTCCAGATCAAACAGCTTATATAGAAATTGCTGTGCTTTAAAGGGAAGTTCTATGGCTATGTCAAGTCAAAAGCTGTAAGACAAGAGATGAGTCATTATTCCATTAGTATACACTCCCCTGGAATATTAAAATATAGCCTAACCTTGTACTGAAGTTTAACCTCTTTCATGCAATTTGCTATTTCATTATGAAACTCCTTTAGTCTTCAATCACCAGAAACATCTGTAGAAAATTAAAGTATGTCTTTTTCCTGCTCTGTGCTCTTGAACTGCTTAATTTCTCATACTATTAACATATATAAGCTCCTTGCTGTAACAAGAAATGTAGGAAACAGTGTGGGCCACTGCTTTAACATACAGCCATAAACAGGTGTATGCATGTTTATGCATCGAGTGTTATAACCAAGCTTTTTACCTTAAGGCTACAATAAAATATTAGTGCTCTGTGAAACACCATTCCATGTGATGCCACTCTTTGACGTCATAAGTCAATTGCCAGATCTCATCACATTTTATAGGCATTATAGCTCAGGCCCAAACCCATCTCCCATTAGCTCCAATTTAATGTTTGCTGTACGTCAACGTATAAACCTCATAATTAAAGGCAGCAGAGGAGAGAAGAGTAACACACACACAACGTGCTTAATGCAGTTCTCCAGTTAAAACACAAACACAAAGCAGCACGGTGGGTAATGCAGGAATGAGAACACATCTCTCCTCGTAATCAATTCTTAAAAGCACCCAGACCAGTAATGCAGCTCTCCCAGGTGGCAGCCAGGAACTGGGAGCACTCACTGGATGCACAACTAAGAAATCACGGTCTCTGTGGACCTACTCTCCACAGATTTTATGTCCCTGAGCAGCAATGAAGAGCACATCACAGAAGAAAATGTCACTTCTCTTTGGGCACAGACCTATTCTGAAGTAAAACACCAAAGGCACTCAGACACTCTGTTGAGAAAGGGGGTTTGGTCCAATAAAATCTCTTTCCTACCAGAATCAAGCTGATGTTTCTATTGAGCTGGTGGAGCAGTGCATCACCTCTCTCAGGCTGTTGATGTGACTGAAGGGCAGAGAGCACAGGACTGTATTGATCTCTCAGCAGCAGGGCCAGCACTCCACCGAGCTCACTTTGAAGTAGCCCCATACAAGTACTGCATTATCTGCCTTGCGAGCACTGTGCAGGTTTTCAAAGGCTTAAATAATATTATGGCACATAAATCTACTAAAGGCTAACCTGATGCCTTTTGTGAATGAGAACTTCTTGTACTACAAAGGTTCTACCAGTTGGAGGCATGGAAGAGCAAAAACCACAGGGGAAGCAGAGCTGGCTCTTCCCAGACCACCTCTGTGCTACTCCAACACAGGCTGGAGCACACGTGAGCCTGGGCTGCCTAAAAGCCATCTCAAATACAGCCCCCCACACACAAACTTTACCATGACTTTTGTAGGATTTTCCTGTAACTCTTTATGGATGTTAAATCTGTATCAATGCAAACTCCTCATTTTCTGTACAGAAAACATTCAGTTTTTTCGAGGAAAATAATCTGGTAATATTTCCAGAGGAGTCCTGTGGGTCATCTTTCTGAGTTAGCTATCTTTCTGCATCAGAACTATTATCCCTCAACCTCCTGGAGTATCCAAAAGTTTCCACTGTATGCCCTGTCCATTTAATGCACTGCCATTGAAAATATTCTACACTGACCTATGGATTGAACCAATATTGATCTCAAATTTCTTTACCCCAAGATCTAACACAACCCTCAGTGACACACCCCAATGAAAAGCTCAAGGTCAACTTTAGCTTTACAATAAAAGCAGGCAGTAATTAATTTTTTTAAGTACCATATTGAAATTAGTTTTCATAGGTGCTATGCAAAAAAAAAATATTTAAGCATGATTTACACCGATAGATCTTAAGAAGTAAGTGTAAATGGGGATTCATCATCCAAAGAGGTATTTTCCCTGCAGGGATCTCATTTTATCCTAGTGATACTCAACAACTTTCATCTACGATTTGAAAGAAAATATAAAAGTCACCCATTGCAGAATGTACATCTGTCAAAAATCTGAGGGGGCTGGGGAAATGGATAAATTATTCAAACTAACCTGTGTAGCACTTACTAACGTGGACGTTTTCCAGCTAGAGATGGCTTAATAGCAAAGGTCACACAGCCAGGAGCTAAGAACAGGTCACACAAACACAGCACCACAAATTAATTAATACTTTAAACAACATAAATAATGGTGGCTGACTTACAAAACCTGAGCTCTGGTTTCTTCTGGAGGTAAGGAGGTGGGTATAGACACAAAATAGAATCAAGTAGGGTAATTCAGAATTCACCGTGGTTATCCGCAGTGAGTTCTCTGAGTGTTATGTTCTCTTTTCTGGGGCAAAACACTGAGCTTCATCTGCACTTGCTGAAAAAAATCACTGCACTGCAGACCTACAGAACACCTAATAATACAACAGCAATAACAGCAAGGAGTTATCACGTTGTAAATGTAAAATGATCCATAACAGTATCTGCATACACACACAGGCATGCACTAACACATGTATCAATAAAATAATTCCAGCAGAAACGACAGCTTTCCTGGGTGCACAGACCATCCCCCTCAAAGCAGTTATTCCTGGCACCCTAAATCCTACCCTCTGCTTGGAAAAATTAATGGTACCACTGCAGTTTCTTCACCATTTTGTCAGGAAGCAGAGTTTTGGGGAACTCTCATCCTCCCCTATAACTACCCTCACCATGTGGCAGCTATTCTTCTGGGAGCACCCAAGCCTTTTATCAGAGAAAAAGCAAACTTTTTGGAAACAGCTCATTAAGAGAGAATTTAATCAATGAGTTTATGTATAGGCTGGAGAAAAGGTGAAGGCAATCAAGGAACATGCACACTTATTTAGATGTCGCTTTCCTATTCAAGAAATTTTGTTAAATTTAGCATGTCTTCTGAATGTTTTTTGTTTTGGGTTTTTTTTATTTGGTTTGTTGGGTTTTTTTACATCAGAAGTATTTTAAAACCTCTCTTTTATTTGTATTTCTTGCTTTTCATATTGTTTTTGCTTTCTCAAGGAAACTGGCAGCTGAAATGGTGTTCTGTAAACAAGTCACAAACATTTAGCAGTGTTGCCATTTCAAACACCAGGCTCAGCTGAAACTGCCGTGCGGTAAGACGATGCTGTTTCAGCTGCTGGAGCCCTCAAAGGACAAAAAAATGCTGAATAAAACCAAAATATAAGTCATGAGTCAACAAAAACTCTGGGATTTGCTGCAAATAACATCCTTCAAAGCAGCCTAAAATAGAGGATGCACTGCTCTTTGCAGACACCAGGAGCCTGTAATATCACCTCCACCCAGCCACTCCAGTTTGCGTAGTTCTCTCTACTGGAAGTAGCAAGTACTCCCCAGAACCTAATGCTGATATTTCAAATCAGGTATTTCCATTTTTCAGATAGTGAACCAAAGCACCAATGGGAGAAAGAAAAAAAAAGAAACAATGCACACGTGCACGAGGAAGGCATGAAATGGACCCATACACAAGCATTGAAATTTCATCTATTGGCTAACCCCATTCATAGCCTTTTTCTAAGGAGGTAAAAATAGCATTAAAAGAAAATACATTGATTTTCTTTTCTTTTTCTGGTCTTCAATTCCCAGGGCAGACAGCCTGTAAAACCTGCTGCTGTAGTACATACGGGCAGCTGATCTGAGCAGGGAGCTCCAGGCAAGTTTTCAGCATTTGTTTCGAAATACAGGAAAATCAACCAGCAGCCAACAGCTCCCAGAAAAGCCAAATATCTGTGAACTCGGGGATAAAGAGCCTGCAGCACCAGCACAGGGCTCCACTGCCCACCCTCTGTCCTACAGGTAGCTGCATTCCTTTGCTCCATTTGCAAACATCCCTGAGCCATGTGAGCGTACTCCTCACTTGTATGGAAGAGCCTGTGAGCACACACGGTTTATCCTCTGTGTTGCAAAAGAAAGTATCCACCCGGACTGCCCAAGGGCAGGAACATTAAAGGCACTGCTCTAAGGTCTAATCCTGTTCCCACTGAAGCCACTACCAGTTCCCCTGCCAGGGCTGGGAGCAGAACTGGACCCGTGGGGAGCTTTTATTCATTTTTAAACCTACCATGCTCAGCACCCAAACAAGTTTAATGGGAATTTTTCAGATTAGTGTTTTGACACCAGAGCCAAAAACAAGTCAAGGAACATGTGAACTTCCTACAGCTCTTTGGAGAAGGTAGGGAAGGAGTCTGGAGGTGTTAACCGTGAGAACCCGGGAAAATGGTGAGGAGAGAGCTGCACTTAGCTATCCTTGCTGTCATCTCCAGGATCTGCTATGACACTGTCAATTGCTCAGATGTTTGTAGAACTGGACAACACCAATTTTGTATGTTCTTCTCCTAGTCCAAGCTTTTCCAAGGCCTGGATAAACTGAGTAAATACAGCAGACCTAAAAAATCTACAGAGCACTTCTGGGTGAGCAAAAAAGAGAGAGAGGTAATAAATGCAAAATAGAAAAACAACAACTTCAGTGATTGCTCTTAGACAAAAGCCAAAAGATCAAGAAGGATCCTATGGCCCAAAATGCTCAAGGCAAGGGACTGCTCAGTCACAGCAGACTCCTGAAAGCCAACTCCTCATTGCACTCACACCTTCACAACAATACTTGCCTTGCTTCTCGGGAGAAAAAGAGCAGGATGCACCTACATCATGGAACAAGGGAAAAAATAAAATGGCAAGATATGGTTTCCATATTTCAGATTGTTTGCAGACTCTGTATCTGTGGGACTTTTCATTCCAAAATTAACTGTGTGCTGAAGAGAGACTGGAACAGCAGAGCCTTTATGCTTCCAAGTTTTGAGATGGCCTCAGAGTGCAAAACTCTTCTCTCTCATTTCTGGAATAGTTTTTGACAATTAGTAGAATCAATGACCACAGAGTAAGAAGTCTGCCCAATCCATCAGGGCCTAAATGTGAAAAGAGGGGGAAGAGAGAGAGAACCTTCTAATGACAGGAAGGGGAGAAGAGGTGTAGAATTTTTTTGGCTTTATTCAGGAGCATTTCCTCATGAATTCTGGAAGAGAGTCAAAAAATAAAGATAGCAGCCAGCACTCACCTCCTGCATCTTTTTAAGGGAGAACTAGACAAATGCAGCAGTAGCAAATAAAGGAAACCATAAGTAACTTTCTCTGTGCAAGGCAGACACTACCCCAGTAGAGACTTGGCACAAACCCAAGGTACAGAGGCTGCTTGGTAAATTCTCAATAAATATTAAAAACGCAAGTATGCTGATATCTGCATTTTTTCCAAAGTTGATGGAAAAATTAAAGCATGGGTCGATGCTCCTGAGAACAGAGGAGTCAGTAAGATTCCCAGGTTTAGGGGAAAGAACAAAGAGATGGAGAAACTATTATCTTTAATCTCAATTAATGTCGACAGATTCCGGAGATGAGAGAAAAGCGCCTGCACTGGAGCCAGGACCACAGCACCTTTTCCATCTTTCCAGAAAGGCTCATCCCACTTTCAGAAGTGGAGAGCAGAGGTGCCTGGAATCCAGGCTAGTGGAATGATGCCAGCAAGACATGGGACTTCCTCTTTCTGCAGATTTCACCCTCTTCTCTCTCCTCATCACAGGTATATCCATTGTTCCTATCGAGTCTACAAGAACAGAGGAGAAGGAAAGAAAAGAGACTACTTTGTTTTCCACAGAAGGCAGTCCTCATGGCCTGTGGTTATATATATATATAATTTTTCTATGTCTATTTATTCCTCTGCAGAGGAATAGTGGAGACCAAGTGCACAACCATCACCAGATATCATTAGGATGTTAAAGAGCCTGAAGAATTTGCTCATCTTTAGCATCATCTTAGAAGAAACACCACCAGGACAAGAGCTGACTTGATCCCTAAGCAAAACAAGCTATACCTGTAAAAAATCTGGATTGATGGGTCATTAAAAGAAGTGACTAAAATACCTTTAAAAAAAAAAAAAATACAGAATAACACAACCACTTCCAGGACGAAAGTAACCAAGCATGATGTAGCAAGTGTATTACATCAACCTCCATAATAAATCTAACCTGCTAATATTTTCAACACTGTATTTGTTCTTGCACACTTTTGAATTACTCCAACACTATTTTAAACAAATCCTTCCACTGAAGAAAATGTCAATATATCAAAACTATTTTTTAAACTAATGAGTTTCCTTTTTTACAAAGCAATTACTTTAAGTACTGAAAAGGTTTCCATGGCACCCTCCACTTTCAGCTGACAAATATCAGCAATAGCTGGATTTAAAACAAACAAACTGAAACCCCCAAATCAGCAGCACTTGACTCAAGGAAAAACATTAAATGTTTTCAAGCAGAAGCATTGAAAAACTTATTCTTACTGAAAGAAAAAAGTATGGACGCACACCTGCTTTTCTATCAATCTAAGCAGGAAACCATTTCACTGCTGCATCATAAGTAGAAGAAAAGTGCTTATTAAAACATTAATCACAGTCCATTATATTCTGACTCCATGCCAGAAGTTCCCATTACATCACTGAAAATATCTATTAACCAAAACCTGATTCTGACAAGTTACAGAAGTGTAGTGTTTAGGATTTAGTAATGTAAAAGTCAGTTTTAGAAGAACAGTTACACAATTGATTTTGCAGTGGCAAGCAACTATAATTAATTGTTTTTGTGACATTTATTACTGCAGTGGGGTTGATTTAACTGGTGTTTCTACTGTAAAATTATTAAAAAATTATTTCAAACTTCATCTACTTTTATTAAACACATTTATTGTGAAGGTATTTAATACCCGGGGCTGGCTAAACAATTTTAAAACGTGCTGGATATACCAGTACATGTAAAACTGTATTGTCTTGTGTAAATATGGGCCTTGTTTAGAACCACGTCTCACAGGAAATTATGCCAAATGAAAACCATCTCCCCTTCTCCTCTCCCACTGAAAAGGATTTATGTTTTTACATTTAATACCAGTTAAAGAAACAAAAATATGGTGGTGTTGCCTTCAAGCCTGAGCAATAGTTCAGCTGTGAAGTCCCATTATGTTCAAACCTCTGCTTTGTTATTTGAAACACAGCCTAACTCAAATGCTTCAATTTGGAAAAGGGAGAATTGAAAAACTCAGTTCTTTCTGGAAGCCTGGCACTGCATGTCCTGTTTACCTAGAACAGTTTTCAAATAACTACTAGCAAGGCTTTAAAACCAAAGCCATGAAATTGGTTCCTAAATGTGTGTACATAATCTCCAGCCAACCATTTTAATTGTGGGTACTTTCCTCAACCCCCTGTAAGCAGCACCACTGACAAAAAGAAAATTCAGAAATAGCTATAATGCAAGATAGGAAACCTATAATATGTATTTTGCCCCCTTGACCCAACATACATAGTCTCTTAACTTCAAAAGGCACCTGAGATAATAAACTTTAACCTGTCCTTGGACATCTTCCAATTTCAAAGATCCAGAGAGCTTCAGTCAAGGTACTTTTAGGGTCCCCCCTCCGTATCCAACCACTCCCTTCCATGCAGCAGCTCTGGTCTCAGTTACCCCTAAAATCTCTGCTGTTCCACCAAAGTGTGACATCCATTGGGGACAGATGCACAAACTGCTGGAATGGAAGGAGCCAGAAACTCCAATTCTTATGGGTGTGGAAGACCTGGATATTTGTGGTTGTTTTGGTTTGTTTTTTTTTTGTTTGTTTGTTTGTTTGGGTTTTTTTAAGGAAATTGGGAAAAATAAAGAAGAACACACCTGTGATGGGATACCATTAACTCTTAAGAAAAGTTTTCTGGCTCCACTTTTCCCTCCAGTGTGATCTAATCTGAGGGACCACAGGGTCCGTATCAAAATAAGAAAACAGAGACTGCCAGCCCAGCCCTTAAAAATCTTGTCATCCATCATTATCAGGACTGAGAGCAGTTTGCACATAGGATGAAATTTATCAGTGGAATTACTGACTTTGGCAACTGACCTGCTCCTCCAGGAAGAGACCCCTCATTCCTACCACTAAGCAATCTTCGGAAAAGTTTTAAGCATTAGAGACTCCTTCAACAAAGCCATCTGAAGGGGTTTAAAGAATCACAAACTACTGCTTCAAAAGCTGCACAATGCTTCAAGAAAGACACTCCCCCTCCCATGCTTCCCTCTGCCATTTAAGGAAACTCAGAACTCACCTTTTCAGCCATTTGATACCTCAACAAAATCTTCATTTAGAATGCTGCTTTGCAACTGTATTTATCAGTGTCAGAGTCAAGATGATGCATCATTTCTGGCTTTATTTTCCTCTTTATGGGTCTATTTTGCTGGCTATCTCTGGCTAAATGTTTTCATTTTACATAACCCCCCCTTCTTAAAACAACAGTGTTGAAGGGCTTAGGAAGCCCCTCTCTCTTTCTTTCCACACTTCCTTTCTGAATTTTTATTGCAGTGAATTTTTACAAATGCTTCAGAAGGCAAATTCAGATAGGATGCTTATCACCTTTCTACTTCAACTACATCTGAGACTAAATAGTTTAAGATTACTGCATCCAAATAAACCCTTCAGGAGAAAATGCCAGGGTTTTCTTAGACTGCCCCAGAGCAAGTCTTTGTTGTGCCATCTCTCCTGACAGCCAAGCACAGAGCAGCAGCAATGTCCAGATGTTGATGAAGAGGAGGAGCTCAGCAATGGGCTTCTATGAGCTCCCACACGCTCCATCAGGCAGACTTTGCTCCCCATCACTGTGTTCCTGCCTCTGTACTCTAACACTGGGCTTAAAGAAAGCATTTGGGGGCTCTGTTCCAGGAAGAACTACAAAAACTGGAGTACACTGAGGCCCTGCTGTTGTTGAAGTGAGAGATAATCAGGACAGATCTCTCCTGCATGTGCAAAACATATTGTTTTTCTTGTGGCAACCACACAATTCCCAGTGCAATTATCCATCTGGCTGAGGAGCCAGAGGAAGACTCAAAAAGGGCAACATGATGGAGTGCAGGAGAAGCAAGGAAGGAAAAATGTAAAGAAAAGGAAAATTCTGAGCACAAAAACCACTGATCTCAAATTTACCACACAATTTCAGAGATGCAACAGAAGTCCTAAAACTTCTACCAAAATACAGCAGCTAAGGAGGAAAGCCTGTGGACATACAAAGTCGCAAGAGAACCAGACATCAATAGCAGTATCAATGCAGGGGATGGAGGGAAGGATGAAAGCAAAGAAGGGCTTTCAATAACAGATAAGAACTGTCACAGACAATCAGGTCTTTTTAAGTGGCTGGTAGTAACAAGGCTTTGATTTGCTGAAACACAAAGAGCACAGAAAATAGGGCATTTGGCCCACACAATTGCTGGATGCCTCCTGACACATCATAATCCATCAGCAGACAGCTTTGCCTGACACCTTTCAGCTGCCCACTTAGCACCACTGCCTCCACACCTGCAGAGACAACTCAGGGTTTGCCTCCTACAAACCCTCAATAATAAAGCCAATATTACCATCCTGATTTTTTGAAGTAATTTTAAATATTTACTGCTTGATCCCGTAGCACAGTTTGCATACAAATTTCCATTCCGTTAAGGCTCTGATTTTTTTTTTCCCCTCTTCATATTTTAAGTATTTTAATGAATGTATGATTTAGTATTCAGTAAGCCCACACTACAGAAAGACTATTCTGGAATAAATGGTATAATTACATTTCCTACAGCGACCTTGTAATCTCACGAGTATTTATTCTAGACTAAACAGCCTTACTCAGCTGCCCTGTGTCTGATTGTCGATGAAAGAAGCTTGTTTGACAACTGCTTCGAGCAGAAACATATTTTTTCCATGATTGCATGAAAAAGTAAAAAAACATTACCAGACCGGTATTCCGAGCACAGAGACTCATGTTAGATCGATGAGTTAATTTTGAAGCCAAACGCCAACAAAAACAATCACCATGGACATTCTGCTGTCAGGGCCAGCTTTTGAGGTTAATTTAGTGGTACACACACAGCTACAGCCAGCTTTACGTATAAGAAACTGCGTGGTATATGCAGGCTTCCTTCTTTGTTTCTTTATATATTTTCCATATTCTCTGCTTTTATAACCCTCCTGAGACCTTTTACAGTTACAGAAACACACTATACCCACAGGTGGGCGGGCAGGAAGCAAAACTCTCCATTTCATAAGCAGTCCACTTTTAATATATTCAATTGCTAATGACCTTGACAGAAGAGCTCCATGCAAAACACCATATTCTACGGGGTGTCGTTTGAAATGTTCATAGACTTTTTTGCCAGAAAGCTGGTTCCTTAAACAGTAAGATTTCAGACTTACTAAAGGCTGCACTCCTTGATTTCCATTCAGCTGGAAAAATTGGTGCTAATCTACCTCCTCTATATTAAATTTGCGTCCTTCTAAAATCCTAAAATGAAGGCTGTAGGACTTCTGTGGAACGCTACAGCAATGCCAGACAGTTTCTATATCAAACCAGGTTAAGATGGTTTACAGGCTGTTCTGTTGCCTTGTTCCCTCCTGCCCTGAAAGAGACACCACACTTGGCCATATTCATGATTCCAAAAAAGGGCACCCACACAGTACTTGTTTTGCCATCCACAGGTTTTTATTCAATTATTCATGATAAAATGAACAAAAACTAAAAGGCTGTATGGAAGCGTAGCTGAGTCTTTAAAGCAATAATCACTCCTTACCTGCCAATTCTCATTCATTAGGTACCTGATGCAAAACACTTTGCAGCAAACAGAAATCTCTCTGCTGAGGATCAGGCCCTGCAACAGGAGACTCTGGGAAATTCAGACCATATGCCTTGGTAGCCAAGAGAATTCCTGCAAGGAGTTCAGCCCTCTACATGCCCTCCAAAGCAAGACAAGCTTCCCTTGCTCTTACTCAATCTTTTGACTCTGACTACTGAGCTTATTGAGAGACTAGATTCCATTAAAAGGAGCAGAATGATTTCAGTGTTCAAAGCCAATGGGCCAAAGCAGATCAAATCAGCCCTTCATTTGCGGCTTTTCTCCTTTTCCAAGATTCAAGAAATATCTGCATACCCCAGTGACAGAGCAGATGTGAAAAATCACCTGCTATGACTTTTAAAGCCCAGTGGTCCTGTCACCCATTCAAAATCAATTCTCAGTTATTTCACTGCCTCAAACCCTACACAGACACGGACAGGGTTCTAGCAGAAGCTAATCCAGCCAAAGACCAGCTCAGCTATGCTGTAAGAATAGTTTGGAGACCATCCTGACTATTGACTCACTTAAAAAAAAAAAAAATCACAATGACTGACAGAAAAGAAGTTACACGAGTCATTTCTAGATTAAGTGCCAGAACTCTACATGTGTTTCAAATTACACTACAACACTGTACAACAAAGAAATATGCAGAAATTTTCCACTTGAAGTGAAGGTTAAAAATTAAACACTAACAAAGCTCTAACAGATATGAAACCCAACCTCATCTTAATGCAAAATTTAAAATGCCTGAGCTGTCCTACACTAGGAAAAAAGGAATGAATCAATCCAGTTGCTCATAAGAAAAAGCACAGTGGGCTAAAACATGATCATTGTACGTACAGATTTTCACAGCACTCCCACTCTGCTTCAGTACTTACCCCCTCAACTCTTAAAATGACATTCTGTTTAGATTTAACTTTTAATTTATCAAAGTATATTACCTATCCTCATTAGATTAGTGTTCACTATTGAACTTCATTTTCTGCATCTTATTCAAACAAAACATTAACCAGGGTGCTTCTAACAATGTGGTTACACATGAAAACAAGTTGATAGATCAAAGGGAAGTCACATTTTTCACTAAAGAAAAGATTTTTTGAGCAAACCTGATTTTTTATATACACACAATATGTATATTCAGCTTGGATCTCTCCAAAACTATGTAGGCAAACACAATTTTGTTTTAAGCAGCCCAGGCTTGTCTTGATTACAAGGTCTGCTGCAAAGAGAAATTTTTAACCTGACTTGTAAATTACCTCAATTTTATGAGAATGGTGAGGATCTGACTGGCACTGTGTTGAGTATGATCCCCTTTGGATTACAAGAGACTGTTTCTAAACCTTGAGTCATGAAGTTCACATATCTTTACCCAAAATGCTAATCACATAAGCAGATTTTCAATTTATAGTAAATTTTTAAGTAGCTTGTGTATGGCTCTTCACAGCTGTAAAACTTGGTGGCCACTGTGTGGCCACTCCTGTTAGACAGACTTACAAGTACTGCCAGGAATGTTTTCACATTCTTTAGGACCTCCAAAAAAACATCATTTGGATCCTCAAGGGCTTTTTTCTTTTGTTTTTCCCTTAGAATCAAAACTACATATCAAACATACATTTTTAAAGCAACACACTACTTTCCATCCCCATCCTGTGTTATTCTTTTGCTACTTGGCATGTCAGTTTGTTATATTTTTCATTTCTTTTGTTTTCCAGTAAGAAAAATGCAGACCTCCAACCACACAAATTCAGCACACTCAGCTAAAACATCAGGAAGAAAAAAAAAAATTAAAATGAAGAGAGACAAGCCTTTTTTTCTCATTTAAGAAAACCTCCAAGTAAAGCACTGGCAGCAAGTGCCCAAGCATCCAGGTGCTCCTGTTCTCTTGCAGCCACACACCTCTGCTCCACAAAAGGCTATTCAACAGATTTGCACCAATTTAAACCAAAGGTGACACCTCCCACTTCAGTCCAAATTAATAGTTGGTGGTGACAGCAGAAGTGCCAGTAGAGGCCTTGATAAGACAGGGATTTCTCTCCAAACACATCAGTAGGTTGCCCTCAGCTCCATGCAGAAACAACCAACTCCCAATGCACGTCCCTGAACACTTCAGTAATTCAGAGCAGTGACAAAGCCACACAGACCCAGGGCTGTAAGTCATCATGGAGGGACAGGCAGCTGCAGAAGCTGCCCCCAGGATGGGCATGTTCCAGTGATCCAAGACCCCACTTTCCTCCAATGGCAGCACCACATGCTTGGGAGATGCTCTCACACATCCTCTCCCCTTTTCCAAGTCACGTTTCCATCTGACAGCTGAGACAGGCATGAACTGGTCCTCGAGTCTGAACAACCAAAGTGACCTTCATGGGGGGCTGAAGGACACAAACCCCTACACATTATACCAATCATTTGTGTTGGGGAAAAACAGAAATCTAAATCTTCATTATTCTCAGATTTCCAACGCCCTAACAAAAAAATGCATAAGGATATTAATGCTTTTCTGCAGTACTTAAGAAAAAAAAAGAAAATCTACACCCCAGGGGAAACTGAAAACAAATTTGTAAGAACAATTTGAACATAAATTCTTTTTTTGCAAAATATGCAAACTCCACACAGAAGAGCAGTGGAAAAATGCAAAATCAAGTTTATGGTCTGCTCATGAATTTTTTTGAAAAGTCTAATAAGCAAGTAATACAAGTCATCTTAAAAAGCATTTTTTTAAATTATAAAAGATTCCTTACAAATGTTCTACGTGACCCCTTAAGTATTCACCCTTTTTCTTGCTCTTTGCTAAAACCTTCTTGCCAGCTGTGTCCATCATTACAGCAACTCACTAAGAAAAAGAAAAAATGCTGAAACCTCAAGCAAGTCTTGCAGAAGGTAAGCGGTTAAGGAATATTCAAAAAACTCATTCTACTGAGTGTTTTGAAGATAAAAAAAAGTATCTTTAAGAAAAAACGTCAAATTATGCTACCTGAAGTGAATTCCAAGTCACTAGGTTGACAATTGTCTTTGCAATAGTTCTGGCTCCAGAAACTCAGATAGCAGCCTGCACTTTTCAGGGAACTATTTAGCAGCAATAAATGCCAGGCTACAAAGTTATTAACAGGAAAATAAAGAGAGGGAGAAACTAAAATTAAAAAAAAAAAAAACAACTATATACATTCAGAATGGTAGAATGGTTTGGGTTGTAAGGGACCTTAAAGACCATGTAGTTCCAACCCCCCTGCTATGGGAAGGGATGCCACCCACTAGGCCAGGTGGCTCAAAGCCCCATCCAGCCTGGCCTTTTATAAGTGCAAATGAACAGGAAACTAAAAATCTTTAGCTGGAGAGGTTTACATTGTGCCCAGCTCTTCTGCCTCACCCAGGCAGCTGCATGCAGCTGCCTGAAAAGCCCCAAAGCAGGGACAGAGGCACATTAGTTAAGCATTCATCATCAACAGGAAATGCGCATGAGTTCATATAAACACAGTAACACAAATATATAAACCAACAGCCCTGCACGGTTTAAGGTATTTCAGACACCCCATGGAATAGAGTTAGAGCTCTACTGGCTGGGAACCCACAGCATGGATGTATTTGTTTTGGAATGGCAAACAGCCTCGGGACTCAGAGGAACTCTTCTGGTGGGCACCACCAACCCGCCCACCCAGCCATGAGCCTCCCCTTGCTGCCACAGCCACCCCACACCCCTCAGCTCCCTTCATCACCTCCAGAGCCAAGCCCAACAAGCCTGGCTGCTCCTGCCAGCAGGAGGAAAATGGCACATTTAAAAGTGTCTCCAAGGAAAGACTGTGGCATTGTTAGCAAACCCTACTCCGAATACGCTCCCACACGGACGCAACTGCAGGGCTTAAAGGGTTTTGCTCTGCAAAGGGTTGGGCTGCCTCAGAACTGGTGCCACTAAATGCAACAGACATAGATGACAGTGTTCCTGATGGATTTGGACACCAGCATTCATGGGGCACAGGCAAAGAGAATTCTCCCTGCACAAGCCATCTTCTTCTTGTTTGTGATGAGGCTGAGGGGGCCTCCAAGCCCCCCCTCACACTGGAGGTCCCTCACAGCTGTGTTCCATCCAAACAGGTGGCAAAGGCTGAACCAGGCTCTGCCCAAGTTTAAACTCCTAATTAATACTTGGTCGCAGAAGCTTGATACCAGATTATAAAAATTACAGGCATCAGGAGGACACAGAAACAATAAAAATGGAGAAAGCCTCAATTCCAGACAGCCTTCAGTTTTCTGAAGCACCATTAGGTTGCTTATTTACCTAAGTCTATCTACCTCTGTCATTTCCTGGATGAGATACAATTTCTCCCATGCCAGTGAACTAGATAGGATTCCTGTTTGGATTTCAGTGGTCTCCAAAACTGCACACTAAATTGCCTCAACTTTGTTCAGCACTTTGTGGCTTCAGTTTTCCCAGATTGCACAGCCAAACGTAAACTGTTATTTTTTAAACTCTTTCCTGCCTTGCCAGCCTGCACGTTCATTCTGCCATGCAGTTTTCCAGGCACTGGAAGTGCTGATGACCTTGAGGGTCAGGCCATGATGAACTGGGTGACACTACACCCCAGTAACTACAGTTTTCAGGTGGCATTTCAGCTACAAACACATCTCTGGAGAGCAGACACTTCTGGACTTCCTGACCTCTTTTGCCGATGCACAGAAGGCTCCCAAACTCCCTTTCAAACATGGCTACACACCACGATGCTGCCAAGCTGCTGGACCAACCCTGCATTATATTTTTTGACAAAGTTAAGCTCTGTGCTTCATTTCTCACAAACACAGTTTGACTGTAGACAGCAGCCGACAAGTAAATCTACCCTTTTCCATGGCAAACAGCCCAACTTTAATATTTTTACTGGCTTACAGCTGGGTAAATTAAGCCCCAGATTTTTATTTATTTATTTTTTAATACTGTGCAACTGAAAATGAACAGCTACTTCACTACGACTGCCAAGGACAACCTTAAAAACATTAATGCAATCCAGTACAGCTCTCAATAGATCTATAAAGGCAAGAGGACCAAAAATTTCAGCTTATCCACCCAAACAAAATGTTGGTTGGACGGGAAGTCTAGTATTTCGTTAAGATCCCTAAAAAAAAAGGAAAGAAAAAAAAGATCCCTGGCAATCTGAAGATGGTAACAATCCCAGCTATAATGCCATGAAATGGGAATTAAAATGCGCTGATTTACTTACCCCAGCCTTCCCAACATTTCAGGCTCTGGAACTTGTGGTCCATATGTCTCCACTTGCAGAGGCTGATATTCATACAAAGTTTCCTCTAACTTTTGAATGGGAGCTAATGAAATATGCTGACCCTGTTGGGGGAAAAAAAAAAGGAAGTAAAATATTTCTACATATGGGTCAAGGTTTTGTTTTGACTTTTTTAATATGGAATATAAGAGCAAGCATTAACTTGGTCCAGACAAACACCCTCCCACTAAGAGCATACTGTTCACTATATCACTCACTTCTTCATGATTTACATTTTTTTACTGGGACCTACAGATTGGAAGTGATGTTTCATCAGCTGTAATTGTTTGGACAAGAAGGAAGGAGGGAAAGAAGCTTTATTTAGGGCAAGTTTACCATTAGAGAGTACAGCTGCTTCCAGTGTCACTAGCAAAATTATTATTAGGCACTAATTTCATTTATCTGAAGTACCATCAAACAAATGTCTCTGAACAACCCTACTTGATACTGTAATCAATGATTTCCTGAAAGCCCTAATTAGAAAGGGAAGCCACTTTCCTTTCTCTCCACAGGCTTTGTAAGCTCCCATACATAATGGCTCTCAAGATAGACTTTTACAGAGCAATACAATTAATTCATTCAGCAAATTCCCATTTGTTTCATAACTAAAAATGTAGAAACACACAAACATTAAGCTTTCACTCCAGATGGTACTTTTGCAAGCCCTTCAGACCGCTGAGAAACAGCGAGACATTTCCATACCCCTCCCCTCCAAGTCCCTATCACTCGGAGCTCTCACAAAACAGGAGACTTGTGGCTGGGAAGGAGGGGGTCAGGAGGATATGAGATAGAGCCAAAGTTAACAGATGTTGCTGCGTGACATTCTACACTGATTTGTTGATCTTTCACACAGTTTCAATTTTCTACTGTATTCTATGGTGCTCACAAAAATTAGCAGCAGCAGCAAAAAGACAGAGCACCGTGAGCTGCCCCAAAACAGCCTGGCTTTCCTTGTAGAAATTGAGTTTCCCATCTGCAGAATGCAGGAATTTAGCAAAGTAGTAGTATTGTTTTTGTAGACGTTTTGTCTGAAACAGGAGATGGGAAGCTTTCCATGGTGTAATGCCGTGTATAACTCTGGCTCCCACTGGTGATCACTTACTGAGCTGAGCTTCCCTGAGGCCACTCATTTGAGCATCTACTCCCTCAAGTGGAAAATACAGGCTCCTAATGTGGGACACTGGGTTAAAATTAACTAAAGAGGGGAATGAAAAAGTCTGTAGAAGGGGAAAGCTGTTAATTAAATTTGTGGTTGAAGACAGTGGCCTTTCTGAATTTGGAGCAGAGATATTTTTGTTTAGGGAGTTGCAGAAAATAGCTAAGAAAACTTAAGATGTAAGTCCTTGAGAAGTGTTATTGTGGATGTGAGCCGATCTCATATCAGCAGCTCAAGTTTTCCACTGAAACAGCTCTGTGTGTGTGATGAAAACAGATTTAGGCTTTTTCTGCACTGCCTGGGGGACTGGAGAGGCTGCTGCTGACACTGGCGTGGGGACAGTGTCCTGGAGATGAGATGTGAAGGAAGTTCTCCAGTCAGCCATGCACCACTCCAACTCTCATGGTCAGCACATTTATTTCTGTGCTACAAACTATTGCTGCAACATTAAAAGAAGGCTACTACACATTTTTAAAAACATAGGAAAAGAAAGGTTAAAAATTCAGCTTTAATCCCACTTCATGATATTTTAGGACATAAAAGCAGGGGTTTCTGTTTTCCTAGAAGTTGTCAATTTACAATCTATCCAAGTTTATTAAAATATAGTACTTCGTAGCTACATTTATGTGGGCCTCTTACACCCACTGCAAGAAGTTAATGCTTAAATAATACTCTTAGATTTGAATTTTTAGGAACATCTTTTTCTCTAACCAAACCAAATGGAAAGTCATACAATGACATGTGTACAACATCATCTGGTGAGTGAAGAGTCTCACTCTTTCCAAATCCAAATTTTGTTCCAGCCATAGAAAAGAAATTTCACTTTTGGGCAAAGATCAAAACCTTGGTAAATACTTTGGGAAATTACTCTGTGCAGAAAAAGGGAGAATCTCAGATTGCAGGCGCCCCATCCCTTGAGGACACCACCAGAACAGCTGCTCACTGTCAGCAGAGTTGCCACTGGTGCCTTCCTGACACTTTGTTAACAAGAGTGACTTCTGCCAGCATTGGCCAAGAGACACAGGAAGGCTCCCGACACATGGACTGGGGCTCATCACTGCCCTCCTTCCCCACCACCATTTATGCTGCTACAGATGTCCACCTCTGGAAGCTCCTGGGAGGACAGGATGAAAAGGTTTCATTTGTCTTCCCCTCTTTGTGGGGTTCCCAAGATGCCAGAGGTCACAGGGGATCACGATGGTCATTATCTCTCAGATGACCAAGCAGGAATGGTAAAGCAGCTGCCCATGAATGGTGGGAAGGCTGACTGGTCAGCACCTCAGAGGTATGGGGGACACAGGGGTCATGGGGAAGGACTTCTCTGTGTGGAATTGCATCACCAACTCACAGTGGTAGCCTGGAGAACAGCAGAATGTCGGAAGAGGAGCTGCATTATAGAAACTGTCCCCCCTTGAGCTGGTCTGACATCATGTCCAGCACAGGCCAGGACATTTTGTGTTCCTGTATGAAGCCCAGGGACTGACAGTTCACCCAAAATACCTTCCTTTGAAAGGCATCCAATCTAGACTTACAGATTTCAGATAACAGAGGTACTGGCACATCCCCTAGGTAAGTTGTTGCAATAGTTAATTATCTTCACCATTAAATACTGGCAGCTGATTTCTGGTTCATCAGATTGACACTCTCCTATGTCTTTCTCACCTCCCTCATGGGCCAAGGTGCAAGTATTAGGAAACAGGATGCACTTTTGCATGGTAAAATGACTGCACTGGTTTGTGTGCAGCCAGCAGATCTGCACCTCAAGGAGATTATGCAGCTGTATGAGACAGCTCATTTGTTTTTGTTTCCCAAAATCACAACTTTAGCTGAGGCGCTTTGGCAATGTGGATTACATTCCACTTAGCAATGGGTAAAAAGCACCACGATCAGCTGTTGTTCCTGCCCTATGGCTGTCCGGCCTTTAGGCTCCTGAGCTTACAGACTTTCAAACTGTTTAGCCCTGCACAGGTTAGTGAGGTCCCAGAACTGGGCATGGCCCAGACTGGTGCACAAGGCTGGTATGCAAACCAAAACCATTGCCCTTCCTATTTCCACTGCTGTTGGGATAAGCTGACTCACAAAAAAAACTTGTTGAAGTTAAAAGGCTCAATTACCACTATTATCTCAGTTAAAAGCCATTTGACCAGAAGCATCCCACTTTCATCTCTCTGTCCCAAGTGGTCCCTAACCACTTCATAACAGACTGGTAATAAAAGGGAAGCTGCAGTGTAACTTTAGAGACACCACAACAGACAATAACTGTTACTCCGGACTCACACAGCACTTTTACAGATCCAAAACCCATTTCAAATCTATGAGGTAAGACTTCTAGATTTCCTCTATTCCACCTAGACAGACAGCCTTACCTCTTTCCAGCATTAGGAGGCATTTATCAGCATGCTGAAACCAAAATGAAAGCAGCGGGACCAAGGTCCTGCTTCTGCATTGCTTTCTCCTGACAAACCTAAAATCTGATGTGGTCATGGGTAAGTATTTCTAATTCCCCTTGGATGCTGTAATGTTTGTGTAAAAGAAGCTGACAGCATCCAAATGAAGACAGAAAAGGCTTCCAAGAACACAGACAACACTTTTTCCTGCCTCCTCTCCCTCCCACCCCAATCTTCGTGGCATACGAGTGTTTTCCCTGGGATTATTTTAGGCACCGGAGCTGTCTGTTACATATTGGAATGTATGGAACCACAAAACATGCTGCTAATTAGAAGAAAGGCATTTGCTTATCCTTGGGACTTTGTTTACATAAAAGCCTGCACAGCAATGGATTTGTGAGCAACTGACATTCTATTCATGTGCTGTATGGGTTCAGATGAGAGACATACGGGATTAAATTGGGAGGGGAGTTGAATAATGTCTTTATTAGAAGTAAAACTGACTGGCTGATAGACTGTTTGAGACAACTCTCAGCTGAAAAAGAAACAAAAGCAGTGGCCAGTTTTCGTTTCAGATTGTGATACAACATGGCATTAATAAAAGAAAAGCCATGGATTACATACAAAGAACTGCCCTTGCAGTAACAAGGAGCTTATTTTAAACAAAAACAATACTCTTTCAGGAACAATCATGGCTATTAGAACATCAAAATTATAGTGTATCAGTGCACTCTTTGCACAGGTTTGGGGAGGGACTCTTGGCAGATGCCAGGTACATCAGTATTTGCCTGCTAGCAGAATGAGGTTATTTTAGCACAGAGTACAGAAATATCAGCCCAAGTTGCAGCGTTCACACTTCTTCCCGTCCTGCCCTCTCTCCCTATCCAGTGTCCAAAATGACACTGCCTTCCTCCACCTTCTTCCCTCGGCAGCAAAAAGAAACAACTGAGAGCCTTCCCAGAAATCTTTCAAGAGCCAAGGAGGAGGAGAAAGGAGACTGACACCAAAAATGCACTAGTAGGGGAAAGAGGAGTAACAGCTATGCCACAAAAACATCTCCAGGCAAGAGACAGAAGCCAGAGACTGGGGTCAGTAAAACTTGTCCAGACAAGGCAAGTTTCTGTACTAGCAGCAGCTGGACTAGTTGCTGGAGCCAATCTTTTTGCTTTTCTAATTTTCTCTCTCCTTAGGAACTTACTCAGCTCTGCTATCACCCCACTTCCACAGCACAGGTCAGAGAACAGAAACAGCAGCATTCGCGCTACATCTCATTAAGTCAGTTTGCAGCAATGTTATTTTTATTTAACCCTTTTCACTGTCAGGTCACTCTCCTGAGCCTGGCGAAAGGAGACAAGGAGGAACCAAGGGCTGTGGAATGCCAGGACACGATGCAGCTAAAACTCATCCCCAGCACTGCTTCCATTGTACATGGCAGGACAGAGAGGTTAACAAAGACCCTTTTAAACACACCATCATCTGAGCATGCAATTATCCAAATGCTTTCAAGTGAACATTAAAACAAAACCATAGATTCCATGAATTTTTCAGTATAAGCAGTCTTAGGAAACTATTTTACTGTTAAGCTCGTAACAGAACTCAGGTTTTGGAAAGATTTCATGTTAACACAGTTTCTTACAGATATCAATGCAAATATCTCTGGCGATGTGCTGGGAGCCAGAAGCTGGGTTGTTGTGAGTTTATTCTCCCCCTCCAGTTTCCACCCTCTCAATTCACTATTGACAAATCCATGTCAGCAGTGCTAATGTGGCTTTCTGATTCTGATTAACTACTTTGACTACAGTAATACTCAGGAAAACGAGAATGAAACTGATAGATTTGGAGGGCTCAGTTAATATTATTTTAACCTTTAGTCTCTCTGTCTTCCACAGCCTTTTTAAATAAACACAAAGTATGTCAGACTAAAATGTATAATTCTATTCATTGGCCTAAAATTCCTGTGCCAGTGAAGCTTTTTCAAAGATTTAAATATCAGCTGTTCTCTCTTTGCTCTTGAAAAAGCAGCAATAAATCTAATTTATTTACTTGATTATGAGAAGTAAAAGATTATGAGGATATCTCAGCCAAAACTGAAAGAACAAATGATCCTACAGAAAGCAAAAGAACCAACATTAAGATTTTTCTGTTGATCTCAAAACCAAAATATGACCACAAATGGCAAGATCAGAGACACAAGATTGTCAACCCCCCTTCTCTGTGTGGTAGATGATTTCAGACACCTAATAACAATCTCCCTAAATTTAGACCTTCTTTTTTCCCTCCACAGTAACTTAATTTGATTTTCAAATGCCAAAACAGATTTAAAAGATGTGCTTTCTTTAGGAATGACAGAAATAAGCCGAGAGATCAACAGCACTGAAGAAGCTATTAAGAAAGACAGTCAGATATATGTGATTTATTACACAAACAGCTACCTGGACAATTAACCACGGAGTAACATGGGTTAAATCACACCATTAGTTCTACTTGCCTCCAAAATTTTCCTTTACAACTTTCTGACATAAGTAATTACCTGACTAGACTTATCTTTAAGCTCCTGCCAAAAAGCCCCATTTCTCTAATCTCCCAGAAGAAAGCCTGTGTCCATCTAACAAGCCGAAATACAATTCTGCTGGGTCAGAGCCAGAGCAGGATTTAGTGCCTACTCCCTTCGCAGAAAAGCCCGGTGCCCTTTCCTCATGCCCATGGATCGCAGCGCCTGCTTGGGACTGTCCTCTCCAGCACTGCCTGCTGCAGCCCAGGCAGGATTCAGGGGATAGTCTGGATGTTTGCTGCAACAAGTCACTCTCTTGTTTTCAGCAGAGACCCCAGAGTTCTGGCAGGATCTGCCAAGCTTTCCTCAAAATCCCCACCACTGTTCAAAGGATAGCCCAGTACACAAGGCAGCGTTATTTCAGGGAATGAAGAATTAAAACAAAACATAATTTTCATGTCACCAATAAGCCCACCGGTCACACTCCTGGTTTTCAGCACTGGTTTCTCAATCTTGCTCCCAGCTGTGTCTCAGCTCCTAAGAAATCAGTTCTGTATGCACCACCATGCCGGACTCGGCTCAATTGCTTCTCCTGCTTTCGCTCTGTCCCCAGGGCCTCTGCCTTGCACTTGGGGCCTGTTTGGCCACCTTCAGCTGGACTGAAGAGCCATGCCATGAGCTGGCTGCTGGGGGGCATTTGGACACCCTGGGAATGCCAGCTGCATTTGCAAATCTCACTATCAGGTCGTGTAGTTTTTTCTCCTACAGCAGCTTTTACAGGGCTCTACATGGCCCTTCTCAGGGTACAGCCACAGGTTCTTCCCATTTTCAGAGAAACATTTCATTACAGGTGATTTAAAGTCCATGTTCTGTTCAGTTTGTTTCACCAGTCCTCTGTGTGCTATGTTGGTAATACAGCACTAAGGAGAACTAAACAAACTTTTGTTGCATCTCTACCATCAGACTTCTGGAGCCTTGGTCATTTTGGTTTGGCTATCAACAAAGCACAGTATCAACTATCAACAATAGCCAGTCTAATTACAGGATTTAAGGATTTAATATAAAGCCTTAAATCCACATTGTTTTAAACACACACATTAAAGACCTAATTTTTCAAGGGACATGAAGTAGAAATAAATGGCAAATGCCACTTTGTGTATCATGAACACTGAGAGAGGGACAGACACAGCAGTGGAGGTCAGAGCACAAAGCACCACTCATCAACCAGCAACAAGTGCCTGAGTCTCTGCACAGGTGAATCTACTGGTGCTCCTACTTTGCTGAACTAAAGCTATGTGTTACACTGATATGATCCCTCCATTATGCAAGAAAATTATCTAGGATTTCCTGGAAAACAGTGGAAACTGTAAAAACCAGCTGCTGTACTGGAGGAACAGCAGCTCATAAAGAATCATACGTCACTGTACTCCACTATCTGCTCTTTCCTGGGATTCTCTAAAGCAGCTTCCCCATCCAAACAGCCACAGCTCCACAATACTGTTTTTGAGGAATGCAAAGTCTGATGGATGATTTAAAAAGAAACACTGCTTAAAATAACAAAGCCAAACAGAAAGCTGACCTCAGATTCTGTGACTGTAGAAGATGAGTAACTCTGTGTCTGTGTATGGAACACATATTCCCTGTTTTACTGAGCATCCAGCCTAGACCCAGATAAACGTTGATAAAGATGCAGAACATCACATTCAGTATGGCTTATGTCTGCCTGATAAAGAGAAGAAATAAAGTGAGATTCCTTGAATAGCTAGATTTTAAGGAGGGACTGCTAAGGGTTGATGATTGTCTGGCAAGAGAAAGCAAGGAAGTTTTTATAGCAACAGACACAAAAAAAAGAATGAAATATTAAGAAAAAGACAATAAAGGCAGATGAAAGGAAAAGCATGAATAGAATAGAGAAACAGGAAGGGTGAATTATTAAAAACAGGCAAAAATATAAAAAGAAGGAATTTAGAAAAACTGAAGTCTAAAATTAAAAATCTAAGTATCAGACGTTAGCAGTACGTGATACATCTTCACAGTATTTGTGGGCTGCATTTAATACAACATTTTAAATGAAAACTGTTAGCAATATATTTAGAAATTATTACTTAAAGTAAAAGTAGTTTATTTCTAGCCTTTTTCCATTTGCATGCAGAGTGCACAAGTAAACATGAACCAGCTATTCCAGGACAGGAGGGGACCCACTGCAAACATAACACACACTGAATGGCACTGCTTTGAAAATGCACATTAATTCTCTCAAACTAAACAAAAAAACTCCCTGGGGCAGAAGAAACTGCCTTTTTAATCTGCACAAAATTTACTCTTTTGTCCTTCCAGAGAGGTTCAGTTGCTTTCCATGCAAGTTTCCATCTCTTTTTTAAGTGAGTATAACAAAACAATGCTTAAATCTGAACCAGAGACACATAACAGCTTTTCAAGTTGTGTGTACTTACTTCTCATGGCACCTGAATTTTACCAGTCCTTTGGACAGGATTCACAGAACTTCACAGTTCTGTAAGTCTTGCCTGATCCTGAGAGAGTTGCAAAAAGTCCTCCTGTGAACGAAGTACCATGGCCTGCTGCATTGCCCTGGTTTCAGTGGCTACAGCTTCCTAACTCCTTGAAACACAACCAGAAATATCTAAGGCATTGTTAAGACAAAGAAAAAGGAATGGTTCCCGCCATGAAATATCTACAATCTCAGAGAAAATAGAAGCTGGCAGCAAAAATGGATAAAATCACATGGCAATTTCACACTCAGTCCTTGAAAACCCATATTTACCTGTTTAGAAAATAAAAAGATGCCTCATCTGTTTTATCTTGTTCACTGGTTTCGTTGTGAACCCTTTTGCTAAAACACTTGTATTCAAATAAAAAAAAAAAGCAAGTGTTGTCACGGATTGTGAAAGAGGAGACTGCTGCGAAAGCAACTGCAGGACAAACATTGCATTTCGAGCAAGCTGGAGAGGCTGCCTGAGTATTTCCTGCTATAGGCTTACAACAGACAGTTTTGCCTTAGAAACAACACTTCCATTGTGGAAGGGAGGATTCCTGTATGCTCTGGCACAAGTACTGGATGAAGCCACATCAGCAGAGTGCCCTGACATTAAATAATATCCACCAGGGGAAAGCCATCGCTCAAAGGCAGCGTGCTGGATCAGGGATTGCACTGACATCCCAGGCCATGGCCACTGGCTGCTGCTTGGGAAACAACACAAACAAGCCGCAATCCCAGAGAAAAGGAAGCCCCAAGAACATTTGTTAATCAAAGGACTAATCATATAGGAAGGTCTTAATTTCTTTGAATTTCACGTATTATTTCCAATTAGTAAAATATGTACGAGGCTCTCCACAGATGATGCAAATGCTACCCTGGCTCAGGGCAGCTGCTGCTCTGAGAAACAAACCAACATAAGCTGATCATTTGAATCCCCTTAAAACTCTTAGTATTGGACAAAATAAAGCACAGTAGAGCTTACCACACAGTTTTACAAGCAATGCCGAACATCTTTGTGCACTTAAAAACTATAATTTAATTAGCTTTACCTGTAAGCTTGGGGAGGGGAAGGGTGCACGAGGCGGGAAGAAAAGAAAATAAAATACCAACTCCTTTTCTCCTAAACTCTGAAAATAGTTCAGGGTCCAAATCCCTATACAAGAAGTAATAAAAATAGTTTGGTTTCTGGTAGCAATAACAAAAATGAGGGCAAGATTAATTCTTACACTTTTATGGCAAACAATCTAAAGCAGATGTTTGAGAATAAAAGCGAGATGTCAAAGTAGTTAAAAAGTGCTTTTCAAACTCAAACACAACAAGACAACTTACAGCTTTATGTGCTTATATAAAACTCTAAATCATCTCAATCAGCTTCCACCCCTTCACCGTTCCCTAGTCTATGAAGCTTCACAATTACCAAAAATGTTATATTCGAGTCTAAACGACCACAGATTGGTGTCTCCTGAACAAAAGCACATGCAAGTGAGCTTTGCTGATTAGAGCTCAGCTCCTGAATCTGGGGCCTTACGAAGAGAAATAGGTTTCCATGGGTTGACTGTCCAGGATCTCTGGAATAAAGTCCCTGTCTTCAAGACACAGAGCACACTTTAAAGGTATCTAAAAAAAGTTCAGAGTGTATTTACATTTCCGCTAGAAAACTGCAGTTTTGAGACGGAGATCAAACTTCACATTTTAAGGCGAAAATCAACATAAGCATTCCTCAGAATCAGACTTCAAATGGATATTTGAAGTTATCTGCACTTTCTTGTTTGTGAGTTCAAAGAATTGCTGATCATAAAGCAAATTTTAAGATATTAAATCTTTCAAGTAGAGATTTCACAAAAGACGATGTGTGTATGCAGGAGAATTGAGTCCCTCCACATGTAACACGGCAGAAGCCTGTGGAAAGTAACCCTAAGCACACCCTTTTCCAATGAAACTGTCCCTCATTGTGAACATTATGTTAACTTAAAACACCGTTCACTTAGATGTGCTTTCCAAAAGGCCTCAAGCAGGACGATACTGATTTAAATAAAGAAAATTAGGCAAGTTTTTGCACTTGAGCTTCCCACACAACGAGGATTTGCCAAGCCTTTCCAGTCTAATCAGTGCTACAATCACCCCGGTATATAAAGAGACTGACTCAGCGCACACAAACACTTCCAGACTCACCAGCAAGAGCTGATTTTTTGGCTGACCACAGCAAACTGCCTCCTAAGCCGGCCAGCCCCAGTGTCCATCTACCTGGAAGCCATCCATCCAGCCCCACTGGGCTACTGTGCATCTGCATCGCTGCTCCACTTCATTACGCGAAACACAAACCCGGCGCTACAGTCATCGCAGTAACTGATACCGTATCACTCAAGTCAATGGGAGCAAATCAGAAACTCTACACTACATATGAATAATAATAGGTTTTTTTGTTTCCTTTCCCAAGTGCTGACAGTTTGGAAGGTTATTTTCCCCACCACCACCATGGCTGGACTATTACCACATTAATTTCAGCGTGCCAAGGCAAGCTGTTCAAGAAGCTTTCACGGCACATTTGGCTTAATAATCCAGGGTGGGGTTTTGGGGGTTTGTTTTCAATTGTCCAAGATTTGACAAGAAAAAGAAAATGAAGTTTAAGATGTATAACTCTCTGGAAAATTATATTTTCAGCAAAAGATGGCAAGCTTTAAAAAAAGTTTTAACAAACAAATTTAAATAACCCTTTAAATCACCAGCAGCCTAAATAACTTGGCCCTAGCTCCGGACATAAACTTTTATCAATGGTAGTTGACTGAGAAAACCATGTTTTCTCCTTCAGTTTCACATAAATCTCAGGGCACAGTTAAAACATGACACTTCATCAACTTTTTTCTCCCACATCTCCTGTTCACAGCCACTGCTGTGTTGGCTGAAACATTTATTGCCAGGACAGAGCACTGACCAAGAGACCTACAAGGAACAAAAGCCTGTCAGAGCCTAAAGCAGCTCACCTTACGAAATCACCTAAGCCCCAGCCCAGCTACTCCAGCAGCTGCACTGCTCTGTTCCAGGGTACGAGCACAAGTAGGGAGCTGTAGTGACTGTTTGCTATCAAGTCAAAGAAATTCAGACTTTGTTAAATCTTTTCTATCTCAGATTTAGACCAATACTACGAGGCAGCCCTCAAGTGCTACAAAGAGCATTCCATAATTCATACAATAGTTGAGTCACAGCAAACCAGCAGCCTGGCCAGGATAATGCTTCACTGGATGTACCTACATTTGCTTCTGTAAAGGGCTACAGTTTGCTTTTAATTATTCATAATGTTCTACAATGGACTTGGATGTGTATACTGTACATACACACAGCAGTTTGAATAAAATAAACACATCTCAGTAATTAGCTGATTGCAATGCTCAAATAGTGCCGTTTTTAATGAGATGCTCTTTGTGTGCGTGGAGGTTTCTGTTCCGTGTGTGTACACACAGATACACCCAGACACAAATAATCCAGGGCATGAGCTAAACAGTTTTTAACAAAGACTATCATAGAATGTTTGCACAACCCTGTAATGCCCCAATCATGTGCACATTTGCACACGGGAATTATTTAGAGGCATGTCAAGCTAACAAATTTATTTGCCATCAGAAAATTTTATCATACACTTACCTGGGGCTTAGACCCAAATTCAGCAACACTGATTCAGCTTAGAAAACTACCCAGCTCCAAGCACACAAAGAGCCTCACAAAGCCAAAAGAGCAGTAACATTCCGATTTCTTTGCCTGGATCGTGGCCTACAAGTCCAGTCCAACAAAGCCAAGCAAGCCTAAACCTGATGGCGTAAACTGAGCCCATCCGCTGCGCTGCAATTACCTATGGCAATAAACACCACGCTCTAGGAAGCAGAGGCTTGCACAAACAGGCCTCCAGAGGAACATCCAGCACCCTCACAACTCCAGTCTCCACTCCTTGTCCTTGCATGGACTGTTCCAACAGCTGGGAAGTTGAGCAGGTTGTGCCCAGGTATTTGACACCAATGTGTGCCATTGCTGGGTCCACAGATCCACCATGAAACACGGATGGGCCCTGGGGACTGAACTGCAACGAGGACCAAGTCACAGAGCTGAGATTTAAGCCAAGAGGAATACATGCTGCTTCATTTCAAAGCACATGCTTAAGGGTTTTCTGGGTCAAAGCCAGGGTGATCCATATCTTATGAGATCAAGCACATCCACCAGGTTTGTATCAAAAATTTATATGACTATTTCAGCGATACCATTAGCCCACAAGGGCAGACTTTAGCTCAATACTCAAGGTACGTGCAGCCAGATGAATTTTACCAGGCTAATCCAAATGCCTGAGGCATTTCCAAAGCAAAAACCTACTGGCATTGGTGTGAGTTTTCTTACCAATTTTAATGGATGTTTGACCATCGCTTTCTAAATGAAGGTGGGCATCAGAAGACTAATACAATATTATTAAGATAGATTTTAAGAAGTGTATCTGGCTTCCAAGTAATATCTCAAGATTAGTTATTTATTATACAAATCACCTTAAATTCATTATCTGGGCCCCAATCCCATGGGCCAAACATGTTGAGAAAATAGTTCCACTAGGGACTATACATAATGGGGTCCATTACTCATACCAAATAGATCAAACCTCTTTAGAAAGTTAACCTACAGAGAAAGTTTCCAAATTTCTCTAATCATGCATTTAAAACTTTAAAAGGAAAAGAGTAAGCAATTATAAATCATGTAGACACACATACTTAGAAATCTGTATAATTTTAAAAAATGGACAAGAATTCAAAAAACAGCTTACTGCAATAACAGTTGAAATGTCCATAATCATGTTGGTGTCTTTTTAGAATAATTCTTATCTTAGCATTTAACATTTCTCTTCTTAATTAAAAAAAATTGTAAAATGCACTGCAGACAAACCACAATCCCTGTAAACTGATTTTCAGGGTCTTTATTCATGGGGTGCACCTCATCAAAACAATACAAAAAAACTTGCTCTCTTTCCAAATGCACACCAGATTTCTCTAATCTGTGCATTTACCAAACTGCATAAACAGAGAACTGGTGGTTTGATGCAATCAGCACAGTGCCATTTAAAGCACAGCACATCACAGCACCCTTAAGTCTTTTTGGAAATACCTTTGCTGCTCAGCAGCACCAGCTTTCCACCAGTTGCTGCTCCACATGCTATTGCCAATCAGCTGCATTTGCTGTAGCGCATTCCAAAGTTTACTAATTAATCTCTGCACTAAACCCCACTGATGGCCGGTTGCCATTTGAAATGATCATCATCTTTTATTTAAAGACATAGCGACCGTATGGCCAAACTCAGACCTTATTTGTAAAAAAGAGGTGTGCCAAATTTCAGGTAGTTAAATCCAGTATCATTGTGGGGGTTTTTTTTCAGCCTGGACAGAGGCAATTATTAATGGTTTGAGGATGTTTATATTAGACACACTCAGTTATTTCAATGTTAATTGTCAGAAAATGGGCACACTTGCTTTCTGAGCTCAGAGCCACATTCAGCAGAGGGCACGAGATGCAAACTACTGCAAAAGAGACCGTTCATTTCTTGCAAAAGAGCCTACATGCTTTGAAGCCGTGTGTTTTAAGGATTTCAGCTTATTGCTACATTTCAGATGAGGTTTTAAACAGTGATTTCAGGCAGTCCAACCCCTCACACCATTGTTCCAGCCTGCTCCCATTCAGTGGTGCATACTGGCTCCGTGACCTTCACAATGACCTCTACAAAAGCAGTTGTGCATTTCACTGTGGTGTAAATCCTCACAGACAAGTCGAACCTGTTCTTTTTGGCATCCAGCCCTTCAGATGAATACTCTGCAGAGATTTATTATGAAAGGGGAATGAAGGGGCATTATTGCACAACATTCATCCCTCACATACAGCTAAGTTCCATCTCTTAAAACTTCTGAAGACTTTGAAATAAACAGATCATCTTAATTACACAAATCCCTCTTGCTTCTCTCACCAACTTTCTGTAATTAAAATCTGCTGTTGTTTACAAAAAGGTAGACATGCCCAGGAAAAAGCATGTGTGTGAAGGTGTTTTACATTATTATTAATAAGTAATATTCATACTTCCTGTTACTATACACAAGGGATTAGTGTTTCCTAGCACACCATTCACTTACAACACTGAAGTATTATTCCACATTGTAGCAACACACATTGCCCTAAAAGGGTCCATTAATTATTTTTTTGATGCTATGAAGTTGCTGCAGGATATTAGACTGTCTCCATAAGAAATACACTCCTATAGTAAAATGATGAATGATGAAGTTTGCAGGTTTTTAATTAGATTTCAGAGCAGTAACAATTTACAAAGTTATTCTCCATGGCCTTAGCTAAATACTTTGTGTGACCTTGTGCAAATAATTAAAAAGAGATTCAAGATTCCATTAATTAGAAAATTTAAAAGCATAAAAGATTAGTGAAAGGGGTAGATTTTAAAAATTCAGTGAGTCTGCCAAAGTGGTCAGAGAGAGTAGTAACCCTGACATTCACATCATCCACATTCCTTCAGGTTTTCCAATTGATCCTTCAGCAAAACATGCCCTGCTAGGGAAGGTAGGGAAACCATAACAAAAAAAACACCCAACCTAAGTTGCATTGATGTTTCAATCCAAAAATCATGTTCCAACTAGCTGCAGTCGTTTGGTATTAACCGCAAATGAAGCACTTTGACTGAAGCTCACATTCCCTGATCCAAATCTCAGAGTTCCCCTCAAAAGCTCCCTTCCCCCACTGTCAGCTGTCATGGACAATTGACAATGCACACGCACGTCCCTCCCACTGCAGAAAGAAAGACCTGCTGTGTGTGTCTCTCCCTGTCACCCACAGGCCATGGCAGGTAGGGGTTCTCTCTCCCCTTCCTAAAAGTATCAGCTGGCCATACCTTGGCTTTCCAGCTTCCTTTTCTGCCAGCAAAACCAAGGACAACAGGATGCACAACAGCAAAAACTTCCCTGCACAAAAGATGTAAGAAAACACAGTCTCCTCCCGCCTTTCCCAGGTCCAGACTGCACTTTCACAGCTCCAGAGCAGCAGGCAGAAACTTCTCCAAACAGAACATGCAGCAGTGGTTTTTACTGTCTAAATTCACTTCCCCCCATAAGGTCCAACTCTGCCAGCTCCACCACAGTCCACTCCTTCATTTCTAAGTCTGAGGCTACCAGAGAGAAGAAATGGACTGAAGACAAAAGAAGGTGAACCAGCATGGTCGTAGAGTGCTGCATTTAACAACAAAGATAAACTATCTGCATTTCTAAAGGAGCTTTCTTCCTACAGTAGAAATTTCACATTTTGAAAAGCTGCAGTTGCTATGTACTTTGTCTCTTCTTAAATAAACCTAATAAAAACTTAAGTGCAGCTCCATTTATGCTTTGGTCTTCATAACAAACAAAATAACCCTGATCCTCCCAATACTTTATCCAGGAGTTTAAAAAAATCCAAAGGTTTTTCAATTAGATGATAGAGAGACAATGCCAAAGTTATACCTGGCACCTACAGCTCAAATTGGTTACAATTTGAAAGCAACAGACAGCTAAATGGGTACAACACTCTTCAAGAATATTTATATTACTTAAAAGTGACACATCTGCTTAATTTTGTATTTCAAATCCACTTAACTAACCAGACACGGGCTAAAAACTAGCACAAACCAAATGCTGTACGCAGTACCATCAATGAAACTAAACTGACACAACATTAAGCTTTAATATAAATTGCACCTTAAGGATTGGGATGGGGGGGTTTTACCCCATATTCCAAACATATTTTAGAAGTGCCTGATATATAATAAATTCTTGGTCTAACCGTGTCAAGGCTTCAGATTATACCTAAACAGAATTCAATGTGGCATCATCCCACCAAGTGGCAGATTAAGGTGCATAAGTGAAACTAAATGGGTAAAGTCAAAGAAAGGATGAAACTCCCACTGCGATCCCCTCTATGTTCTCCCAAAAGCTCTCAAGCCAAGCCTTCTTTTTCTCCCCCATAACAAAACAAAATCCTAATCATGTTTTCTTGTAAACAACCACATAGGGGAATGTTTGGTATGCAGGCAAGGCCAAGACAGTGCCACCCCTTCAGAAAGGCAGAAAATTCTTCAAATATTTACTGATCGATTATTCCAACTTTGTTTGTCTAAACCCAAAGGGCTATCACAGGGAACCGTTTACAAACTGGGGCGTATGTGGCTTTTTTGCTTTATGCCAGCCATGTAGCACAGGCACCAAACACAGGCAGCCCCAGCCCCGGAGTGCCTAAGGATGGGGAGGATCAGGTGCCCACGTCCACCCCTTTAGATGTGTCAGCACATCCCCACAGCCCAGCCCAGCACCTCCTGGTTACTGGAGCACTGCCTCTGACTCGCTTGCAGATGATCACGTTTCTGTGATCTCTCTATGCCGAGGAGAAGGGAGAGATGCTCTGTTTATTTATGCCTCTCTTTCAAGAGATGAAACAGGAGAATGGGCCTCAGACCTAAATATATATATATGCTGCTTTCCTCCTGTGCACAGCCCTCACTTTTAGCTTGTTCCTCCCTCCAAACTACTTACCTTTTCAAAGTCCTCCAATTCCACATGCACCACCTTTAAATGTACCATCTGTGTTGTGCAGGATCTACCTCACTTGCCCAGAATAATACAAGAATCATTATTCTTACACAAAACCACCATTTCATTTTCTACTAATCATGGCAAATGTTGCAAGTTCCAGTCTCCTGGCCCCCATCCAGCTAATTTAGATAGATGGTTCCACATGTGCTCTCTGTCCTTCCATTTCCTGCCCATTCCACGGCACACATTTGTCTAAGTGAGTCAAAGCAGCTTTCTGTGTAGTCACAATATTCTTTAGTACTTTATATTTTAAAAAAGAAGCCTGCATAAAACACAGCCTATTACCATGCTATTACTGCCTTTGCAGGAGGCAGAGGATTTTACTGCTTTGCCACACACTCTGCTGAACTGTAATGGGTCATAAGCTACACCTGAGCCTCGGCATTTCCCCCAAATACAGAAGTTACCTGTATAGCAACTGTGTTCAGGCAAAGCAAAACAATAAACTAAACTAGTCAATTCTCTACTTCAATATACTCCATTAGCCATGCTTTTTGCCCTTAAAATAAAAACCTCAACAAACCCAAAATATTAAGAGGAATGAGGATAAGCCAAACTTTCAGATACCAAGGTACTTGTTCATGAAGATAATTTGTGTCCTTACTAGTCAATGCTATTAATATTCCTTTCCAGAGACACCCTGACAATCACTACATATATATATGGGGATATCCACCTTTTGATGTCCAACACCAACTGCCTCAAACAATATTCCTTTCTCTCACCCTCTGCACCTGAACAAACATTTTTAAGGAAAACTACTTTTGGAGTCTCCTTACAAAACACTGTCTCTTTGATCCAAATATCTTTCTTCAAGTACCCTAGGATACAGATGCAACTTGGATGGTAATGATGACTATTTAAAACTAGAGCCCCCAGGAGCTCCTCTGAAATACACCTTAATTTTTAAATGGATTTCTGATTTACAAATGTGACCTTTGAAAGCTCAAAATTTGACTTCTCTGAGACCCTGTAGCAAACATTAATTTATTTGCTGTGTGCACTTACACAGGAGCTAAGGCGCAGAAAAGGTGGTACATGCACAAATGTGCAGCACAGCTCCAACCAACATGCTGATGATTTTTTTTCATGAGAAAGCAATATATTAATAATTAATTTATTAGTAAGGCTGGTATAACTTAGACAAAACTGATGATGCTGCAGGAAACAAGTTCTGCTTGTTCACCCCTGCCTACAGCCAAAACCCTGGTTAGCACGTGTGTGTGTGTGTGTGTGTGTGTGTGTGTGTGTGAGAGACACGAGTGCACACATACCACCCTGGCTGACCTCAGAGAACAGGATTCTTACACAGTAACTGATTGTGATGGATGAGTACCAGAATCCCCAGGTCCCCAAATCCTTCTGTCCCAGAGCTCCCCTCTAATTCCCAACCTTGAGCAGAAACCACTCAGCCCTTCTGCCTAGAAACTCCCATCCTACTCACACCCACCTTTTTGCCAACTCTGCCCCAAATCTCCCCCCTCAGAGTGATGGTGCCATGTTCCCCAAAACACCTCAACATCCAAGTCCCCACATCCTCCTCCATCTGTCTCCTCTGCTGCCCTGTACTTCCCCACCCCCAGCAGCCCTGATTCCATGTTCCAGCATGGCACCACTGCTGCTGCCAGCACTTGTTACTGATTTCCCTGCCATATTTCTTCCAACAACTGCCTCCCACTATGGCCATCCCTCATCCTCCTCTTGGCTCTCTTTGTATGACCAAGTCTGGCAAGAATTTCAGAAAAGCCAGCTGTAGGCTGTGCTTACCCACAATTTGTCTGAAGGTGGCCCTGAGAACAGGGAAGGAAGAAAATATAAGCCTATGGGAGATCTTTTAACTGTGCTGCGAGATCAACACACTCCACATTGACAAATGGATTCTAGTTCATTGAGAAATGTAATAACCAGGAGTGAAACCAGGCTGTGAGGTGCAAGTCTCTCAAAGCCAGACAAACAGACATGGCCCAAGTGAGTGCTGAGTCAGAGGAATCTCCAAAGCCATTATCCCTGCTCTGCCATTCCAGGTCACCAGCACTCCTCCAGGTACACAACAGAGAAGATGAAGGAATGACACAGAACTGCTTTGATCAGCAGCAACAGAAGAAAGGATTAGAAGAAAACATGTAATGTTCTCACAGATGCAGACAATTGCTAAGAAAAAAAAGGATCATGGCAGAAAGGTCACACGTACCTCTATGCACATACACAAATGTACTATAGCTTCCCTAAATGTCTTCAAATACTTCATTGATCTTACTACAGTTCTTTAAATGTTCTTGCTGCTCTCTTTAAATGAATTTTCCTCTTTAAAAAGTCCTCAGCTGAATGTCATTTCACATCTAGTCTGTAAGAGTGGAGACAGTCTACCAACCATTTGCAGAAGAAATCAATGTTTTTATTGTTAAATGATAATTAAGGTGCCTAAACTATTTTTTAAGACCTAAATTCTAAAATATTTAGTTCCGTGAAGTCCTCTTTACATAGTCATCATCAAGGACATAAGAGGGTCCTAAAAAGAGGTAGAGAACAGCCTATTTTTTGCCACGTACCTAGGCAGAAAATGAGCTTTTATCAGGAGGTCAAGGAAACACCGTTACTGAATTTCCCCTACAATGTAAAAGCAAGGGCAGTGCTACCAGAGGCTGCCAGGGAGACTGCAGAGCCCCCACCTCCGGCAGTCTTTCAGAACAGGTTAGGACAGGTCCCTGCCATGAAGTACCCCAGGCTCTGCCTCATCACGAGGGGAAGGACCCCATGACCTCTCAAGACCCCCAGCCAGCACTATGATTATACAACTTCACAAATACCCGCTGCAATGCTGGCACCACACCTTCTCTTTTTATTAATTTTTCTTCTCTGATTTAAAATTCCACTCTCACAGAGGAACTTTGTCCACTCCCATTTTTTATCATCTCTACCAAGACATAATGCTTATACTTACAATTTTGGACAAGCTATTTCTTTCTGTTTCACCCCAGCACTACTTTCTCATGTGCTTACTTTTAAACAGTGCATCAAACAGCACTGTTTAACAACGTTTTGCATTAAAAGTGTGGTTCAATAACTTTGCAACGTTCATTTAGCACAAACTCTAATATTTAATGTTTATGATGTTTGCAACTCTCGGCCAAAGTACAGCATCAAAAGAGCATGTATGCACTGAATTGTATCTTGTTAAAAGGAACAGCAGCACTGAAAAAAGTTATATTGGAACAATCTATAAATGTGTTTACATTATATGAATGATTTGCTGTTCCTTCACAAGGGATGTAGGAAGTCAGCACTTCTCAAATGTGTAAAGTATTTCCATGTGCTTAAAGCATGATCTTTCCAAAACAAACAATGATTGAGAAATTTTTTATTATTCTTTATTTCCCTGCCAGCTGTTTTTTTGGACTCTCCTCTCAGCCACCTTCTTTCTTTCAGTCAGGTCTCTCCTTATTGCTCACAGTAACACCTACTCAAGCAAAGGTACATTCAGAGCTGTAAGACTCAGAAACAAGAGGATCTCAGGCTGACTTAAATTGCATTTTCCTTAGATTACTCTAGATGTCTTTGTGCTATCTTGGCTAGTGGCAGGTCTGGCTGCTGCTTGGGATGGAATTTGGGCATCCTACATTGGAACATGAAGCACATTCATGCTGTTCTGTCCCTGCTCCCATACAGGCAAGGAAGCAAATGACAACCTGGCTGAACTCTTCCAGCAGCCTTTTCTCCTTATGAGCCTTTTCATGGGACCAGAACATGCTGTATGTCACAGACATGTCCTCTGAAAACTGATGGGGAAGAGTCAGGCATGCAAGTAAGCTCGTGGGCAACTCCAAAAATCAAACACGACAATAAAAATCACAAAAAAACCAAAACAAAATAAAAACCCAAACCAACACAAACAGAAAAAACACAACAAAGAAATAATCCACCAAAAAAAAAAAAAAAGAGATAATTAAAAACCCCCCTAACCTAAGAAGTTCCATTCCAAAAAGTGACAGCTAAAGCATAGATCTGCTCCACTGCTGGCCACAGACACTCTAACTAACAAGCACATTGGTCATGCCATTCACTCCTGTACAATTAACACTGCTGGCATTATTTCATTTACTAAATTCCAGTCATTACAGCTGCGCAAACTTATGGGTCTAATTTGTATTTATACTAATATGTGTACATAAACATGTGCTGCTTTAGCCATGTAAAGGAGCCTTAAAGCAAATGAACAAATATTATTTTAACAGAGCAGTATCAGAGAGCCCAACCATAAAAATGAATCAAGTCAAGAAGTTCTGATTATGTCTGTCCACCAAAGAGCTTAATTTCAACTACAGCATATTTCCTAAGGCATTCCAAACTAAAATCCTGCAGAGAGCTATGGGGAGACATAGCATTGCACTTTCAAAATACAGTCTCCTTTTCCAAGGCCACTGCTGTGTAAATGAAGGGAGGGGAAATAACAAATACTGTCATTTACTCTTTGCCTTTTTTCCTCCAGAAACATTTCTTACCAACATACGGAACAAAATTCATTAAGTCAACATCATGTGCTGAATGTTTATGCACTTTGATATAACAGTAATTACTTAGTAGGGCCAGAACCCAATTAATGTTTTAGACATCAGTCCATGGGCTGGAGTGCACAGGAAGCATTCTGATGATAGATCACTTAAATAAAGTTTATCTGGCATACACTTCAAAACCAGAGTTCAGAAACTCAAAGCACAGTTCAGCATGTATGTGCTTGACTCTTAACAAAACATCTTTATTTAAACAGAGGGCTAGAGATTTAGTATGACAAATGTATTTACTACTACTAATAATTTTCCATCAAGCTACTCGGAAGTTGCAGTTATATTGTATTTATAAAGTTATAAGATTTAAGGGAGCAGTAGGTGGGTCACAGGACCGTGAATCACTTTTTAAATCCAGCATCTTAGTCCTAACCTGAGTTATATTATCCAGCATATTTGGTGTCCCCCAGTTTATATATTTGAATTCTATACCCACATATTGTCAGAAATGGTAGAGATCCAGCAGCCACAATTTCTTATTAGTCTCTTCTTTTCAGAAATAGTATATCCTTCTTAGCAAATCAATGCTGATTGTTAAAAACAAGACACTGTTACTGACGACAAAAATTCAATGCTAAAGCAATATGCAATGTACACTCTGACTAGGAATCAGGAAATGGTGCTTAGCAACTGCAGAATCCCACTTGTCCCAGGGCTACGTGGACCCCCTGTGAATCTCTGCTCCAGGGAAGCTTCTTGGCAGGAACACTGCTTCCCTGAGCACCTCCATTCAGAGACCCTCTGGAAAGTGCTGTGACTCCCCTGTCTGGGGTATTTGGGTTTCCTCTAGAAAGGGATTCTGCTTCCTGGCACTGACACCGAGCCCAGAGTGTCTGAGCTGGGACACAGCCACCACACACAGGCACAAAGACACAGAATGCTCAGTGCCACTGGGAATTTTACCTTTACATGCATGTTCTCTAAACAAATACCCCTATTCCAAAAGGATCTGTATGCCTAAACACACTAGTTACTCTTGAAAATAAGTGTTGTAATTTTGCTGCGATTCTAAACTACCAAGAGTTGCAAAGAGGGAAATATTCCAACCCAGCTGTAAAAGAGAAATGTGCGTGGTACGAGCCAAACAAAGATTAAAAACAAAATACCAATTAAACTCAAACTGGCATTCATCTCAAAAAAATCAATTCCATCTGAACAGTTTCAGTCTGAAGATAGACCAGCTGAGCTAACAGTGAAGGAAGCCTTGATTACTTTATTTTTTAACTTCAGGCGAAAACTAAAAGCACCCAAAAAACCCCACCACAACCCCCCCTTCACACACTAAAACACACTGCACCAAAACCAACAAACCAACCAACCAAAGCAGTGCAGTAAGAATTGGCAAAGTAAGGCCCCCTCAGGAGCTGCAGAATAGTTGTAGCCTAAACCACAGTGTGACATGCACCTCACTTACCTCAGAGCACCTGGCATATGTCTAAGCAACTTTGAAGGAGCACAAATGATTAAAAAGGTATTTTGACAGACTTTTTTGAGTTTGGAACAGGATTTTGGATAATTGCTCCATGAGCTATAAAAGAAACAGACTGAAAAACAGGAGCAGCCGCTGAGCAGTTGTTTGCACAGGAAGCAATATTGCAGGAAAAGGTAATAATAAAGAACAGTTAATTTGACCTGAGCTGCTGAGGTCAATGTTTTAAAAGAAATAGCTCCACATAACGTAAAATAAGAACGTTATTTCCCATCAGAATAATACTGCAAGTGTAACACTGCACAAAATCTCTTCCCTAACACTTGTTATGTGCAGCTTAGTGGTAATACACATTCCTGAGGTGTCCTAGACATCCTGTGTCTGACACAAATCCATTCCTCTGAAATATTGGTTCTACAACTGCTCCCTCCTGCAAGCTCTGGCTGCTCCAGGCTGCACACTGCTCTCCCCAGCATCCAGCTACTAATAACCTGAAACTGCAAGAACTGGAATAAATCTGGGCAATATTCAGAGCCACAAAGTTATATTTAACACCGCTGCTGTGATTTGGACAGGGAAGCAGTAGCTGGAGCAGATATTTCACTCTTAATTTGCTGCCATTCAGGGGTGCTGTTGACAGGAGATGGAGCCCGGCTCAGCGGAAGAGCCACAAGGTTAGGAATTTAGTAGGGCTGGATCCTATTCCTTCTTCCTCTCCTGCTCTGCTGTCTAATCCTGGGTGAGAACATCCCCTCCGGGCATCTGGTTCCCCTCCCTCCCTGACACATTCATTTAAACTGCAAATTCACTGGGGTAGGTACCATCTTGGTAATAATAAAGCATGTACAGCACTCCGCACTAATAGTTCTATTAATAAATATTCCCATTGCTATTAAGTAATAAAACAAAAACAATGATACGAATTGGAAGGTCAGTGATGCATTACATTAATTCTGAGGTATTTGGGTATAAAATGCAAGAAGGCAAACTCTCCCAAAGAAGGGGCAAGCCAGGGGACACCTATGTTGTTTTCCAGCATTTTTGGGCAATCCAGTTAGAGGTAACTGCATGAGATTACTCCAAGACTACCATCACTAAGGGCTAAGTGTTGTGGGAGGCTAGGGGAAGGGAGAAAAGAAACATTACAGAACTGGAAGGAACAGAAGAGGGACAGGCACACAGCCTGAAATCTGCTGGAGATGGCATGAGCTGAGCCAGTCGAAGGCACTCAGATTTTCTACAAACATGGAAACAGCTGGGCCACAGACTCAAAGGTTCTGTGCTCCCAGTTCAACAAATTAAGGAGGAGTTAAATACATCCATGCTTCTATGCATTTTTAACCACAATGGTGAGGAAAAGCACAGACCTAGAAAAGCCTTCTACAGTTCTGTAAACACTAGAGACATAAGAAGGAAGCTAAATTCATGTAACACAATTAATTCCTGTTGCATTTGCAAACTGCCATTTGTCTGCAATACATATGAGCATCTCTTTTACACCTTAAAATGAGCTCCACATTAAAGCTACCTGACAACCAGAAATGGTCATTACATTCACCAAGGAACAGAAGAATGGTTCTCTTGCCAGACCTTGTTTTGCACCTCCTGACAAGCCCTAGAAATGCTGGAAACATCATTCATTTCAGACAAACTTTGCTCTTTTTGACAGCTGCTGAAGTCTGCAGTACCACAATTGACAGGAAATCTCTTTTTTAGCACTACTGCAGCAATTAAGATGGCTACAGTTTCTTTTGCAGCTTTACCCTGATTTGAGATTGGATTTAATAAGACTGTTTTAAAATATTCAGATGTGCTTAAAGTATATTTCTTAATGTGATGAACATGATAAGGAAAAAAGCCTGGCAGCACTGTCTCCCCCTCTACTCAAAGAGGTAAATCAAACTGATTGATTTGGAATGTAAGCTTTGTGCACAGAGGATAGAATTTACTGAAAAAGTTAAAGAGCGGACTACAGAGGAAAAACTGCTTCCACTTGAAAGGAGAAAAAAAGAATTTCACAAAAGGAAAAGTGAAGGAGACCCTGTCCCCATGAGCTAGTTGTCTTCCTCATGCTATAGGGGATGCTCTTGCTTAGCTTACAAGTGAAAGACATTCCCTCCTCCCCCTGCAAGCAGAGGAACTCACAGCACTAATATGACACCTTAAATGAGCCAACTTCCTTGAGCATTGCCCAGGAGACGAGAATGGACATGCTCCTAACTCAGACACCAAGAAACATGTCTGATTAGCAGTCAGGCAGAAGAACATCTCTGACCGAGGAAAAACACTCGTGTTCAAGCTGAAAAAAACCCAGTGGCATATTTTCATAGCCTTTGTGTAAACACCAGCTCCGGATCAGCCAGCATCTCAGCTAGCTCTATCTGGCTTCCCTTCTTTTGAAACAAAATTAGAGGAAAACACCCATCAGAAAAGGTCACTGGCCAAACTATTGGAAAAAAATAAAAGCCCAGGGGAAGGACATACACAGTGATTCATTAAATGTGCACTGCTAAGTCTCTGACAGTGGGTACAATCCAGACTTTTCACACAAAGGTACTGAATTTGCAGAACTCTTGTGCCAGAGCATTAATTACAACTGTATTTCTTAAGAAATTCTCTGTAGTCCCCTACAGCTGCCCCCACCAACAGGAGTGGTGTGAACCCCATGGTTTAGAGGGGAACAAAGCCAAAGCAGCTACAAAGACCACAACAAAAGCTCCACCCACTTCACGAGGGCACCTACGCGAAAGGAGTGGACTGAGCATCTCAGGTTCTTAGAAAAACACTCAGCCTGGCAAACAAGCATGTCCTAAGGTGAGTGCCAGGTGGGAATTCACCTTACATTGTCACTAGAACCTGTCTTCATGGATCACGTGCAATGAGCAGAACTGCTTTTACAAAACTAACCCTGCTCCAAGGCCAGCAAACTTGCATTTGATAACTACAGTAACTTTCCAAGACGCACCCCAATTCTAATCTGAAAACATCAAGAATTTGAGATTTCTTTGCATTCCAGAGCCATTTTTAACAGCAAGGCCAATTAATCAACAGAACACTGTGTGAACTTCAGGTCTTACTCGTTCCTTCAGTTCCTATTTAGATGGTGTTTGTTTAACTAAGGTTACTGGTTCTTGCTACATTTAATGCTGCACTGCTCAGACTTGGCATGTTCTGGGCTACGGAGGTACTTAGGGTAAATTGAGTCATACCTTAACCGTCTCCTAAACCAGACGCAGAATGCAGCACACAGAGCAAATCTTACTGCCTTTGAATGGACTTTTGTGGCTCCTCTTTGTGTTCTTTCTGATTTTTGCACTCAAAATGCAGCCAGCAGAACTCTGAAGTCCACAATTCTTCCCAACATTCCATTCAGAAGTCCTTTCCTATTTATTGCTGGAGTAGTCACATACCCAAGGCCCCCCATACATGCTGTGGCTAAGGGTCAGACTGGTTTACTTGCTTAGCTGAACTTCCAAATCCTCTTCCCAGAGCCCGTTATTTACTCTTCTATGTCTCATTTTGCATTTAGCCGTATTAAAACACATTTCATTCAAATGAGGCCAGTTTGTCAAAGTGACCCTGTAAACTGCCAATTTGCACATCATCCACAGAAATTCAACATCTGCTTCCAAGCACTGAGCTGCCTCCTAGCAGAACACCCATAGAAACATTCCTAGGCTGTGGAACCAACTTCTTCAAAAATTACAAAGTTAGACAGTTCTTTCATTTATTGTGCAGTGTATCAATATTGTTATTATTGTGTAATAGAATTTCTATATATTTTTTAAAATAATGTCATGTAATAAATAAATCAAGCACCTGTAAAGAAGGAAACATTAATCTTTCTAAAGAAAAACCTGTAATTTTGTAGGTGTAAAATTTTTGATGCAATCCATTTTCCATAAATAGTAGTCACCAACTTCAAATGCTTCTATCCTTGACTGTTAAAAAATATTAATAGAACCAAGTACAGTTAAACTGTTCTTTTTCTATTGAGGACTAAGATCAGTGAGAGTGAGGTATTTTTTGTTTCCTGGGATTGAACAAATTAAATTATTTATCTATTCATATTTTCTGAACACTGAAGAATTACCAATTAGTTATCTGGCATATCCCCTATTATTCCAAACATTAGGATTTAAATGTCCTGCTGCTGGAAATCTCTTCATCCCAATCTTTCACCATTCCTGCATGAAGTTTACTTAGGGCTGCAGATCTCAGATGTCCTCTACCACATACTGCATTTAATATTCATTTTTAAACAAATTAGAAAATACTTCCACTGTCCTCATCACATATATAAGCTGATCTTTCTTTTCCCACAGAAAGGCCACAGCTTTAAAAAATTCTGACAATCTACTTTAACAGCAAAAAAAAGTACACACATTCAGACAGTATTTTTTAAACAGAACGACAGGCATTTTCTGTCCACTGGCTTTTCTACACAGACAGAAAAATCTCTCTCAAAGCATATCAATCTCCCCCAGACTTTTAGATTTTAGAAGAAATAGGAAGAAGATCAATTTACACCACAGGAAAACAAGAAAACAATCCACACAGCTTTGCAAAAACTGACACTGGTTTTGGAAAAATAAGCTGCAAATGCTTCCACACTGTGAACACTTTGACAGATAATGAACACAGCACAAGTATTCATGGCAAAAATAAATAGCATACTGATAGGAAACTAGCTTGATGCACAGATTTTTGCTTTGTTGACTTCTTGGTTTGCTGAGGAGAGTAGAGAGTGTTGGTTATTTTCAAGACATTCAGTTTACCATTATCAATTCTAAAATACAAAGTCTAAAAAAAGTACAGAGATTTGAAATAATACAAAGCAGAAAACCAGTAAGGTGCAGAAAAGACCAGTCACTTGTGCTCCCACCCCCAGCTTTACATTTATGTACACAGGCTGGTGTGTACTTGCATCATGTCATGACACAGAACAGGAATGCTGAGAGATCTTCAGCTGCCACCCTAACAGTGACACATTTGCAAAAATACTTGCTGCTTCCTAGAGCCAAACAACAATGAAAACAGAGTCCTTAACCTTGGCAGCATTTTCTAGATTGTCAGTCTCATACTCACAGATTACTCCAGTGCTCAAAATAAATCTGAAGAAAGTGCAGAAGATTCTTGAACTTCAAAACTTTCAACTTCCAGAATTGGTACACAAATGAGAAAAATAATTCAAGGACACCACAACCTCACAGGGAGAGAGGTACAGTTTGGTTTTTGACAACTACGCAATGAAAATGTTCCATATATTTGTGATGATCCTTCTGGGTGGCTCATCACAATATTCCAACTAGCAGAATGATGACATTCTTCAGTTAATTCCTAATTACTTATTGAATTGGAAGAGAATAGTCTGCTTCATGTAACATGCAACTCAGGTTTAAACGACCTCTGAATTTCACATGAGGAAATCCTTGATCTTCTGAAAGGCATTAAAAAAAAAACAAACAAGCAAACCTTACCATTTTGATGCCAGTGGAAAACGTGACTGGTTTGACAGGTTTGGGTTTTTCCAGCTGCATTTCTAGCTGAGTAGATCTGTCCTTATGCTGAGCTAAGAGTAGAGAGGCAGGAAGATCAGAGCTCTCCTGTAAACATATGAGGAATAAATATGAGTCCTAGACCAAAACAAATATTAATTAACACTGCATACTCTTCCAAACTGCGAGCTGTGACTGCAAGGCCATAACTAGGTGAACAGCAGAATGCCAAGTATCCTCTCCCTCAGAAACAGTTTACAGAAAACGATCATTTTCAGTAATAAGAAAAAGCTGCAGCAACCCCATAAATCAGAGTAACCTGCAAACAACCATTTTTATAGAATCCACATTAAAGACAATATAACGGGCTCCTTATTCCAACTGGCCAATGCAACAATATTTATTAAAATTTTAAAAAAATTAGAACTTAATCAGAGAAGGAATAATACTGAGTAGTATAACTTGGATCAGATGTTTATCTAAGACACATTCTTTCTACCAATGAACTCAGACCAGTTTGAAATTGTTTCCCATTAGATTTCACCTGAGGCCGTTTGGAAATGATCCTTGCTCTGCTCTGCACAATGGCACTATTGTAAGTGCAACCAACAGCATATTTATTTTCTCCTTCAGCAACTTATTTTTAGGGAAGCCAGCCAATTTTTAAAAAAATATATATATAAAGTAGTAAAATGAATAGTTAAGCAAATGAATTACTTGAACTGTCAGGACAGAATGATTATTAACATACATATGTGTAAGTGCATTTTTGAGAGTCAGGAAATTATTGGCCAAGTAATTTTCTAAGAGACTAATGTGACTATCTACATACACACAGAAATCCTTGAGAATTCCTGGCTAGAATTACCATGAAGTTGAGAGCAGGGAAGAAGTTCAGACAGATTCTTCCAGGACTGCTCTAGCATAGTATTTTATTCCTAAGGCCCTCACACATCACATTTACTTCTGTTTCAAAGAGCCAAGCAAATACTGAACTATGAACCATATTTGTTATTCACAAAACCAAACAGATTTTATTAACAGGACTGTGATTTTTTAATTATTCAGTTCAAGGTAAGAAGTTGGATGTTTTTAATGCCACAAGATGCCTTGCTGTTTTCATGGTACCTAGAGAAATCCTCTGAAGTGATCATGAAGAACAGTCATGTTGTACACTGACTTTTCGCATCACTCTCCAGTCTTTTTTCCTCTCTATATTTTATTACACTCCCTTTGTCTTACCACTAGAACACAAGATAAAAGCAGAAATATCTCACATGACAAGATCTGGTCCAGAATCATGAATACAACATCTAAGTCACAGGTTCCTACTTGCATTTCTGTGATCAACTGGGAGGAGGGAGGGAAGATGCTAAAAACCTAAATTGTAGAGACATCTAATTTCTGTACAACTGGGAGAAAATTTGGACCACAAATGCACTAGTTTAGAGTCTGCTTCTTTTAACTGTTGTACATCTCTAACCAGCATGCAGCAGCATGTGCTGCCAGCTGTCCGCAGAGGTTAAGGATGTTGAATTCTTTCAATCACCAGATTTAACATGTTGGGGGAGAAGGGAAGAGTAGAAAGCATTCTCTTGTTCATTTTGTCGTTCATATTCCTTAAACACTCACTGCATTTATAATAAAATGATTCAAGGAAGCCAATTTTTAACCAACTTCTCAAGAGTTCACACAATGACCAGTAACCAGATTACACAACTGTGGGAAACCCACACTGTGCCAGCAAGGCACCACATCCTGATTGTTTGTCCTTTTGAATATGCACAGAGCCCTTCTGTTAACTATTAACACACGTGGAAGTTCCAACCCTGTGTTTATCCATACCAGCAATTTTCTGTATGGGAAAACAAACTGTCTACACTATGAACAAAGCTGGTTATACGCAACAATTTCTGGAAGATTTGTCTCAAAACCCTTGAGGTTCTGCTGAAAGTGTGGATATGACGTCTTTAATGCCTTTGCCTGACTCCCAGCTATGCCACAGTCCAGAGAAAACCTGCTCCTCTGCCACGTGCTGCAATCCCATTGTGCTCATGCCTGGGAATTATGGGCTGTTGAAGAGGAGAGTGCAAGTCCCGTAACACACAAGAGATCATCTCAGAATCCCCTGTACACACGTGAGAGAGTTTGTACAGCACATAAAGAAAGTGCTGTAATATTTTACAATTATCCAAGACTATCCAACGTCTAAAAAAAAATCCCCAAACAACCAGCAACCCAAAATAAAACACTCATATAGCTCTTCCAGTGATGCATAAAGTGCATTTGAGACTGCAAGTCTAAATTACAACAGGGTATTGTGCTTTTAAAGTGAGAGGTTTTTTAATAAAAGAGGTGACCTATGATGAAGGTAACATAGAAATTGCCTAATTAGTACTGGGAGGCAAAAAAGACCAAACTGCTTTTCCAGTGGCCTGCAGAGCCTGGGTCCCCCCATGATGCCTTGCTGACCTCTCCAGCACTTCACACTGGCCTTCCCTCCCCTCCCTGTTCCCAGCCAAGGATGGGTTCATGGAGCCTTGGCCCCAGGTCCAGTCCTTTCTGCATGAGTCCCTGCACTCCCCAGGCTGGTCAGAAACCAGGGCCCACTGCACAACATTTGGAATATCAAATATTTTTCTGTGCCTCTGGACTACTTAAATTATCAGCTCTTTGAAGATGGTACAGCACTCTCAAACACTTTTGCACACAACTGAGACCTTTACTCCATATGAAACCACCACAGCTAATACATATAATGACTTGGACCACCAAGATGATGAGAGGGAAGGAGCGCCTCTCCCATGAGGAAAGGATGAGGGCATTGGGATTGCTCAGCCTAGAAAATAGAAGGCTTTGGAGTGACCTAATTGTGGCTTTCCAGTGCCTGAAGGGAGCTGACAAAAGAGATGGAGAGAGACTACAACAGCTTGGAGTGACAGGACAAAGGGGAATGGCTTCAAACTGACAGAGGGCAGGTTTAGATCAGACATTGGAAGAAATTCTTTACTGAGGGTGGTGAGGCCCTGGCACAGGCTGCCCAGAGAAGCTGTGGATGCCTCAACACTGTGAATGTTCAAGGCCAGGTGGGATGGGGCTCTGAGCAATCTGCTCTAGTGGAAGTTTTCCCTCCTCACAGCAGAGGATTGGAATTGGATGTCTCCAAGGACCATTCCAACCCAAGCATTTTTATGATTCTATGAGATTTGCAGCTTCGTAAGATTTCAGCACCAGAGGTAAAATCCATTTCTTGACAAAGAAAATACCTGACATCTCTACTTGTACTTTAAAACACAAAAAATGTGTCTTAAATATTTCCTTGCTGCCCAGTGGCAGGGGCAAACTTGGGAAAAAATAAATTACCAAGATCCAGTAGGTCTGGGCTGTAGGCTGACCACACCAGGTGATCTGTCCAAAGAAGAAGATTCAAAACCAGTGTCAGATTCCCACCTTCCTCTGCTCTCACAATCTTGCAGAGTCAGTGGTGTTACCACTGGTGTCTCTGTAGCCAGAAATTAATCCTTTTTGGTTTAGCACAAAACCAGCAACCACAGATATAAGATTTTTTTTTAGTTAATTCTTTACACTGCTGCTGCTCATGCTTGGCTTTTGCTGCATTTCTCAATTAAGTTTTACTCATGATCAGTTTCATTTTCAGATTTGCAGCACAGCATTAGAGGGATTTCAGAGACCATAGGAAATGTTTATTTGTTTAACAACTGCTGGTTTTCCAGAGACTTTGTAAGTCATTATACAAACACTTCAGTGCTGGTTTTATAAACCTTAGTAATATTACAAAACACGTTTTGGCTCAAATTTAAGTTGACACTGCCCCTTCAGAAACAGAGATACAACTTGAAACTGTCCAGTTTCCTCCCTCAGCCTTTAAAAATCACCTTTATGTTGTTTTTAGAATATTAAAATATGTTTTAATAGCAATACATATGCAATCACAGTTAAAACTACTTATTTTAGCCATGTTTTAAGGGTCATTTATAGCTATTCTTTCTGCAAGCCACCAGGTGAAGGTTTCCAGTAAAATCAAATGCTGTGTTAAAAAAAAAAATTAAACAAACAACCACACATCAGCACTGGTCTCTAGTCAGTTAGAAGTGTGTTTCAGAACAGAGTTTTAAAAAGTCAGAAACTCGAAATCCATATTCTGAGAAATTAAATTCAAATTCATAGTGGAGTTTTTATTAATTTATCCGCTATTCCTAATTGTGTGGACTGTAAGCATGTTTATCTTTAAAGTGAAAATAGATTGCTGGATGTAAAGATACATGCTTGGTGGTTTTTTTAAAGAACCTTTCTGCTCATCTCTGCTTTTGTCTACAAAAGGAAAACCAATAACAGGTTGCCAGGAATCCAGGCTTGAAGAAAGGCATCTCTTCAGGAGGCCCCGAAACTCCTAAATTTCACTTAGATCCTCTCTCCACATCAGTGCCTTCTGCACTGGCTCAAAGAGGAACTCTACCTTTTCAGGGAGAGTAGAAAAGCGTCTGTACCTTGAATAAGAACTGACACTACAAAGCAGGAGTTAACACTGTATTAATGTGAGATGCACTGATATAAGAGAGAAAATATGATTTAGATATGCCAAGCAGCTTTAAACCACACTGACACAGCTCAACACACATACGTATGCATATATAGTTCTTTTTTCTGATTTCCCTCAAGGTTACACACAGACTGTGTGTACACAGACTGTCCTCATGGGTGTTAAACCTGTGAATGTGTGTGTATGCATGTCTGTAGACATGCTTGTATTGAAAAAAATTGAGATGTGAACCTTGTTTAAGTAACACATCTAGTGAATTTCTCTATGCCCACACATTATTGCATTTCAGATGCAGAATTAGCAAATTAATCAAGATTACCACAATTTCCAAAAGTAGTCTGAATTTTCCTCTGTCTATACAAGCTTCATTCACTTCAAAAGGAGCAACTTGTACAGGAGAAGTTGCAGTAGGAGAACATGACACACTCAAGGCAAGAAAACTTTTCATTGAAGTAGTTTTTACATACAAAGGTACCACCAATCATTTAGGTGCTCAGAGTGAGAAAGGGCTGACCAGTGCTTGGATAACTCATGAGGTTACTGTCCCCTGCTCTCCAGCATCTCCACTGAAGAGGTGGCTGAGTCAAGGAGCACCTCCTGATGACCTTTTTGCTTCCACACACCAGCCTGTATCAGCCACAACTCAGAATTGCTTAACAAGCCAACAGTGGTAGAGTCCAATTAAGTCTACAAATCCCAGAAGCACTCTTCATCCAGCCCCTAGTTTACCAAAACCAGAGTGGTTTGCAACATTGAAATAAATAAAAGGTGAGAGAATGGAAACAAAAAACATGCGAAACGGGGAAACAGGGACAGATCTGTTAATTCCACGCAGTTAGCAGTGATAGAGATGAATGTCAATGCTACTGAGCATTCAAGGCCTCTGGTTTTGTTACTCACCAGATCATCCAGGAGTGCCTGTTTATTCTTCCTTTTTATCATCTGTTGTAGCTGTTCTTCCTTCTGTATGAACAGCCGCCTTTGTTCGCTTTCCTGCCGCTCTACCTCCAGAGCCTCCTCCAGCTCTTCCTGCTCCCGCGTCTGAGAGGGAAATCAGAAATCAGCTCACAGCAACCCCACAGCTCCACTGCCCCTCAAGGGACCCTGGGCAGGCCATGCAAGGGGAAAGCAGCCAAATTCTACCTTTTAAAGCGGAATTTTAAGGTGATTATGGATTATTATTCTACCTCCTCATTGTCCAGTGTAAAGTTACGGTTTTTAACTTCCTGCTCACTGGAGCCAGATCTGACTCCCTGAATGTTAGGGAATGGGTTTTCCCTACACTTTCACTCTAAAGTGAGCCCCTCTCGGCTCCCACACATCCTGTAACTCAATGATGTAAGTAGGGTGAATATAAACATAATCCCACAATACTGTTCCTGATCATCCCACACACCAGCTGCATCTTCTTTGCAAAGCACGCGGTGCTTATCAGTGATGTAGAAGAAAAATGAGAAATTACATATATGTGAATATTAATAGAGAAGGCTATAACTTTAAGCATTTAAGCATTAACTGTGAAAATGTCACACTTTCAGAAAATAAGGAATTTTTCCTATAACCTGGATTGCAGTCACAGGACATGAGATGAAAAGAAAGATTACTAGTACAAAATGACAAGTTTTTGTTACAGATCTATTTCTTGGCAAGCCTTTTTTTAACATGCAAACCATCAGGTAATCTGTATTTGAAAATCACAGTGAAAGAACAAAAAACCAGAAGAGGGCTCAGAGACAGAGGTAATAAGAGGATTAAACAATTAATAAGAGGATTAAGCAATTTTATAAAGAAGGTGGATCAAAAGAATGTCAGTTTGGTTGCAAGAAGGTACAAGGAAAAACATACAGGAAACATTTTCTAAATCTCCTCCATCAAATATACTAAAGCAAAGGGAGATGCAGTAAAAATGGCAAGATAATTAATATTTTATAAACTTAAATGGATGATTTATTGATGAAAGAAGTTTCAGCAAAACATCATAGGGCAGGCGCTGATCTCTTCTCTGTGGTGCCCGGTGTCAGGACCTGAGAGAACGGCCTGACATTGTGTCAGGGAAGGTTTAGGTTGGATATCAGGAAGAGGTTCTTCCCCCAGAAGGTGGTTGGGCATTGAACAGACTCCCCAGGGCAGTGGTCACAGCAGCAGGGCTGACAGAGTTCAAGGAGTGGTTCAACAATGCTCTCAGGCACAGGGTGGGACTCTTGGGGGTGGTGCTGTGCAGGGCCAGAAGCTGGACTAAATAAAATCCTTGTGGGTCCCTTCCAACTCAGCTTATTCTGTGATTCTGTGATCATTATCGAGGCCAAGACCACAGTAAAGTTTGTTCTAATCATAAAGTTTTATCATAAAGCACAGCTACCTAATAAAAGCCAGAATATGCAAAAAAAAAACAAAACAAAACAACAAAAAAACACAATACAAAACAAAAAAACACCTTTACCAGGCAGATCAAGCCAGTGGGTCCCAGTGAGGCCCAGTTACCCCTGGATGCACGAGCCGACAAACCTCATCACCTGCCACCAAGCCAACAGAAACTGCTTCCATTTTGTAACTGGTGCAGTGACACTGGTAAAAAGCTGGTCACCAACCAGCAACCATCTGAAATTGGGCTCTCTTTGCATTTAATGGAACGAAAAAAACCAACAAGAAAATCCCCAAACTTCTGACTGAGGTTATGTCTGAGAATTAAGGGATTCAGTTAGTTTGGTCAACAGAAAGGAAGAGCTCAGGGTCTTTGAGACATTCCAAGGCTCTTCTACATTTATCTCTAAAGACTGCCTGGAATTTGCACTGAAACAGAAGAAAACTTGTACAGAAGTGCTGACAGACCTAGTCTGAAGAAACAGCCCAGAAAAATTATAGTCTGAAATAAGTAAACTGATAAACAAACCTAAACCAGAGCAGACTACAGGAAAATGGAAGAATTACCACATGTCAGATCAAATTCTTTAAAGGAAGACCAAACAGAACAGTAAAAGAGAAAAGATGAGTTCAGTAGGCAGCAAGGGCTGTGTCCAGACCAATACAATCTAGATAATCTAAACACAGTCCTAATATGTGAAGGAAAAGATGATGACAGTGAAGCCTGGAGTAAACTCAAGCCTACAAGTGAGGAAGTAAATAGAAAATAAAATCACATTTCATTACATTCAGGAAAGGATAATCAAGACAACATGCACATTCACATCACAGAATTCAGACAACTATTTCAAGACTGCACTATTTCAAGAAAGCAGCAAGTGAAATTAAACATCTAGTGATAAAGTAGGAAGCAGCAAGTTACCCCATGACTGGAGAATTGAAAATATTTAAGGGAGAAACACTGCATAAGCTGTAGTCCTCTCAGGGTACAAGGTTTTATAACTAAAAAGTGTATATAAGTATCTATAAAAAAACTATTTTTAATTACAAGAACACCAAGATCTTCACTTTTTTTTTCTAAACTACAAGAGAAGAACAGTCTTAGGATCAGTGTATTTTCAGCAGAGATGGGAAAAGAGGGTTCCTTTACGAGAGGCATTGAGATCTCTGCATTCAATTCTGGCCCCTTCTGCTTGCCAAACACAAATTCACACTGGAGCAGGCAAAGGGTAACAAAAACAACAAGAGGGACAGAAAACATCTATATCCCACAGAAGCAACCTATTACAGTGGACAGAAAACTTTTAAGTCAAGAATGTAGGAACAATGACTGGCCATAAGAAGTTTAAGCAAGAAAGTAGCACACCTTTTACCATGCATGGAATAAAGATATCCCAAAACTTGCTAAGAGCTGGAGAGGAAAAGCAACCCTTCAGCTTTTAGGAGAGGGGTAAATTTATGGGCAAGATCATGCACTTTTTATAATAACCACCGTGTAAAGTCTATTATTATGTTTCAATTGTTGAAAAAGAAATTATGAATGTTTCAAATGTTAAAAAAGAAAAAAAAGAGAAATGTTTCCAGCTCTTCAGTGAGTCTGAATTCACACAGGCTTGCCCAGCTTCCAGCAGCCAGCCTCCAGCACAGCAGGACTGTGGAGCACAGCAAACAGAAGTCCTGGGGGCTTGAGTGGGTACAGGGTATTACAGAGCTGCTTGACAGCATCACACAGCCCCTGCACAGGCTGTCAGAGCCACTTCCTTGAAGGGAAGGTGGGCTGCAGGCAGAGCTGTTCTCACTGTGACCCCAGAGGCTGCAGCTCCATTGTAAAATAAGACATGCAGCCAAAGCTTTGGCAGGTCTCTTCAAGCTCTGAAGCAGAGGATATTGCACAGTGTCAGAGACAGGATAACAGATCAGAGATGGACCCCTAGGAAAATTTCCTTGCCTTTAAAAGGAAGAGGTTCAAACAAACATTTTTCAGATTCCAATCTCCTCCTGTGAAATCCTAGAGCTAAAGAAATCACTCGGAGTTTTGCCACAGACTTTAGGGGAGTGAGGATTTCACCCCTACTGATTTGAAAGCAAGTCCTTAGTGCAACTGGATTACAAACACAAACCCTTGTTATGTCACACTCTGGGCAGACATTTTCCTTCAAGAACTGATAACAATGTGTATTTTTATGCTGAAAAAATATTTAACAGATTAAGCTTTTCTTACAGGAATAAATGCATGCAAGTTTATTTTTCAAGAACAAAATGATATGTGAGCCATAATTTAATGAATGAATCTTCAAAGAACCCTGTGTTTTGCATACAGATCATATATACAATATCCCTGATGTTACTGTTATCAGCTCTTGAACAAAACTTTTAATGTTTGTTTCAACATCTTTCATTTTGAATTTTGCATAAACCAGGCCTGTGTTTTGCCTCAATTTTACAACTCTCTCCTGGGAGCTTCATAATGTCTGAGTCTGGATTCCTTTTTTCCTTCAGATGAGAAAGGAACGATTGTCCTGGTGTAGGAATGAACTTCATCTCTCCTGGATATTGTCCAACGACACTGCCAGCACACATGCCGTGGTGATGTATTAGACAAAGGCTCTACTGCCTGCCCCTCTCCTCAAGCCCTTCCTAAAATAAAGCATTTCAGCTATCAACCTCAATATTTAAATACAAAAAACTCTGCATAAGTGCTTTCAGCTTTGATTTGTTTTAAGAAAGTACTCCACAAATCCTTTAATTCTTTAACAAACGAATAAAAATTGTAGGGGAGAGAAGTTAACTAACCAGTTTTAACTTATTCTTCTGAATGACTTCTTTGTTATCCTTTTGATACAGCTCCATTTTCTTTTTGGTGTTCTCCAAGTCCACATTGTTGGTTAAGTTAAATACTGCACAAATATTATAAAGACAAAAAGCAAAAGTATTAGGTCAGCATGCATGACTATGACAAAGAAACACTATTCTTATACTCTCTATCCCTTCTAGCCAAATACAAACACTGCAGTAACAGAACTTATTTAAACATGCCGTATAAAGACAGAGACAATCTGCTAAGTCACTGTACTTCAACAAAAGCCAGCAGAGTTTCTGTAGGTTTACACATCTGTAGGAGATTAAAATTTGAATCTTGCATCCCATTTTGTGACAGTGGTAACGATACGCATGAATAATCATCATACTATTCATAAGACATTGACCTTTCCAAGTAGCAGTTATAGCTAAGAACACGGTGATTCCTGTAAAATTAAATTAGACCAAACACAGGCATATGAAGACAAGGTTAGAAATTAAGTCATTCCATTTCACAGAGAATATCTAATGCACAAAGAATACAGTGATGAATTCTCAGGTACACAAAAAAAATTCACATTGCTTGATAACGTAAAAAGCACCAACATACAATTACCTTTATTATGAGGAATCTGCAGATGCTTGCAGATTAATAGGTCAGCTGACATTCTTTTGATGTCTCTCAATGGTGACAGACTATATCTCATGTAATTATGAGCAAGCAGGGTCAGCCAGCAAGCTCCATAGTTTAGCACAACATTCCCAATTATCTACACATGGCACAGACGATATCTCAAGAAATTGAACAGTTTCTATAATCAACAGCTTGAAAGATGTAGATGGCTTGGATGATTTGTAATTTGATACAATGCCTGAGCCATTCACCTCTAGGTCACTGGTTCACTTGTGGGTCAAGTGAATTCCAACTGAACGCCATTATCACTGGGAAGTTGCTTGGTGATCCCCATCCTGAGTGGATGCTGGGTTCATGCCCATGGCCTTAAAGCTACTGAACAGTGCCAGCACGCAGCACTCAAAGCCTCCAAGAGCTCTGTCACGTGGCTACAAGAGCAGCAGAGAAATTTGTGCTGCCACTGATAAATCCTTCGCAAGAAACAACCGCGCAGTGACTGCGCTACGTCAGACCTGCGGAAGGGGAGAAGGTTCTTGTGGAAACACCAGCATGGGACTTGGGAGGTTTTGGTTCCGTTCTCTCTTCCCAGGCTTTTAGACAACCAGTGCCAAGCTAACCCTGGGCACAGGCACCACTGCCAAGTCACTTGTACCAGTGAGGCTGCTAGAGAGGAACAGAATGAAGCAGCATGAAGTCTGTTGTTACTCATCAGGGTAACACACATCTCAGTCTGGAGAACATCATACCCCTTCTTTCATCCTCCCCACAGGTAACATGGCATAAAAGAGCACTTAGGAGGGTTCTAGGCAAACCAAACCAAAAGCAACCCAGACTAGCAAACCAGATGAGAGCAGTGAAAGAAACATCAAGAAATCAATGCCAGGAGCAAATGGAGATAAGAAGAAACAGGAAGGTCCAAAATGGTAGAGCTGTGGGATGCAGCTCAGTTCTACAAGCCCAGCTCACTGCTGCCAAGACAGGCATTCCTGCTGTTATGCCCCTCTCCCCAAGCACAGGCCTCACTCTTTCCCCTGCTCTGATTCCAAGAACTCCCTCGGATACTCTGCAGTGTCAACAGAAATCCTCCAGTAACCTGAACTGGCTCAACACAGGGGTCAGGGCAGTGCCAGAGATGGTACCAGGGAAGTAATAAAAGGGTACAGACAGGAATAGGAATATGCACTTTCCAGGAGTACCAAACCACCACATCATCTTACTCTTATTAAAAATACTCAATTTCCTCAAACTGCAACAAAAAAGGGCTCAGCAAGAACTTCCTAATCTTTTTTTTTTTTAAAAAAAGCAAGCTGTATTTATTTTTCCCCTTTTCCAAACAATAAGCAGTATCAAGAGGAATGACATTTCAGTTCAGTCTGGCTCCTGAATCAGCTGAACTCTTCCAGCCTCACCCCAGCATCCCCAGTTCAGAGGGAAGATCTAAGATGGCTGAGTTTGTGCTTTCAGAATTTCAGAATCAACACGTGAGTAGAATTTTCAAGCTTTGCTACTGTTCTTGGGCAGACCACTGGGCCTCTGTACTGGAGGTCTCCCAAGAACCAGGAGAAGAGGAATAAAGGTTCCCTTCTCCTACACATCACCTGCTGTATCTCCATACTATAGCTTCAGGTAGCACGTCTCCCTGTGGTCTTGATCTCATCCCAGCTGGAACTTCTGGGCACTGCCGTAACCCAAGCAAGCCATTTAAAGTTCAGCTCTTTAGTTTTTGGAAGCAAGCTACCCATCCCAAATGTTTTGAGGTTTTTTTCCTCTCCAAAAGGCATAACATTTTCCTATTTCGTATTGTGACAAACACACGCTTTTTGGTTGTAGCAACCTCTCCTCAGTAAAACATTCTTTTAGTCTAAATTTTTAGTATTTTAATGCCGATCTGACAGCCAAATTTCCAGCCTACAGCTGCCCACTGACAAGAAGTTTTAATATTTGACTATTAGGGCAGAGAAGAAGTGTCATGTGAAAATGCTGGCACACAATCAGCCCAGGGCTCTGCAATGACAGCAGCTGCATGGGATTGTCAGCACTTCCTACAACTTAAATCCACACAGCAGTTCTCTAAACTCTTCAATGACGACACAAGAAAGAAATAGCATATGAGCCATGCTGTGCTAGCAGGATGCCCAGATGCCACCTTCAGGTGCATGAGGAGATGCCAAATTGCCTTTAGGCTCCTGAACATCATAAATATTTCTCTAAAAATAAATCCAGCAATAAGCTGATGACCTCTGTTTTGCAATTATTGCTGCTTGAAACCTTCAGGGTTTGTTTTTTTGCTTCTTTCTCAGTTGTCTTTAATAGGTTCAACTGGTCACAATTTGGTCTGTAAAACAAGAAGCTTAAGATTTAAAACTCATACTGGGGAAAAGCAGGCATGTTTTAAACACGTGCAGATGCCTACCTCTATTGAGAACTGCTTACAAAAATGGGTGTATTTTGATACTTCATAGGAAGTAACACTTCTATCTAAAAAATCTATTTCTGCATTAATGTTTGGAAAATTTTCAGTAGCCACCTGCACAATCACCCTTTAAAAGCCCACTGTTCTGCTCATGGTGAAAGTGTTTATCCCCCCTTGTTTTCCTGTTGTGGCTAGAACCAAACCACAGCTACAACCCTCTCAGCAGTCAGATCTGCTCACATCTCCTCTGTCCATCTTATTCTGCTTTGTCACTCAAGGATGTTGTAGGACACCAGCAATCAGAGAGTCAAACTTCCAGCACCCTCAAAGGCCAGAGCAAATTTGTCCTAGAGAATACTGATATACAGCCATTGATGAGGAACATCGTCCTGGTCCTAAGCATTTCCTCCTCAGTACTGACTTGGCCACATTTCAAGAGTGGAAACACTTAAGACATTTTGTTGCAAGACTGGAAACAGTGTAAAAAAGCGTAAAAAAAGTAAAACCGTGTAAACTGGATCTGTCCACATCAACTTCAGTGTCAACAGCTGCCCTTTAGTATGTGAAAAGAGCATCTTCCCTCCTACAATAAACACCTACCAGCAAAACAAGCTGCTCTTTGACACTGCATGGTTACCAGTGGCCAGCCAGCCAGCCAAAACATCTTTCAACATATTTTCTAATAAATTTTTCATGAGTTTCAAACGCCTTTTCATCAATATTTATAGAATACAAATTCTTGCCATTGTATCCTCACAATACAGCTGACAAGTCTGTTTTGCAAGGGGCACTAGGGCACAAAAAATAATTAAGATACTATTTCCCTCTCTTGTCCCCTCCGCAAGTTACTTGGCATTTAAAACCCAACAGCTACAAAACCAAAGAACACAGTTGCTAATACTCAACATACTAACTTTAATATAGCTAGGACTATGCAGCACTTTTTTCATTTGGCCTGCTTTGAGTTTTGCCAGAAATTTATTTTAAATATACTTCTTAACTTTAAAAATAAAATAAAATAAAATTACAGAACTACAAGAACTAGAAAGAGTTAAAAATCCCAACTCATATGCTACACCTACCCTGAAAAAATATTGGTGTAGATCTGAATATCAGTGGCAAAGCAGATGGCTGGTTTGAAAAGGTTTCAAAGAGAAGACAGACTTATTTTTGTCCATGTTGAAATATAGCATAAGCCGATATAAGAGGCCTGGAGCCCTTCAGGGAAAAGAAACAGAAGCTGTTTTGTATGCAACAATTATTTATCTACTTATCCATCTCACATTGGTTGGTTTATAAAATGACTTGCCTTGAGACATCTGTTAAGTATAACAGGAAGACTATTGTGTTTTTGTGAAACATTTCATTCTGTTTAGGTGAAACTCCCAAGTTCTGAAATTCAGCCTCTACAGGGAGACTTTCTCAGTTTTTCAAAACAACAACGTTCATTATACAGTTCTACAACAAATGGAAAAATATTTTCCTAGTTATAAAAAAGAAAATTATACAAAAATTTTAATTAAATGGCACAAGAATTTGTCCAGAGACATAGCAGTATGAATGAGTATCACTGCACTGCAGGACTAAGTCCCTCAAAATCTCCCTTTTAGACTAAGGCTAAAAATTATTAGCATTAGTTCATTATAAACAATATTCCTCCCATCCTACTACAAACAACTCCTAAATTATCATCTTCCGAAAACCCGATTGGGAATGGCAGAGTGCTACAGAGGGAGACAAAACCTCCTCCTCAGTCTGCCTGGGATGTCCCAGGCTACTGTGCCAACTTCCCTTGGTGCTTTTGATGCCTGATCCCTGTACTTTTAAAAGGGGTAGGAGTGGAGTGAGGGGGAGAAAAGATGGAAAAGAATTTAACAGGTCCCTTCCAAACAACATTTCTGGGGTTATAACAAAATAATTATCAGAAACAAAAGAAAACCCACAGTTAAGCCAGAAAAGTCTAGTTAGGTATCAATCATTATTTCTGTTTATTGTCAGTGGTCTTTTATTGAGTCAAAAAAGTTATTGAGTCAATAACTTTTCCAGAAGAACTGTAAACAGCAATGAACGACTGAAATCACTCAGCCCCATCACTCTAAGACCATCTTGGCTGGAACAGTGTGATGATGTGGTTCACGTGAGATGACTGAAACAGATCTTTGATAAAGCTGCCCAGTTTCCAGTTGGGTTATTGCCTGTGTCAGGACCAGCAACACCATCCTCAAGAACACACACACGGAGGGGAAAAAAAACCAAACCACAGAACAATAAACAGCACAACCCACAAGTGATCACAGATAGCAAAACCCTTTCTATCCAAGGATCACTTGTCAGATAAGTGTTCTGAGCAAGACAAGTCAGAGGCAGCCGGTATTGCATAAAGTCCTGGAGGATCAGAGATACAGGAATATACACAAATAACAGCAGCCTCCTTCGAAGCTGAATGCTGAAGAGCTGAATGCTTTTTAAAAAGCAGCAATTACCGCTAACAACTGTGCTGCGGTAATGCCTGGGGGCCTCACTCAGGTACCAGGAGAAGGTGCCAGGCACACGCTGGGAGGTGGGTCCTGCTCCAGAGAGCTTTCACACAGGGCTTGGAAAAAGGGCTAGGGAGATACTCGGGGGAAGAAGAAAACTTTATAGAACGACTGAACGACTTTATTTAGAAAGAGCAAGCGAAATTCACATTGTGTCCAGAGAGTGCAACTTGTAGCAACACTCAAATGTTTAACCAGGTCTCTCTCATCCTATGGGCACAGACTCACTCAGATACATGTTGTCCACACCTTTCCCAAAGGCAGGTTTTAACCCTTTCACTTTATTTTTATTCCCAGTGCTAATGACAACAAACTGTGTTTACAATGTTCTCAAATTGTCCAACACATTTTTCTTCTGGGGAAAACTCGCTTTAAAATGTGGTTTTTATTTAAAGCCCTGTTTAACGCATTTTAGCCCAAAGCACTATTCAGTGGCTACACTCTAAACCACTTCAAAAACCTGTTTTTCATAATAGAAATCTTAAAAGGTGACTACCCTAATGTTTGTTTGACCTTCCCACATACATGCTGCTGCTGTACCATCTATTACAATAGAAAAATCTGTAGGTATAAAACAGCTGATATGAAGGGAAAAAATGTGTTTCAAGTGAGGTCAGCAATTGCTGTGTCTCATTCCATTGCTAGTTTTGGAGCTGACCTACCTGGAATATTTGGAAAACCTATCAGAATCAGGGTCACATGAAATACACCTATACAGGATGTTTACATTTTGTCTGTGCTAAGCAATTACTTCATTTAAGCCCCTACAGCAACTCCAGAAACAAAACCTTCCAGCAAAGAGGAAAAAAAAGGTCAAGCTGCACTTCGACCCTCTCACAGACAAACTGAAAGTTTGGGGCACGGGGAGAGGGGAAATCCAGTTCCTTGGCTCCCTACCTTCCCAGCTACCATCAGCTACTGCAAGTCTGCTGAATGTTGGCTCCACAAGGCAAAGCTGCCCTGCACATCCTTTCTTTTCCATCTTGCAGCCCAGTTTTCCACATGAGCAAGCAAGCAGGGAATTCAGAGACGCACAAAAATGAAATAACTCCTCTCAGCAGTAAAGTGAGAAATTATCATACAGAGTCAATGACTTTTAACACACTGTTCAGTCAGTCACACCATTCACAACATGCACTGGAAAATGTCACACCAGACAACTGCCAGGTGGGGAATTCTGCCCAGGACCACAGCAGGGATGGGCTTGGGGACAAATGCGCAATGGGCTTTGTCACCAGGGAGAGCAAACAGGGCTTGAACTCTTGCCTAAAGTGCTGCTGCTGAATCTAACCTGTCCTCTGGGATCCGTCTGGAGTCGGGATATCATAAATGAACTCAATGACAGTGAAAATTAGGAGTCTTCTGACTGCACCCCTCCTTTCCTCTCATCACCCTGGCTGCTACATGAACGAGGATGCAGTTCTGTCCTGGTTTAGGGCAAATTTGAGAGCAAACCTTCAAAGGGGTTGCTCTAGAAAGCAGATTCAAGCAGCCCCTCCCCCAACTGGTTCGGGAAGATTTCCTTGGAGAAAAGTGGAAAAAAACTGTTTATTTAACAGGCAAAGCATTCACCATAACAAAAAATGAACAATATTAAACAATAAAACCTCTCGCTGCTCCAAAAGAGATGGCAAACTCTGAAAGTCCCCTTCGTGGGCTGTAGCTCGGCTCGCTCAGTCTCCTCTCAGTCCCTCCGGCGCTGGAAATGCCGCGGCCCAGGCCCGGCCCGGTGGCCGCAAGTGCGAGCTGCCTGTGTTCACTCCAGAGCGGGTTCAAACAGTTCCAAGAAAAAGAAAAACCACAGTCCAGGGAACTTCTCTGCCTCAGCTCACTAAAACTAACTAACAGCAAAGAAGAGCTCTGTCCCGCTGTCTGTCCGTCCGCAGACAGCACAGTCCAGGAGGAGGAATGTGGAGCAGTGAGTGCAGCTTCTGAAAACAAACTCCGCGCTTCTTCTCTGCCCGCCTTTACTCTCAGAACCAGTCTGAAAGGTGCAAAACTTATTTCTGGGCTAAACAGACGAATGGGGATACAAGCATCATAAAGTCACCCCAGGACAACTTCCAATTCCTTTTAGCATTTTAGGTGTTGCTCAACTTGACTATGCATTTGCAGGGCCAAAACTATTATTGGCCAATTCACTTTTTTTCATAAGGTTACCAAGACCAGCCAGGTTTCTGCTGCTTCTAAAACCAAGTTCCCAGTACAGGATTTGGAACCATTTGCAATGTAACCACCTAATCTCAAAAGCTGTAAAATCATAACATCCTGCACAAATTCATGAGGTTCAGATAATTTCAGGCAAAACTTCAACTCCCTTGTTACAGATGTTGAGAAGTCCTGAAGCAGCAGTTAAGTGGGAAATTGTATTTAATGCTACATGAAAAAAAGCAGTTTTGCTTCCCGTGAGCACACAGATTCTTCCAGGATCCTCTGGTCATTCTTTCTATTCATTCCCTCCTTCCCCCATACCATTCCAAAAAATATACAAATAAAGCTACACCCAACATCATCTCCTCCAGATATTTGGACCTATGTGAGTGTGACTGGTGTTTCCCAGCCACACGATTTGGCTTCCCAGCCTCAGCCTCCTGATGCCAACAAAAACACAATACATTGCTCACAGCAGTAAGTGTACTGGATACATTTCTACAAAACACCACAGTGCAAAAAGGAGCAAGGGCTCCTTTGAGAAAAATGAAGTAAAAGTGTCATCTCCATGGTTTCCTTCAAATCACATTCACTGCCCCTCCTGCATGCTCTAAGTCACCTCTTCTTCCTCCAGGTCAAAAAAAAGAAAAGCCTCAGAAGCTCATAAAAACCAAGAACAAACCATTTAGGAGTCACTCCTTTGAACACATCCTTGTTTTTCTAAGAAAACCCATCACTCCACCATAAATCACAAGTCACCCTAACTAAGAAGAAAATAAACTCTGTTGATAACATTGTCCCTTCCCCAAAGGGCAAAGTTCTGCTTCAGCTAATCCAAAGACAAAGAAATCAACGTCTGTTCCTAAACCTTCTCCTTCTGCACAGCAACATAAAATGCTACCACAGTGGTATGTAAGGTCATCAGCTTCAAAGCAGCTTCAACTACTGTACTTGCAGAAGCAAAAATGATGAAAGACACCATATGGCTTCTGTCATGGTAGATAAAGCTAATGGAGGCATATAATGAAAATTTCAATTTCTCCTCTCTTTGTTTAATCTTTGCCAGTGCAGCATTGACAGTCCCCTGCAAGCCTTTCTTTTCCAGCTTGCTTCCTCTTTGGATTGGCTTTTTTCCTCTGGCAGATAAAATGTTTTACTTAACAATGTCCTACAGTTCAGTAAATATGATTAAAATACAGAAAAAAGTAATTAGATAAAAATCTGATACTATGATAAGTCATATTACAGAAACTGAACTTAGACATTCTCATAGGCAGCTGAGTCAGAAGATAAAAGCCTATGGTCTCATAAGCACAGCACATCAAAAATGCAAGCATTAAGACTTACCAATTTCTTCTATTTCTTCCAAGAAATCATTATATTCATCTAGAGTGGGAAAGTCTTCCTCTCTTTTATTGTATCTTTGAGAGAAGAGAAAAGTATTTATAAAACACAGAAGGATGCAATTTCCATTCAACAAGGCTTTTGCTGCAAGCTGATTAAGCATTGATTTAGTTTTATCTACAGTGTGCTTTGTGACTCCCAAACTGACCAGAATCTTTAATGGGAGACAGAAGTGCCTGTTTCAAAGGAAAGGAGGCAGCCTGGAAGAAATCGGTGCTATCTTTGCCTATTGTTTGCAAATTCCTTTTCCAGAGTTACAGGTAAACACGAGCACAGAGGCCAAGATAGAGTAACTCCCAGCCAGCCTCTTAACAAAGGCAGAGGCAACAGTAACACCCACAGAAAAGAAGCTTTTCTAGAACAATCAGAAAATGGAGTTTGGCTTTGTGCTAACAACAGAAAGCATATGTCAGCAGCAAACCGAAAATGTCATCCAATTATCTCATTTCATATCAACAGACCATGCCAGCACTCATATTCATCTCTTCAGAGCTGAAGAAACTAAAAAGATGAAGGGACAACTGGCTTAGAACATGGACAACTTTTGGAAGTCAAGACATGCAGACTTTCTTCCCAAGGAAATATAAAGCTCAGATTCTGTCTGATCTGTGGACCATGACACCCAGGAATACAAAAATCCCAAAAATTGAGGCCATATTCCAATTTGGGGGCATTTTTTCTGCCTCCTAAAAACTAATCTGGCAAACCCAAGTAGGCCAAGCATTTTCCAACATTTTCTCTTCTAACTAAACTTTATTCCATGTTTAGTTGACTTATTCCTGTTTGACTTCTGTTAATTTCAGTAGACTTTAAAATCCAACATCAAAATTATTACTGATTTCCATGCTTGGTATTCAGTGGCACAGTTTCCCCACATCTCATCAACATCTTATGACTCATTTACTATTGTACCAAGTTTTAGATAAAGGCTGACAAGCTTATAATTTACCTGTAAGCTCACTTAGGCACACAGAACTCTCTCTGGGTTGTTACATTTATCAGATTTTCTTCTATCAAAACACCAACTGGCTCACTTATTTTCCTTATAAAATGCTGCTTACTGGCCACAAGGAGCGAGATGCAATTTTAGACCTCATTTATCTCAATTTCAAGAGCTTTCAAATCTGCATGACAGACTGGTAACACCAGGCTTGTGAAGAACCATTTTCACTAACAATTGCTGTGTGAAGCAAAAAACAATGTGAACTCTTTTGCCCATTTTGATTTTGAAGGGAACTGGCCTTCAACTCTCAGAACAGGTCCCCAGGGAACAAAACAATCAAGGTCCTTTTCTTGCTCTACTGCCATGTTCACCCCCTCAATATCTAATCATCTCCATTTTGGAGCCAAGTCTTTGCCAAAGAAGGCCACATAGAAACACTCAACATTTTCTAACGCTAAGCAGGAATTCCTCAAGGCTAAATTGAGAATTCAGCTCTCAATTGTTGCACAAAATCAGATCCTCTGAAATCCCTCCATGATAAATGGAGTCAAGTTTTATGGTTTGCCACTTTTAAAAAAAAGAAAAATCTCCTCTGTACTACTGAATAAGTCAATTTTTTAAATTTTTGATCCATGAAATACATCCACTTTCTGTTCTTTTAAACAGTGGTACTCACATTTTCAGCACTTTCTTCCGGATTTCCACTTCCTTGTCGACAGCAGGATCCTCAAAGAGCTGTACCCTGAAGTTACTCTTCCTCAGGGGGGTGTCACACTCGTGGCAGTTCCCAGCCCCTCTCACAAACAGCAGCTCCACACAACTCTCGCATCTGTGGGAGAAAGGAAGGGGTGCAAAGGCACACAGATGTTAAACAGGAACTGAAACACATGACTGCTCCCCTTTTTTGCTGTTTGCACAGCACATCTCCCCTGGATTTCACTCTTTCTGCAGCACCCACCAGTGGCAGGAGGCCAGGGCTCTCCACCCTGGCTGAAGAGAACAGGCTCAGCAGCACAAACACATTGATTCTCCCTGCCCAAACATCTCCAGCTCTTTGCTGGGACCAAGCATTAATCCAGAGAAAATGATGGGGTCTGTATCAAGGGGAAGCTTGTTTATTGACACCAGCAAACCCATTTCACATAGACCAGACTGCAATATCCTTATTTAAGCACCACGTTGCTGCACAAAAAACCCTGTTTATTTTCTTGATGCTACAGGGCAAGGAGAATTCAGTCCAAGCATGGACACAAATCCTGCCTGCAGACTTCCAAGCATCTGCCAGTCCTATCATAGGGGAACTGCTACAACAAACCTGAGCTAAACTCCAGCCCAGCAAAGCTAAAAGAATCAAAACCATTTCAGTCAGCAACCAGCTTTATGCAGCTCTCCTGTGCCTTCTGGTAATACTTTTTAAATTGCATATAAAATAAACTTTACACAGAGGCAGCACAGAAATAAACCAAAAATACCTTTCTGTTTTTATTTCTTTTGACCTAATGAAGACTTCAGATTTTAACAAGATACTTGCTGACCAGTCAGTTAGCATTTAGTAAAGGAAGAACACATAACAAGAAAGCTGATCTTAAGAAAAAAGTACTTGGGTAGTAATAATGTGCAAATTTCTAGCAGAGGACAACACCTGCTGCAGTCATTTCCTACTGCTGGGGAGGCAAAGGGGGGCCTATTTATAGCTTTCCTATATTGAAGCCAAAACAGTTGTACATTAGGCTAAGCCATGTTTTACCTTCACAAACCCGGCACAAAAGCTAAACAAGTTAAGAGAAACAACACTGACATGGTTGGGAAAGATCTTAAACAAAACTTTCACACTGCTGACCTATCCCCAACTAAACTGGTTTCAGTCCTTACAGAGGCAGAGATGAGGAGAGCCAACCAGTTTTACCCAGCTTCTGTTTTCAAGATTAGAAAGTGCAAAACAAACACAATTGTATCTCACAATTAAAAAAAAAGAAGGGACAATTTTTTTTGTTGTTGTTAACACACAATGAACAACAGCTTCAGCAGCCTGCATCTTGCACAGCAGCTGCCAATGTTAAAGAGCAAACCTTGAATTTACTTGGGCATTTTCCTGCTCCAGAATTCCTTTAGTTAGAAAATGAAGTGCATTTATAAATACAAATTATCTGGGTAGGGAAAGATTAAACTTCATTAGCACACTAAGCCTGAAATTTAGAAGCTGCTGGAACATGGACCCAATAAAATAATGAGAAATTAATATAATGTACATAATGAAAGCAATTTTTTTCCCTCTACAGGAAGAGCAATAGTAAATGCAAGAGAGCAGGCAAGGCAGGGAAAGGATTTTCTCCTTCCTCCCCCAACCTGTCTGTGCATGCAGGAGCCCAACAGACATAAGGACAGTTTCACTGTCTCCCTCATTCTGGCAGCTCGTGCTGTTTGTGTCTCTCTCAACACAGCAGCCAAAGCACAGAAGAGTCCCTGCCTCCTTTTTTCCTAAGTTATAGAATAGGGAGTGTACAGTGACAGAACTCAGCAGGTGGATCCAAGTGCAGGTGTTTGTATTGGTTTTTTATCACAGTATTGCCTAAGGACCAACAGAACAGGGGCTCCATGTGCAGGATATTATTCACAGACAGTAGCACCTGAAACTACTTCACTTCCCCCTTCCCTAAATCAGACACTTCAAGTTTGCACAGGACTTGACTATGGAAAAAAATCCCTCCTTGAAAAAGCACTTCATACAAGTGCTTCAATGCCTTCCCCAACTGAAACCACTGTTTCTAAGGCTGCAAAATAGCTTTCCATACATAAAAAGATGAGTCAACACCTCACTATGGGAATCCCACATCAGGTGATCGCATTCCCACTCACTCATGCACATCCACCCTTACATTTATTTGGAGATAATTCCTTCTGAATTCAAAGGGGGCTGTATGGGACAAGTCAAGGGCAGAGCTGGACTCTGTCCATATCCTGCCTCCTCTCCCATCTCCGGACAGATTTAATATACACAGATCCAAAGCTTCCTTCCGAGTAGATCTGTCATCCTTGCCCCCACAAACAGCAGCCACTCTGCCACCAGTGGCAATGTTGGGTCACACATTTCCATCTGATTCTTGAGGAAAGGAAAAAAGCCACTTCCCCAACCCTGCTCCAAGGAACTCCTTTCGGTTTTGTGCAGACCACTGATGTCACAGCATGTGTCATCACCAGGAAGGCACATTGTTATAAAGGTGGATTTAATGAGTTCTTTCACATCTTGAAATAAAGATTTCAAAATGTGACTTGAAAAAAAATTATCTTGCACTGTAAAATTTAAAAATACATTTTTTTTCACTTGGATTATTTAGTTAGCTAGTTATTAAAGATATGTAGCAATTTCTGTGACTTCACCAAAGGCACCCAACTCATTCAATAGCACAGAAGGACACCCCAACACCACTGGTACTAGCTGGTATTAGTGAGCTCCTCATGGCACACAGACCACATCATTTCAGGAGATCTTTCCATTTCTTTCCAAGTCCAATTCTTCCCCACCGGCCTTACTGTAAGGACAGTTGACTGTGGAAGCAGGACACCATTCTGTCCATCTTTCATTGGCCAAAACATCATATGTGGCTTTCTCCAAATGAGCAAAGCACCAAAGCACCTGCTTAACTCACCTTCAAATCAGGGTCAAAACAGATGGCCCTATGTTTTCTTAAATTAGGAGCCTTAAATAGGCAATTTTTCATTTGCATGTGTATTATGTATGCAGATATGCTACATATATAAACTAATGATGACAAATGTTCGTATTTTTAAAAATCACATCCATAGATTTGTTCAATAGTGAGTTTGTCTGGAGACAACAGCTTCACATGAGATCTAAACAAATGGTGTGACGTTGCTACTTCTCCTCTTTACACCAAAGCTGCACAGCCTCTGCAATCTGTATTCTGCTTCACACACTCACTAAAACATTTCATTTCCTTTTGGATTTGAGTTTGTGTCTGAAGAACATGTGATCAGGATGAAGATATCAACAGAAAATGCCCATGGACTTAGACATGGACATACAACAGGGACAACCATCAGTAATGCCAACCAGGAACAATAAAGTCTCCTGGTCTTTGACACCAAAAAACATTAGAATGCTCATTTTCACTTCATAGACAGTGGTTTTATCTGTTGTTCTTCTGTTTCATCGCCATGAAATATTAAACAAAAGTCCCAGTCTCTGAGCAGTCTAGAAAACCACATTTTTAGGGGAAGCAAACAGTAAAGCATCTACATGGTTTGGCACCATCAATGCAAAAACAGCACTACAGGCCCTCACGTTCAAGGACTTCAGGATCGTACTAAAAATGCTTTTGGTACATTGCAGAAAACAAGCTGAGGTTCCTCCCCAGAAAGCTGTTAAGATATTTATCAACTAAATTACACTGACTGGGAACTGTTTGTTTTGGACAGAGTGTCTTCAAAGGGTACAAGACTTGTGCCCAGTCCTGCATTCCTCACACATGCACACAATCACTTCATGCAGGGATGATGGCAGATAAGGAATCAACCCTCTGGGACACCGAAGGATGAAAATGGCTCACAACATTTGCACAGCTTGATGGTGCTGCTCACTTTTTTAGCTTGGCTGGCAAGGGAGCAAACAAAACAGATTAAAGGAACAGCTATTTTCACAAGCAAGAGCACAAGATAGTCTCTCAAAATTTTAGATTCTGCTGAGCATTACAAAAAGTTGTAGGACTTTAGATATGCAGTCATTAATCATTTCAGTAAAAAAAAATTTTATGGCTTTTGCTGTTGACTAGGAGTATTACAGAATGAGTTACTACTCTTCTTTACAAAGCCTATTTTTAGTAGATACACTCATTAAACAGGATCACATACTTAGAATTTCTAAGCCCCTCTTTCTTCAGCTTTTATAACCAAGATGTTTCTGTTATTTAAAGTAACAAAACAAATGATCCTCTCTACTATGGAAGAAACAGTTTTGATTAAATAGTAATAATACAGTCTTCAATACATAGCCAAGACTTGAACCACAAACAAGAGGAGTGGAAAGAATCAGCAAAAATGATGTGTTTTCACTTGTTCCTCAATTTCAATGTCAGAGGGAAATTTACTTATAGAAGTGGAATGACTTGATTTATGGGGAGGGAATATTAGAAAACACACACATGAGAAGACTTACAGAATGACATCTAGCTTTTTAAATTAAAGATGCTTCTAAAAACATTCCTGGGCTTCTTGCTTAGCTTGGATTAGACAATTTGATATTTTCAAGCAGTGATTCTTGAACTGAGACAAGAACAGCCCAATTTGGGGAGAGCAGCTGTCAAATCTGTTTATTTCACAACCTTCATTACCTTTAACAAGTCACAGTGGTTTCTGCTACATGGCCAAGAGCTCATCAACGATTTGCAGTTGGCCACTGCAGCTTTACTTTCTGGGCTGATGGACTCATAGACACAGCCTAGAAGGCAGGTTCTGCCTCGAGTCTGCAGCAACCATGACCTCTGTGGTTCAAAAGAGTCAAAAGAACCCAGCTAAAGCCATGTCTTCCCATGTTACAGAATAGGGACCAAAAGCAGAGGAAAGAGAAGTGTGACTCCAGTGACATGAAGCACTTCTGAGAGCCTCAGAATAAAGGAGCTTAAGAGGTCAGTAGGGAGTTAGGGATAAAAATCAGTCTTTTCCTTTTCACACCTCAGCTTCACGAATCCATAAATTCTTATTTAAGTACTTGCAGTAGCTGCTGCCTATGTTTTTTGGGCCATCTCTTCCCTGACTGCCAAATACAAGAGGGAACTGGGAGAAGATGATACCAATTACTCTCTCTCTCTCATTCCTGCCCAGATTCTGTTAAGTTCTACCAATGGGGATTTTGCTGTCCTTACCTTGTGAGGAGACAGCTTCAGAACGCTCTCAAAACCTTATTTGGCAAAAAAACCCACACAATGGGTCTTGTCTTCAACTAGTAAATAAACAGGTTGTACAGGCAGCCCATGTGCCATGCACACACTACAGCTCGTCACGGCAACAGGACACAGATTTCAGGCAGGAACCACAACTCTATCAGATTCAGATGAGAAGTGCTCAATTCAGATGAGAATTTTGGGGTTTTAAACGCTGTTGATAAGCTATCTGCAGCTGTCTGCAGCTCCCTTCTCTTTGGTCCAGTCACACACACTGTGACACAAAATCTCAGAGATTGCTTCACTAACATTTCATTTTTTTTTCAAAAGCATGAGGACTCCAGAGAGCTGATCTGAAACCCCTCCTTTAGGCAACAATGCAAAAGCAAAAAGAGACTCCGGTGCTCTGCCTATATCTGTGTTATGTCAATTCTCAGCGTCATCTGCCAAGCTTCTGAGAACACAATCCTCCTTCTAGACTATTTATATCTTTTGGGAAAACGATGCACGCACACCACTTCTGTTTCGTTTTTGTTTTGTCAGACAAAAACGTATTGCAGAGAAGAGGAGGTTAAATGAGCCCAGACATCTCAAAAATTTAGGAGACATTCAGGCACAGTTAACCCTATTTTCCAAACTTCCATGTACATACTCTGCTGTACAGACCAGTTCATCTCAGCTGCCAGAAACAAAGCAGGCCAGGTAGTGGCTGAACAACAGCCTTGACTGACTGGCATTTCAAAAGAAAGAAAAAAACAAACAAACAAACAAACAAAAAAAAACTACTAAGTCAATTAATAATAAACAAACATTTCCACCACCCATTGTGTTTCAACACCTCTACTAGAAAACCATTTCAAGGGGCTTGGACCTGACAAGAGAATTTGCAGCATACTAAAACTTAAATCACTTTTATCCAGTACAGATGAGCCTTTCTTTTTTCCTAGGGATGCTTTTATGTTATTAACTCTAGATAGCATAGAAATAATATTTCTGTGGGTATTTAAATAAAAGTGGTTCTTTTTGACATAGTGCTGCCTAGTCAATTAAGGACATGATCATAAAAACACGTCTTACAGTGCCATTCTGCCAGTTTGGTCAAACAACAGGCCAGTACTTGACAGGCCAATTCTTGACACTTCAAGAGCAGCTGTGTGGCATTGAGAAATAAGTGCTTTCACAATGACTAGGCACACCAAAACCGACCCAGAATTTACTCAGTGTACCAGAACAACTACTCCAAATCCATTATGGTCTACTGGGCAAACACATGCACTAAAATAATAATTCAACTGTGTCAATAACCTTTTTTATTATGCTTTATTCTCCTTCAATGAGAACTTTGCAAGTTTTCAGAGTTCTCAGCAAATATCAAATTAAACAGTTTATCAGAATCAACAGCTGCCCACAGCACACCTGAACTTAAGTCATAATTACGAAATCTTCCAAGTCTGTCCAAATTGCCGAAACTGCACTTTTTTAGACACGATCCAGCTCAACATCACTCACTGTCTCACAAGACAAACATACCTATTAACAAGTGTGAGACCTCACACCAGACTCCACACAAGTTATGTTGCTCCTTTCTCCCTCCATATCCATTTCTTACTTCATGAGAAAGTCCTGAACCATGGTGTGGGCTGAGCTGCCCCCAGAACTAACAGGTCTTACTAACTCAACTACTCTGAGCATTCACTTACTCCATCGCATCTAACACCTACATAAGCCAAAAATCACATGGAAAAAAACTAAAACACAGACAACAAAAAAAACCCACTTGGGAGTCCCCAAAATAGTCACGACAAATCTTTTACTTGATCTGAAACAAGACTTCTACCTTCTGTCCTGTATTTTCAGTGCATGTTACATTGCAACAATAGCATGTGGGAACAAGACAAGGAAATGCAGCTTTTCAGTAAAACGGGAAAAACATTAAAAGGTATTTGTGGCATGATGGGATAGCCTGACCACATTACTAGGGCTTGTCACGAGACACTCCCATATTTCATGTCTAATCTCAGAGTAAGAAGATAAAATTGATAAGACACATCTGTCAGAGAGCCAGGCATATGAGCAAGGTTTTCCAAAATACAACAGTGGTTTGGGGTCTCAATGGGAAACATGCAAGGCTTTAAAAGTCTCTCAAAAATCAAAATCTTGACCCATCTTTTCTAAAGATACTGATGAGTGATCTACGAATGTTGGCTCAACTCTCCTGGCTATTGGGAGGAACCAAGCCAAATTCCTGCCAAGAGCACAGACTTGTGTTTGACTTGAAGCATGAAAAGTACACAGTCCAGTTTCCTCAAGCTATTCAAATACAGAGACAGTGTGGGTGTATGTACACACAATTTAAAACAACTGAAAAAACAGCCTGGTGGAGCAATAACTGCATCACCCATGTCCTGGATAGCTCTGAAACCCCTCTCAGTGCTCAAAAAACAAAGTGTAACAAAGTGATGTCCTCCCTACCACTAAACTTGCTTGGTTTGAAATGACTGAAAGAACAAGTTGCCATGACCAAGTGGGAGCTCCTGCATAAATCTTGGTTTATGATACAATAAAATCAACTGTTTCTTTTTATTTAATTACAATGAATGGCCAAACTCAAAGGTTAAGACATCATCTGCCATTCTGATAAGCAGCAGAAGTCCCAACAACCCTGAGTTTATATATTCAGCTTGGGAACACCAGAACTGTATCCCTACATGTTAAGTCACCATCAACACCAGAGAAGCTGCAGTAACCTGCACTGCTGCACACTGTCCTTCCTGGGCTGTCCTCTGCTAGAGGCCAGGATAACATTTGTGCAGCCACACATTATTTTTTGAGTTATTTTTCAGCCAAATAATCTCTCACACTGGGTGCACCACGCAGGCAGATTACAGTTTGAACAAGATCCCTGAACTAAGATCCCAGGGATTTCCACCAAGTGGGAGGGCATAAAAAGCTGTTCTTCTCTTCCAAGCCTCTGAATCAACAGCATGCAATGCTGTTTATTAGAATTTGTCCTTCCCTCCTCCAAAGCTTTTGGAGCATACTTAGCTAGTTTATCTTGATCTGAAATTATAAGGAGAGAAAAAAAAAAAAAAGACCCAAAAAGTTTCCATCATTATTTCAGGGTACCCTACAAGTTGCTTGATCAACACACCTCTAAAAAGCTGAGTCAATGAACAGTTAAATTACAAGCAAAGCAATAATACATGGGGTAGCAGACAGTGGGTAAATACTATCTTTTAGAATTGCTAAAAATAAGACAGCCAAAAGACCATGACAAATTATTTCAGAATATTTTACACAAAGCACACAAGATTACTTTACAGCCAAGTCCTTCCACAACAGAAACAGAAGGCAACACAACTGAAAAAAAATTAATTCATGCATTTGAAACAAGTCAGAGAGTCACTGAGAGCTCATCACTTAAGAGCATCAAGTAGAGAAAATGACAGCTCTATACCAATTAAATAGCACCTCATGATCCCCCTGCCACGTGGTGCAGTCAGGAAAAGGCACATGGAACCCAAGGTGGCAGCAGAAGAGTTGCTGGTGTTTGAAAGAGTCACCAGCAGGATGTGAGGTTTAACCTGAAGTGACCAGTGTGGTTCTGTTCAATCACACTCAAAACAGATGAGCTCATTCTATAAATGCACAAAAAGGCAACTAGATAACCACAAGATTAGGAAGGTCAGCTTTTCAGGAAAAACAGCAGAAAAAGCTACTGAACTATAACAAGTCCAACCAACAGAGTAAACCTTCATACTGGAAATTGTACTTCTCATCAGTCACAACAGTGGGGGTCTGGAATCAGAATCAACAGGAGTAACAGGACAAAAAATTAGTTTAAAAAAATTAGTATTACTTAATTTTAAAAAGTTTTGTAAGTTAATAAGAGGAGGATTTGATGACCTGATTTGTCTTCAATACATAACCAGATTTGGTAAAGAAGATGTCTCCAGCCTTATCTACTGTCCTGGTTATGTGCTCTAATGACTGAAACCCTGAAACAACAGTAGCTTAGGAAGAAAAAATAAAAAAGGAGAGAGAAAAGCCAAAACTATGTGCATCTTAGAACATGTGGGCTATGCTTGTCTTCCTTTAAATTTTTTTTTCAGTATTCAATCATCTGCTCCTTCTGATCATAACAGTAATCACTCTCAGCCATCAGTCTAAAGAAGTCTTCCCAAATTCAACAGAGATTAATATTCTTCTATCAAAAAGCAAGTAATTTATCTTATTTGGCATAACCCATAATACATATATGTCAGAGACCCAAACTTGATTCACTTGGATCGATTTTTTTACAATGTGGAAAGAGAAAAGGTAAGATCACACCATTCTGCTTGTCCTTAATAGCCAATACAACACACAGAAGAAACTGGAGTAAGAATCTCCAGCTTGTCCTACTTCAGATAGAACATGGAATTTGTTATGGAGATATATTCTACTAGCATGTAAAAAATCCTTTCTGCAGCAAAAGGTGGCAGTCATAACTCAACAAATCATCCTTCCCTCCCCTCCAGTCCAATACAGCCTCAAGGAACTAAGTCCTTTTCAAGGCTGCTGCCTTTTCAGTGAGACAGACCAAAAGCACCAGTAGCCTTTGAATACTAAGTATTGAAAGTAGTACTCAGTAGTATTTTTGCTATTGAGATCACATGAGTTTTCTGGACTAATGTAGGTAATTTTACATCATACCACAATTCCCTACTGAAATTTCAATTGATTAGGACATTATTTATTCCCTGCCCTAAAGCACCATGTAGAATGACTTACTAAATCTCTGTTGGCTTTACTACCGCCATTTCAATAGCTGGACATCAGAGAAGGAAGAATGATCTCCATGAACTCCTTTAATACCTCACAGAGAAGAGCCCAAATTATTCTGAATATTAAGTTGCAGAAAAACAAAAGATGCAGCTAAGTAACACTTTATTGCCATCTTTCATCCAAATTCAGACTTAATCCTTCTAGAAATAAGTCTAGGCAAGTATCTTTGAAAAATAAATGTTCTGGCAAATCTACTTTCTTTTTTAGCCTCAAGAAAGTTAAAGGAGATGTAAAGAATGAACCCAAAAGCAAGTAAAGCATTTCCTATTGCAATGGGTCTCTCATTTAGGAGTGGCTGTGCCACCTTGTGCCTGAATCTCATTTACATCAGATCACTTCCCAGCACTTTTGATCCAATGATCTTTAGCATCACAGGCACCTTCTCGGGCTCTGTGCCTGCACTCCCTGAAACTGCACCACTGACAAACACAAGTTCCCGGAATTACATGTTTCGCTTCCATTTCTGTAGCCCAACAGATTTTTACTGCACTTTCTTTAAATGCTTCTTTCTCTCCCCAGTCTTAATTTTCCCCATTGTAAGTGCAAAGACGATATTCATTAAAAAAACCTCACAGCGGCAATTCAGTTTCCCTGCCTCCCTAGTCTCATTTGGGAATCTCCCACTTCCTACCAAATTTTAAGGGTCATTCCTCACTTCATTTTCACATAATCCCCAAACAACCATTATCACATCTTTTCTCAGCATGAGATAAAATATAGACTGTGCTTCATAAACAGTGGAGACCTTAAGATTACATTCTTGGTGGGACACAGCATGATAAATATTTCAGGGATGTCTTGAAATACCCTACAATATGCAACACATTGCCAGTGAAACAAATTGCAAAAAAACAAGTATATTTTGACTTATTAGGAAAAAAAAAGAAAAATGAAAAACACACCAAAACCACCTTCCCCCATCCCACCCTGGCCATTGAGCAGGTCAGGTTTCAATTTCCTTTCCAGGGGTGGCAGAAATCCTGACCTACTTAAAGCATGGTAGGGAACATTTTTTTTGCATTTTAAATTTAATCATTCAAAAAAATGTTTTTTCCTCAAGCTCAAAAATAAATGGCAACTGCTATTCTAGTGCATTAAACCACTTGGTGAATGTCATGCAAACTTTTTGAAGCTAAATTGTAAGGTCATATTCAATGCAGCTACTTTTAGGTATTAAAAAATCAGTAGAACATGTGAGGCCTTCATTAGATGTGCTGGCATCTCAATCATTTCCTACAGATTGTGGGGAATAAAAACCCAACCCTATTCCAGTGAAATTGGAGGGAGCTTCACAGGTTATCAAACACAAAGGACAAAGTGAGCAAACACATTACTCACCATTGCAAAGACGTAACACGAGCAGTTCTCTCAAAGTTGCAGCACATTTCAAAGGCTATTATAACGATGAAAATTTGTGATGCATATTTATTTATTCAGTGTTACTTAGTAGGAAAAGCAACGAGGAGAATCAGTTGCACGGAGGGAGCAAGAAGCGAAACAACTTGTATTAACAGAGGATCAAAAGGACAAAAGCAAAAAAGTTTTAACAAAATACATTCTGTTCTTGTTAGTATTTCTCTCAGTACACATTCTGCCACAAACCACACAAAGCAGAACACCCCGGTGAAGTTACTCAGCAGCGGATGCAGACGCTGGGACAAGAGGGAGGAGGACACACAGCTGCCTCCCCACACTGGTGAGATGATCATGATCAAATTGTTGTCAAATGATTTGAAGTCAGATAAATATCCACAAATCTGTTCTTCATTATGTGAAGTTCCTCACATGTACAACAAATTCAGAGTACAGATTGTTGGGATTTTGTGTGTAGCTCGTTTTTAAGTGTGGAAATAGCCTAGAAGAGTATTTCTGAATGCCTGTTTTAGCATAAACCCCACTTGCCACCCTCTGTGGGACTGGTCTAACTTACTCATTTTGCAAAGTATTTTTGTTCATTCCTATCTCTGTGTAATGTTAATGGGAAAGAAAAGAGTTCTCCATTTCCATTCACTACTTCAGCTGTAAATATCACACAGACGACCAAACCCCACCATTATCCATGGCTACATCCATATGCTTTGTGCCACCAGAGCCCACTACTCCCTCTGATTAACTACAGAGCCATTGAAAGCAAGTAAGGAAAAGGAAATCTGGATTTCCAAGATTCAGATGGTCAGTTCCAGACAATATTTGAGCTGATCTGTTTTATCCAAACATCAGCTGAGGAGCACTCCACAATGCTGCATGTTCTCTCACAATAAACCACACTGTTCCATAATTATACGGGATCTGTGCACATATTCAAAAGCAGCACTTATTTGGGCTCACAACTATATTAAAGGCTATGTGTAAAGAACATTGTTCCTGGCCTGAGAAAGTGTGTATAGTATTTTCCCTATCCATATAAATCACACACAATAAATGCTTGATATTATCTAGTGCCACTAAAGCAGTCAAATTAAAACAAATCAGGGGAGAACACCCCTGAGCACACAACTCTAGGAAATTTGAAATACAGGATTTAATGCTTTTTATATGCTCCTAGTCTCAATCAAATTGTAAGCTTGTACACAATAATGAAAAGGATTTTTTCACAACCACCCACTCAAAAAATAAAAATTAAAAATCAACACATCTATTTTACACATGATTTTTTGATTTACAGATTCTTCCAGAACACAATAGCCACTAGCAAAATCCATGATGACCAATGACTAGGAGATCCAGTGAAGACACAAAATAAAGCAAAGGATGAGTTTTTCAGAAAGCAATGACCCCTCCAATTCCTGACATTTTGGGGGTGCCCAGGAAATACTGACCGCCTCTAACTTTCTTGACCAAAGCAAGCTACAGGTGTGCAAAGTATTTAATTCTCTCTACCCAAAAATGAATCTCTAAGGAGATACCACACTGAAAATCTACTCTCATCATTTTATGAAGCTATTTTATATTCCTGCTATTTATAACACATTTTTGTTAATTTCTCTAAAGCTCTCAGATTCCCATGAATTTCAGCTACTTCCTTAACTTTCAGCTTTTAAAGGGCAATTTGTGCTGCTTCCACCCCCTAAAACCACATGCAATATTTTGGAGAGATGTGTAAGGCGTTCCATAGTTTACCAGCATTTTCTCCAAGAAACATTAGGATGTTACAGAAAAGTCATCACCTTCCCTACTCTCACAAAGCACATAAGCCAAGTTTACTAGTAAAAATAAAACAAAAGGGATCCAAAGGTAAGGAAAAGATGGATTGCTTGTAGATACTGAAGATTGCACCCTGGCTATTGAGCACAACAATTAAAGCCTCAAAAGAATCCAGTTAGGGACACAGGCTGTGGTCCATGAGTCACAGTGCCATTGTGCAACTCAGGTATCTGAAAAGCAACTACAGCTCAACTGAAAAAGCCATTTACGGCCTACCCAGGGCAGAAAACACCACACTGGGTGTTTTCCTTGGAAAACCCTGTAAAACGAGTTTGGTGACACCCACTGCAGCACAACCTGAATCCAATGCACAAAATTAACCAGTTTAGCAAAAATCCCCCGTTAAAAAGCATGCTACAGTTGGCGACGGAAATCACAAAGATCAGGCCACATTCCCAAGATGACTGAACCCAACAGAGAAAGAACTGCCCTGTCTGTACAGGTGAAGCAGAACCATTACCTGCTGCTCTGCCACCAACAACGGCCCTCAGCTGGGTGGGGCAGGAGGATGTCAGCCCCAAAACTCGACCTATCAATACACCTTAATTAGCCTGCAAACAATTGTTGCCCAGGTCATTAGAAATAAATAAATGTGTAAATTAATTCAGGGATCCTAGGGACATAATATTCTTTCCCCTCCTTTCAGGAGGCATTTCAATGACTCTTTATGCTTAGTGCCATACCTCGACCACTACAACACGCTGAGCCTTCAAAAGCATTTTGTATTAAAAAATAGAATACATGACTCAGACGGTTTTAAGACATAGATGCTTACTCAAAAAAAATACTCCATCCCCAAAATATCACCTTAACAGCAATATATATTAGGGCTTCCAGAACTGACAAGTACTCGTCTGCAAAACTTCCAAGCAATAGAACTGAGACATGTGTGAAATACTGGGGTTTCTGCAGAAATCAGTATTATTAAACACTGCAAGGAAACTTCCTTGCTGAGCAGCCCTTAAGTAATTTTAACCAAGAGAATGCCAAGATGATCAATTTTCACCTTTTATCTGAAAGTGTTCTCATGGAACAAAGACTTTCCCCCACAAAGGGGTATTTCCTGCTGGTCATTCCCTCTTATCTGGTTGCTGAAGACCTTGACAATACTGATTAGAGCACTCTCACTTCTCAGGGCAGCTGCACTTAAACCACACAGATACAATCACACTCCACTGCTGCCCAGGCCATACAGGTGGAATTAAATCTCAGTCAAATTCTCATAGGCTTTAAATGATAAACTGTTAAAACTGTGGGAACGTGCACAGTGGAGGCAGCTTAAACATAATACGGTTTAATTGCATAAAGATGTGAATACTAATAAGATAATGTATGTTTAGGTTCTGCTAGCGAGGCAGCAATTGTCACTCTGAGCACAAAGTCTGACAGTTCAAACTGTCACCAGCACCTGCCTCGTACCCCCACCTACACAGCAGCCAACAGTGAAAGACAAACCTATGTGATTTCTGCTCAGCAGCTTTCATCAAAACCAGATTCAAGTGAGGCTAAACAGTCTATTAAATGGCCAGGCCAAAAGAGGTTCTTTGGTTTTGACAATATACAACTAAGTCACTTTTCACATGCCCAAAATACCCATTTAATGGGCATGTTAACGCTCAAGACTTCGTCATTGATAAGCTAAAAATGTGTGGCTGAACAACATTGTACATTCTCAGACATAATATGTCAAAATGTGAGTATGTTCAGGTCTATTTTACTATGAAAAAAATGGCCTAATCTGTCAGTCAGTGACTACTGGGAGAGGTGAACTGGCTTCAAGGCACTCTGGGAATTGAGGGCTCAAGGAAGAAGGGGAAACAAACCCTCAGTATTTGGTGGGCTTCAAGGAGGTCCTGGATTCAGCTCCACATACGTATTTGAACAGTCTCACAGGTATCACCAGTAAACAAAAAGCCTGTTCATTACTGTTTGCAAGACCAGGCCTCTCAAGACAATGGCCTACCGAAAGCAAACAAAAAATCCACTACACAGAAAGGAGAAAAGAAAAAAAAAACAGAGTACAGACACTTGAGAAAACACTTATTGCATGCACTGGATAAATCCCATATAACTGGAGTTTTTGCTTCCCCTAGCAACACTGCGTGGGTCCAGGACAGCCCAGCATTCACCTCTGCAAGCAGCCCCAGCACTGAGGCCCATCCTTATGCCACATATTGTAGAAAACTCACCAGGAACTACTTTTCACTTTTCTTTGCTACAGAAAAATAATCTCCAGTCTTTGTTCAAAATCAAATTCTAAAAAAACTAATTCTTAGGTTCTAGACTAATATTAGACTACTTAGACTTAGATTACTAAAAGGAAACCTGAACACTCATCCAGATAAGTGAGAGCCTAAACATGACATAAAACCCGGCACAACATACCACAAACTGCTCTGTTCCACTCCAATACCAGCAATAATCTTTCCACTACTAAAACCAAAAGGTTTCTCTTCCTGCTCTGCAGGCATGACTTGCGAACCATCAAATTCACAGGCAGCAGAAAAGCGAGGACAAAAACTGCATTGCCCAAGGGCTGGTCCAAGACATGGAACCTTTCACTCTCTGTTCTGGACTCAAAAGTGTACATATTTGGGCACAGTACCAAAAGTGCAGACACTCACTCCTGGTTGTCCTCCCTGAAGATCACTTTGCTGCAAAGGTCACAGGGCAGAAATGCTTCCTCTGTGTTTCACAGGCTGCTGATGCCACCTGGGGAAAATGCGTCAAGCCAGTCACTCCCAGAGCATTAAAGAAAACCGGTTACAAGACAATAGCCTTCCTCAGCTCTGAGGAGTGTTTACAAATGTGATGAATGCCAGTGTGTCCTAGCATGCCAGCTTGAAAATAAGTCAAGCACCTGGCCCTTAGCACAAAAGGCTGACTCACCTGTACAGCATCTATTCGGCTTTGAAAAGACCCCAAGTTTAACACTCCTGGGGACACAAAGTACTTTCATGACGCTGATGGGAACGTGACTCTTCCTGCCCTTCTCTCCCTCTTTGTACACCAGCGCAGACAGAAGTTGTGGGATGGCTTCTCAAGCCAGGGGACAAGAAAGATGGGGACAAAGATGACTTGCATACATACGATCTCTTTATACATACAAACACCCCCTGACACCAGCTCACCTCCTCTGTTCCAAGGGGGCCGGGGGGGGGGAATACACCACAGAGATAAGGAGCCACAAATACTTAAATCTGTGCTCTATGACGTTCTAATTCCTGTGTTATTTCCCATCCCATCCTAAAGCTCTACTGAAAACTCATGCGTAAAACTGGACAAGTACTTTAGCATGAGACACTGTATCAACTAACGAAGGAGGAAATTGTTTCTTGTTCCTACTATATCTTCACCTTCCCTGCCCAAATCTGTTTACTTTTTACACTACAGCTCATTCAATTTTTTCCTTTCCTCGCAGAGAACTGTGAGTTGGGACTCATGAAAGATCTTCTTGCTACCACCAATGTAAACAATGTTAAAAAAAAAAAAAAGAGAGAGAGAAGAGAAAAAGCAGCTTGATGACAACAGCTGCGACACATCAAATATCAAACGTGCTTCACTGCCATTCCTATTACCTTCCAAATAGATTTTGTTTTGTATTACCTTCACTTTCATTTATGTAGAGAAGAAAAATAGGCCAAACAAAGCCCATCACTCTTATGAAGGACCATACTGGGCACCCTCCTGAGTAATCTCTTGTACCAGCTTTTCATTCACACTGGTGACAACGTTACAAGTCCACTGTGAACCAAATCCCTGCACAAGTTTTGAAAGGACTGTGAAAAGATCTAAACAAGAAGAGATCGAAAACTCTTCCCCCACTTCAAGAAGGAAGTTGTCTCCTTCCCAACATAGCTCTTTTCAAATTGCAACACTTTCAGTAATCCACAAGTGATCCTTTTATTTTCAGGAGCAAACTTTACGTAACATGAAGAGGCAGTTTCTTGCCATTTGTTTAAGTGAAATCCAAATCCAAGCTACACTGTGTTTGAGCAAAAGACAAATGGAGCCTCTGCAAGCTCAGATTGTCAACTAAAACAAACATCTTAACTCCCACAGTAGGTACTGGGGAAATTATGTGGGATCATTTGAGATCAAAGCTTTTTCTGCATGGCTGACACACACCTTACACGGGTACTTGAGGCTGTAGGAATGTTACCAGGACAGCACTCTTCTGGCACAGCACTGAAGTCATCAACAAAGACACATGCAGGTACCTCACACAGATTATATATTTATTTTTACTGGCATCAAATATGGCTACTACAAGTGCAAGGTCAAGTCTAGTCCTACAGTAGCTTATCCTATTTTAGATCTGCCCTGCAACCTCTACAACAGCACACGTGCCCAGGAGTAGTACAAGGAGCTAATTCAACTGATAACTAGTCTAAAACCCTAAAAGGGATCACCTTCCTGAACTGATTTGCCATTCAGTGCCAAAAAAAGGGCTGGAACACAAGGATGGGACAAGCATGTGACAAAGGGAACACCTGGATTTTAATTAGCTGGAGTAACCAGGGAGGCTCAAGTGGAAGTCAACACACACCTGCAGCCAGTAACTTTTACTTGTTTTCTTAACCACACCACTTCTCTTCCTGTTGTCTTTATACATAAAACGCATCACCAGTGATGTCTGATCATGCCCAAAGCATAAAAATATTTTACACTAGCCTGGCCAGTAATAAAGCTCATTTGTGCTGGAAGTAGATTGTGGGGAGAGTCATAACATTTTGGGCCCAAGCAACAATAATACCACTGCAAAGGGTACGACCACAGATGGCAAAGGTAAATGTCATAACACAAAATTTAAGACCCTCAGAGGTATCCCTGCACATGGCAGGTTGGTATTAGATGACCTTAAGGTCCATTCCAACTCCTTAACACTCTATGATAAAACTTGTAAAAATTCCAAAATTATACTGCAGACAAAAGCTAAAGTATAATTTCCTTAACTAATGCAAATATCCTTTTCTGGAATGCCCAGCAGCTACTCTCGCGATTGGCACATTCTAAGTTTAACACATTACACAAGGAGGCTTTCAAAAGGCTGGTTTTGTTTACTGGGGAAGCAGGCTGTGTATCTGAAGTGCTGATGGAAAAAAAGTTCTACTTGCCTCTTTTAGCACATATAAAAATGCAGAGACCCTGTAAAACTATTATGATTCTTCTCATCAGTAAGATGAGGCAGCACTGCTTTAATATCACAGGAGAAATACATAGGCATAAGAAAGTTTTATATCAAGAATGCTAAAGAAAAGGAAGAAATCAATGATCCTCTTTTTCATTGCATATGCTTGATATGTCCAAAAAGTAATGGATTAAAATATTGTGGTTATAGCATAAAACATGTTCTGCAAGATGAAAAATACCATTCTATGTCAATAATAGTACCCTAGCATATATACAGAGGAACCACACTAAGCCTGAGTCCTTACTTTGCAATTTTCTAACTTGGGCACTAAACTCTAAAACAAAGTTTGGAATGTAGCTTTTATGCACTATCTATACATTCCTCAACAGATTCCAGGTAACAATACTCTAACTCGATTGAAGAATCTGGAAAAAAAATCTGGAGGTATTAGGAAAGAAAAATAAACAGAGTTTTATTAATGTAGTTGCTCCAAACTTGCACAAAAAAAATCTCTCATCATGAAATGAAGTTGGACTGGTGCACTTATTACAATCCCTCGTTAAAAGCTGACCTAGCCAAACCAAAGAGTGGCAAGTAAAAGGTCTGGTATCACTCAGAAGATGATGAGCAACAGCGGTTTAAGACCTTTAAACTGATCATATTTAAAGGGAGAGATGACACAAACCTACACCTCTCCCTCATCTCATTCACCTTCAGCTTCTACTGTAAATAGGCCAAGCCAAATATGAGAAGTGACTGTATTAGGACAAACTCCCAGTGTGGTGCTATCAACTTATCTTAAATAAACTGTTTTTCTGTGTTAAGTAAACTATTTAACAGAAAAACAACTGTCAGAAAAATTGATGTACATTTTTTAGAAGTGAAAATAAATAGCAGGGGCTTGATCCTAAAAGTAATCATCACATGCAGATTTTCACTATTTCTATGGGCTGCTTGCACAAGTGAGGCTACTCTGGCACTCAAGCACCTGAGAAACTGAGCCAGTCTTTTAAAACAACAGCCTTGTTAACACAGTTCGTTAATCCACTCTTATGCTGTACTGCTCTGCATTCCAAACAGCTAGGAAATGGGAATTCTAAGTAGAAAATTGGTTTTTTGTAATTAGCCATCATAAATTGAGTAAATATGGCTATCAGTCCACAGTGGAAGTGTCTATCACTGATACGGAGCTGGCACTGCCCAGGGTGAAGTCTCTAGAACAAACCAGCACAGCAAACATTCACTTTCCTACTTCAGGACATGCCAGATTTAATTGCCCACACCAGATCTGATCTTGTAAGGAAGGAGTCTCTGAAAGCCTTGGAAATCATTTAGGAAAGCACTCAAAAGGTAAAAAAGCAGTGTTCTTGCGGGGCCATGCGCTAGGGAACAATCCAGAGCAGGGATTACAAGCCAGTGTACCACAGGCACCACAGGCTGTGCTGCGTCTCCCACAGCTTCCTTCCCCTGGGCAAAGGCTCCCGCGGCAGCAGGGCAGGGCTGACTGAGGGCAGGAATGGCATCACCCCTGCCCCATTCTGGCTGGCTGTGCTCTCAGGGACTGCCCCCAAGCCTGTGCCAGTGCTGGTGGTGCCAAGGACACTGCTCCAGAGCTGCACCTCCCAGGAGACGCCAGCCCAACACCTTCTCTTGGTCTGCACCGAGGAGAGACTGCCAAGGTCAAGAAGTCTTAAGTCTCACTACAGGCTGAATAAAATTGTAGGGATGCTTCACATACCTGAAACAGTTCAGGATATCCATATAATATGCTCAGCAACTGTTTCCATTTGTGAAGCTGCTGAAAAGTGCTTATAAAAATATATATGGAAAAACATCCTGCTGGTGCAATGCTCCAAGCAAATCAATGTAAGAAAATAAGAACTGTCAAAAGAAACCAGGACACAAACATGTGCCATGCAAGTGCAGCTTCCTCCTGGTATTAAACTAACATTTATTTTCAAGGAAGTTAGTAGATAAAACAAAAAATTGCACATTGCCAAGAATGGTTTTCATCCCATCCCCTCTTTCTACATTACTCTTTGTATTATTACAAAGGCAATACTATGTGTAGTAGAGACCAGAAACTATGTTTCTGATTATTAAATTTTATGTTTCTCTACTCAGTGGCATCACATTATATGTGGCCTTTTTCTGCAATTAACATCCAAAACACAAATTAAATATTTATGGATAAATGTCAATTATGATTATGAGAAACAATAAAAGGACCATAAATTAAATAATGAAGATAGAACAATAAAGTATTTTCACATGACCAAACAATGTTTCAGTGTTAATGCTTTCTTATTCTAATTGAAAATGTAATTATGTACTCATAGGTGTCGTTATTGCATAAAATTTGGTAAACAATACCATTTTTTCAGCATTATGATTCACTCCCACTAAGAAAAAGCCAAGCAAGCCTGATTGCTTCTTCTAGCAGTGCAACGTTATTGGATGCTTCACAGGTATCTCCAGTTTGAGACTGTCCAGAGTGCAGTAGGGTATTTACACAGCTATTCCTAGACTATTTCCATCTTCTGTAATTAATTATCCACAATACTATGTTTTGTTCAGTATTACCAGCTCTCCCACACACCCAAAATATTTTCCCACTATTGTAGTTTTTAACTAAGGTATTAACCCCAGGCATGCTAAGAAATTAAAAAAAATAAAACCATTTTTCTAAAAAATGCAAATTCTCCCATATGACACTGGGATAACCACCTAGTTGTTTTAACATCATTACTTCTGTTTGCTGAGGCTGATTTTTACAAAAAAAAAAAAATAAAGGTCTGAAACAAAACATTTTTACAAACCTACCAAAAGCAGGCAAAAGTCATCAGTGACAGCTTAAGGAATTGTAAGTTACGTGGGACACACTGTTCACAAATAAATCAGATTTATGGTTATGTTCAGTTGTTCCTGTTACCTGAAATTAGAATTAGAAGCTCATTAAAAATGAATACATTTCAGAGAATGCAGAGGCACAGCATTATATTGATGAAAGCATCATTAAATTTTCAATGATAGAGCTGCTTCTATATTTGTGAAGAAAGGACACAGTAGAAAGAAGTTGGGACAATTCTCCTTCAAGCAACTTTGCATCTTTCTACTCTCCCTAGAAAACAAATGGAATTTAAAACAAAATGTTGGACTAATTAGGTGTAAGATAAAGTGTGGTCCATTATATTCAAGGAATGGTCACTTTCATGTCAGCATTTGTCTTGTATATGTTTGTCAATTATACAACTGATACTCCAGGAAAAAGAAACCAGGAGAGAGAAATCAGGTTTGAATGATCAAGCTCATATAAAATATAGGCTCTGTATTTTATCTGAACTCAATGGCACAGTCACTTTTTAGAATATTCACTTTAAAAAAAACAGAGTATTGGAAATGAAGCTTTACCTAGCAAATAGTAAGAGATAACTTCTTGTGCAAGCAGAAATGTAAATCTATTTATCAAAGTCATGCAGTAATGCAGCTTTGTTTTTACTGCAGAGACTGAAGCCAAGAAACAGACCTGTGACAGAAAGCAAACTATAGCCAAGCCCACTACTCAACCAAATTTCTCATATTACCACTGGCAAGTCAGACAATTAAATTCTCCATATGTAACATAGGCTACATAAAAGAAGGCAGAATCAAAAACACAAAAGTGAAAATTCAAGCAGTTTGATCCCTCTTGTGGTCATGCACCACAATATAAATTTATTATATCTCCACATCATGCTAGCCAGTTTCCTTTGGAAAAAAAGGCTTATGCAATCAGGCTGCTACTCAGCTCCTCCCCTCAATATCCATTACCTTATGTCAACTAAGCCAGGCAGCAGGGTAGAGGCCTCAATGTCATGTTATTCCTCTAACAACCTGCACAATGTATGGCCCGGGCATTACATGTTTTCCTTACAGTTAATATGCATGGCCTGCCAGGCACCAGGATGAGGGGTTGCTCTTTCCAGGATCTCACCTCTTTCAGCCTTTTGGATAGGCAACACGCAGCTAATACACACAGGCAATGCCAGTTTATCCTCAGACCTTGTTTATTCTGCCCTGCTCAAATCCTGCTTCGACACATTTACTGTTTTTCTCCCCCTCTCCAGTTTTCTTTGGCATGCACAGTCAGCATTAAATAACTGACCTTCTCAAAACCACCATGAGGTAGCATTATCCCCACATTACCAGATAAGGAAATTAAGCCACTATAATTAATGCTTGAAGCATGCCCAAATTTCACATTCCTGATTTGAGAGTGATTAGCATTAGTGCTCTATAGGATTTCTTCCACTCGAAGCCCAGCTCCCAGGGAGGGCAGGAGCAGTTGCACAGAGCCTGCACTTCCACAGAGGCATCCCATGGGCAGAGCAGAGCCCCTACAAAATGCTGCACTCCAGGAACTTGGCCAACTCCACCCCAGGACTCTGTAAAAACTCCAACTCCCGGGTGCTGCTCCAGCCCAGTGAGGGAACACAGGATCTGAGTGCCCTTCTGCACCCTCCTTCTCCGGGCCAAGACTTTTGTATCCAGGCTTGGCTAATCTCCATTTAGACACCTACAGCCCTTCACCAAAATGCTCAAGCACATACACTCACTATTCTCACCTCTGACATTGCCACAGCCATGGCCTCCCCATGCCTTCATCCTCCAAGAACTTCACATCTTGCTACACACTTCTTGAGCTCCAGTTTCTCCTCGGTTTTCCAAAAGCATCCTAAATCCTTCCCTAGCCCAGTGATCACTCCTTTCAACTTCTCATGTAGTCATGTCCCTTTCTCCAAGCAAGTCTTTGCAGCTTCCTTTACAGCCATACAGTCAGACTCCCCTTTCGACCACCACAGCATTTCAGTTTCCCCAGAGCCACAAGGTGTTTCCCAGTCACACCTTCCCTGCAGAAGAGAAGGCTCCCTTCCAAAATCTGTCAGCTGGCAGCAAAGGTTCCCCCACAGACCCCATGCAATCTGAGCTCCCTAACTTAATCCCAAGAAACAAATCTCCAAGGGGCTGTTTCACTCACGCATCACTGAGATACTGCCCACATGAAGGCAGCTAATTCTGCACACACCTCCTGTATTACCTTTCCCCAAAACCAGGCGGACAGAATAGAAATTAAGGGTTTGTCTGGCAAAATTTCGTTGCAAGAATAGAAACTAAAAAGTTCAAAGAAATGCAGCACTTCTAGACTAAGCTCAACAGAAAAGTATCTCTCCAGCTCCTGAATTCCTCCAAGCCTGCTCAGCTGACCATGTTCAGCAACATCCCATCACCCTGGCATTGCCCTCAGTCCTGTTAACCTCCCTCTCTCCCTTTACAGAACACAACCATACCCCAAAGCTAAAGATAACTTTTCATTTTTCTCCTAAAACAAGGGATCTTGGGGACTGGGATTTAAAGGCAATCTCCCATTTCTAGTTCACAGCACATCAGTCACAAGTTTATCAAACTATACAATTGCCACTGATAGTCCTTCCTGACGCCGTCCAGGGTGTGTAAGGACTATTTTTTCAGTCTTTTAAAGCCTACAGACACTACTCCCAGAACAATCTGGACTCTTCTGTTTACACAAGGCTATTCATACACTCAGAGAAAAGATTACCTAGCCACTAGTTACACCTACAGATTGTTCAGCTCCTAATCCCCACAAAGATACCTCTTCTTTTTTTTTTTTTTTTTACAGATAAACACATGACACCCTGCAATAAGACAAAGAAGTTAAACATTTGTCTGCCTGTACTCGTCTGGGACCAGAGATCTTCCTCCTTCACCCTGGCTCTGAGGGCAGCTCTTGCAATACATCTAACCCCAGTGCCAGACTTTCCTGCCCAGTTAGACCCAACAACTTCCCATTCTGGCTCGACAGTCTGGAGGTGTCAACACTGGCCAAACCACTCCCTTGCCTTTTGCTGTCTAGGAACATCAGTCCTCCTTTGCCACCCTGGCAGAGACTGGCAGTCTGGCCACACTTCTTGGAACTAATAAAAAACTGAAGAGCACAACATTCTTGGGAACTTTAACACTCCTTAAGAGGAAACCAACAAAATACATTTCTTCTCACTCTGTCCCATCCCACTATTTCCTAATTCTCAGCAGAGCCACTTATCTTCTCTAAAATGTTAAAGAAGATGTCATGCTCACGTTAAGCCCAGGATTCTGCAAATGCTTAGACATAATCTAACCTTAGTGCTAGCCATTGAGACAGGACTGTGTGGGCACAGCAAAAATCACTACCTCATGTCTCCCAATTCGAAGCCAAAATATTTATCAGACAGATGACTTCCTCATTGTTCCTTTGTGACAGAGCCATCTTGTTCTCACTGATCTGAACTGACATTCCACAAAAAAACCTCCAAGAATTTCCTTATATATTCTCTCCCCCTACACATTATATTCAAAACAAGACAACTTAATATCATTTTCAGAGCATCAAAAAATGTTCTTAGCTATGACAAAGTTTCATTTTGTCACATATAGCAGCAGTTCCTGCTAAGATCTTTTCTCAGATCTGGTCTCGTCAAAATTAATTCTTGCAAAATATTTTTTTTAAAAAGAGAAACCAGATAAATGTCTTTACAAAATTCTGTTAAGACTGTTAGTAGTCCTAACACTGTCAGGACTACTATTTGTGACTTTTAGTGCAGCCAGAGTGGTCTGTGAGGAAACATCCACTGTTCCCTGCATATCAGCAAACCAAAAGAGGGAACCAGCAATATGAAACTGAAGTGTCCCCAATGCAAGCTCAGCACAGTGCCTGTGCCACAGTCTGTTGCTTTCAGGGAATTTTTTTTTCCGTATTTCCTCACCAGATATGAACAGTGGAGTATTCAATTCAACTTCCAAAATGTTTACCTGGCTTTTCTTCAAACTTCACCTTCAGTTGTCCAGGGGGAAGGAGCAACCAACCAAAGCCCCAAACAAAGAGCATGCACACAAATGCAAGTACTCTAACAGGGCACTTCTGGATCTGCCCTGCCGTGAATTTACAGTTACCAAGACACATGTGCTTTCTAAAATGACTCAGGAATCTATTTGCTTAATCTCATAAATATTAAATCTATGCATATGGCTTATTAACATCTGACAGCTAATGCAACCACACAGAAGCAAGCCTATTGTCCTTTTCCATCACAAACCCACAGAACTATTGGCTTCAATTAAAATGAAGTAGATGCAATTAAAAGAAAAAGAAGAACCTGCCTAATATGAAATAGTTTAAACAGCTCTTGTGTTTGCCTTCTTTTTGAGAAGCACTTGTTTTCACCAAAGAGATTTACCACACCTGTGTCAGACCATTACCACATTCACCCCTAACAGGGTGAGCATTTACCCATCCCAGAAGGGGCCAAGGATGTTGGAAGACTCCTCAAGCTGGGCACCCAAACCCATTTCCAGGACCACAGAATCACAGAATGGTTTGGGCTGGAGGGGACCTTAAAGATAATCTCATTCCAATCCCCTGCCATGGGCAGAGACACCTTCCACTAGAACAGATTGCTCAGAGCTCCATCCAGTCTGTTCTTGAACACTCCCAGGGATGGGGCAGCCATAGCTTCTCTGGGCAACCTGTGCCAGGGCCTTACCATCCCCACAGTAAAGCATTTTTTTCTAACAAGTAATCTAAACCTGCTCTCTTTCAGTGTGAAGCCATTCCCCCTGTCCTGTCCCTGCATGCTCTTGTAAAATCTCCAATCCAGGCTGCAGATTTAAACAGACTGAATTTTCAGAACCAAGGAAAAAGAATTTACTTTTCCATTTACTGACTGAAGAGACAGGATATAAACAACAGCTTTCCTTTCGCCAAGGTCACAAGGAGCAGAACCGTAACTTAATTTTCCAAAAAGTACTTACAGGGAATGAAGAGTAGAGCTCTGTGAGCTTTGCTAAGCAGACAAGAAGTATCACCAAGAAGGCATGGCAATTGACAGCTCAACAGAGAAAAGAGAAGATTTTCTAAATATGCCAGTTTTAAAACAAAAGAATTAAACTGAAGCATTAACACCACTTCATCAGAAGACCATGACTCAGAGCCAAACGTAAAAGCAAATATTCACTGTCAAAACTGGATGGCAAAAGGAAATAACCTCTTGGGTACTTCAGCAATGATTTAATCACCTCCCATGACTAACTTGTAGAGACTTTGGAAGACTAATGGGATAGAACTGGATCCAAAGAGCATCTAATCCCAATTAATAAAACCCAGAATAACTCCAAAAAGACAAAGAAGAAAGATGACCTAGATTGTTATTCTCTAAGAAGTCAGGAAAAAGCTTTCTTTCGGAGGGAATACATCCCACTTAACACAAAAAAATTGCTTCTTCCTCTGAGGAAGCAGACAGGCTTTGATTGTGCAGTTACTTCAATCAAGCATCAGTTGAAGTCTCATAGAAGATCTGAAAATGAGTAAAAATCTCCCTGATGCGTCTCCCAAGTCACACAGAAGAAACTAAGAGAATTCTCTCAGAGGTGGAAATTATTGAGAATGAAATACATATACACAGCTTTCATTACTTATCTCCCCAAAGCAAAGTAGGCATTTTCAGGACCACACCAAGTTCCTGTTCTGGTTGAGATTTTCAACTGCATGTAGTCCCAATCGGCTTTAATCCACCAAGATTATTCATGCTTTTCATACAAGCAAGGATCTACCATCCAGGAATCTAAGCTGAGGTGTGATATGGTAATAAGAGCAAAAAAACAAGCCTCAGAGACAAAACAGAACACTTGCTCTCCCAGATAAGCCAACTTTTAAGACACACAGCTTGACAAAATGGTTTAAAAAGCTAAATTAACATTGTGTCACAGGAAGGTCCTTCCTTCCACCCTATTCCTACCTCATTTGTAGACACAGATTCCTACAGATGACCTTGCACCACCTCTGACGTCTGATTAACCATTCACAAGCCACTTCAACTTGCTAGTTCTGTACAAACAGCATTAACTGACCAAAAAAGCTGATTTTCTGCCAGGTTAGCAAGCTAGATCAGTTCCTGCAAGGGTCTGGTAAGTACCAAAGCTTGGTGGCTCTTTTCCTTGTGCCTGCTGCCTCTTCCCAAATCTTGAACCCACACTTCCATGGCTGAACCAGCACACTCATACTTGTTTGCACTCCAAAGCCCACACACCACCCTTTTTGGCCTAAAAATCATATATATCACAGCCAACCTTTATGTTTACAAATGACAGCCCTGAATCATTGTCCTCATACATCTTGCATTCAAGGTATTTTCTTTAGAAAAAAGCTTGCCAAGTAAAATTCAAATGCATATTTAAGCCCCTCCTAATTCCCACATGCCCAAACTGAAAGTTACAGGTCTGACAGATCTTCACTGCCTACCTCTAGTTTAGACTTCTTCACTCAAACTCACTTGGCTGAAAGTACAGTTTTATGTTATTTTTCACAGTCTCCAGGGCTTCCCCCCATCCTAGAAGAAAGGCATTTTCTTGAACCACACAGTAGAGAAGAATGCAGCAGGAAGCCAAGCCATCCTTTCACTTGGAAGGGGTTTAAACAAGAAGATTCCAAACTGTTTTCCAACAAGTCCAGCCCCACGCACTGGCATGAGACCCCATTCCCCTGAATTCACCACGGATGTTCCTACTTCTACCTCCAAGGGAATCTGACAGCCACAAAATTCCAAAAGCTTCTAACATTAAAACAAATACACAAATAATGAAACCTCTGTTTCTTCATCTTTGCAGCCGTTAACACCGCAATTAGAGCTCTCCAAGGATGCACTTCCCCCCTAATGAATCCCTGGAAACACCCTAACAGGGTGCAGGGCAGATTAGAGAATCCCCACAACACAACTTGGTGAACTGATGTATCCCCTGAGCAACACAAAGCTGGGCCTAGAGACAGTAAGCTTTTTTACACTGTTTTGAAGCCTTATTAACAAATTAAATGAGAAATAAATACATTTCCCTCTGGGAACAGGAGAAAAAAAATCCCTACATTTTAGGAGCACAGATACCTTTCCATAAGTCTCTTAAAGACAGGAAAGAGACCAGAAAAGCTTATAATAAAGCAAGTTCATCAACTACCATCTAAAATTGTGGCAGTACATGAAAAAACCCCAAACCACCAAACTGGCAGCAGCTGAAATTGAGCTTCCCAGTTTTCTGTGGAGGCTGCTCTGGTCCCTGAGCCCTTGTCTCCCAGAGATGTCAAGCTTGGAAAAGACACTTTGCCAAGACAGCACAACAGCTGGCACGACACGGGGGAAGAAAAGGAGTTTCTTTGCTTTTGCTGGTCTGCAGACACCCACATTTCCTCTCTCTACAAGCCAGGATGGCTCACAGGTAGCTGGAGCACCAGGACCAACTCCTAAGGAAGAGCTTTACATACCAATTTCCTTCCTGCTCCCTATAAAAGGCAGTGGGATAACAAAGGTGAACCAGCAGTCCCAATTAGCTACCTTTTTTACCTAACATTTTTGTCTCTCCTTGTTGGAGACCATACAGTCCAAGTTTACAGCCCAGAATAAATCTCCTTACCCACTCCTGTTTGCAGTAACCACCTTAACATTCTTTTAATGCAGGTTTGGGTGGATGCATTTCCTCTCCTCTTTATGTACATAAATCAGTGGGATATGCTTAACCTGCCTCCTAAAACTCAACACAGGCCATGAAATCCAAGCAGGCAGAGTAAAAGATAATTCATGGTCTCAAGTGAAGCCAGGTGGATTACAACTCCATTGGCAAGCACGTACCCAGCATCTGCATGCTTAGAAAAGACTCCAGGAATTGTCTGAATAATCAAAAATTGTCATGCATGCACAACAGATTTTGAATATAATTCTTGAGTGAACTTCTAAAAGAAAACAAAGCCATCAGTGCACCTTAGAAACTAATGCATTACAGGACTTTAAGCATTGCTCCATCATTAGATACACTTTTCCCTGCACAAAAGTTTTTTTAAAGCCAAGTATCTGATGCCTTGAACCTCTGTTATACTTAAGAAAATAAACTTTAAAAGACATTCATTATTCTTGAACTAAGCATTTCCTTAGTAAGTCCCATCCTAAAACAACTTTTAACTGCTAATTTATCATCCTCCCTCACAGTGACAGGGAAGATTTATAGTGGAAAAGGCTTAGTTAACATTACTCTGATGCCAAAACCACATGGTGTTACACTTTTGGCGATATTGGTCAAAAAGCAATAACCAAGGAAAATAAACTACTAAGAAATAACCCCCCAAAAAACCCATTCCCACAACTGTAAGGCTTCGCATGGTTCTGTTGGAATAAACTGCAGTGGAATCCCAACCTGAAGGTTGTTTATAAAAGACCAAATGTCCAATTTCATCCTCTTGCAGCCACCTGCCTATCCCTTATCTCCACTGCAGCACTGCTCTGTTTATCAGCACTCTGATCCCACTCTGCCACAAGCACATTCCAGAGCCCCACTGCCATGGGAGAACCGACCACGCCAAACGTGCAGCATTAGGAGAAAGCCACTGAGAGTTTGCTAACATGGGGTCAAGCCACTGACACAGGAAGAGATGAGAAGGCTGAGGGAGGAGAAATGCTACCTGCATGTCGCTGCCAAAATCCAGAACCAATCTGATGGCAAGGTCAAGGTCACAGTAAGAAAAGAGATGGGAGGCCAGCACAGGGACTTTCACACACAGCATCTACCTCAGATGAGATTTAAATTAATGAAGTGAGGAAGAGGAGAAGAATGAACAGCCAAACCTCCAAAGCACAGGATTTCATAGCAAGAAGAGCTGTCACTGCAGCCATCTGTCAAAACAGAAAGAAAAAGCAGGACATCTGTTGCCCAACAAGTTCTCAGATATTCTGAGGTGTTTTTTTTATATAAGAGGTGAGAAGAAAAAAAAAGAGGGGGGAAAATAAGCCATGATAAAAGGAACAGCTCTTCTAATTTCATTCCAATCAGAAGGCAAGAACCATGAAGAGGAAACAACCTGGCTGACAGAAGGCATAAGAAGACAACTCTCCACAGTTCTTCAGAAGGGAAAACAGAGTCACAAAATGAATAAAATGAACTCATCATAAAACCACAAGCTTTCTGAAACGCAGATGAAACAAAGATCTGAAGCTTACTGACAAATCATCTCAGCTAAGTAAAAGCTCTTCAATATTTTAAAATTCAAAGTATTTTGCACAAGTGCAAATCACATCACTGGAGGTCACTTCATCAAGTGAACAGCACAGCTGACAGAATAGAAAAGGTCAGGGCTTTAGGAAAGAAACTACCAGGAGGCAGCACTGAAGGTAAAATGAAAGTATTCCTTCAGAATGCCTGCAATGCAAGAAAGCGCAGCTGAAGCAGGAGCGCATTAACCCACTATTCAATGAGAGGGAAAATCTCTACCAGATGATGCCAAAGCACTCGGGGCATTTTCTGCATCAATCTCCACTCAGTAAGATGGATTAGCTGGCTAATGTAACTCATAGCACAGCAGAAGGAGTAGGAGCCGAGGCTAGAACTGGGAAACGCATTACAGCAACTGCTCCAAACCTCCCGAGCCAGCAAAGCCACAGCTCTGAATTTTCCATGCAGATTTATCGGCACACTTCAAACAAAAAGCACCATAAAGGCAATGTGCTTCTGCAGACAGCTTAATGAGCTTCCATAAACCCATGGACGTGTAGTCCATAAACCTGTGGACTATATCCAGGGGTTACAGCATTAGGAGTACTTTAAGGTTTTCAAATCTGGTAGATATAATATTCACCCTTTGAAAACTGACAAAAGAAGTTTTGGATCATCTCTGCTCTCTGCATTAAGTTCCAACAACCTAAAGAAGGACTGAAGCACCTGCCTCTAAAGAGCAGGAAACAAGTACACAGGAAAAAACAGACCAGAGTCAGGCTTACCATCAGATCCTGGGAAGATGCCAAAATAATCTGAGAAAAAATACCTATCTCCTGCATATTTCAGATAACACAACAGATGAGATTCAACATACAATTTCTTAGGAAAAAATCACATCAAAGGAATATCATTCCCTCCAATGCCACAGTAACAATATAGGTAGTGAAACAGCAACTACAGGCAGTATAGCCTTGGTTTAACTGGAGTTTTGACACTCTTAAACTGACAGTCATACAATCTAAACAAAAGCGGAACATACTGAAGTACTCAGAGATGATTAGAAACCCACATGCAGAGATAAGCTATCATTATTTCAGTCAGAGAGAAAATTGGTAGCAAGCCCATTCACATGGCTCTAATCTTTTCACATTCTCCACTGTTACAGAAAGTAACCAGGGGAAGAGGGTTATTTAGCAATGAACTTACTGCAGGCAACTTCCTATTTTGCTCTGCCTCACTTGGATTTCTTATGGTCACAAGCAACAATTTCCAATATCTCCCAGACATTTTGTCCACCAACTACACATTGGAAAATATCAGGATGTTAACAGAGAATAATCTCAGACAGTTTCAAAAACTTGGATGGAGAGTCTCAGAATCCAAAGTCACCTGAAGCAAGTGCAAAAGTCACCTGAATAACAAGTTGTTTAACAGAGCAAAAAGGTAATAATAATCATCTGCACAACATAACATGGAAAGCAAGCTTGAAGTCTGTTCTGCCCACAGATGTGCTGAGTGGCAAAGTGCTAAAGAATACGGAGCTTATGCTCAACATAAATCAAACATATCACTGCAAAAAAAAAAAAAAAATACATCAAGATTCATCATCCTGCCTGGATGAAATGCAGGTATGAAAAGAACACAAAATAATTTTGATTCTGGCTGTTGTACTAACAACTCAGACGAACACCATGTCCAATAAAATGCAAACCAAGTGGAAAAGGCCTAAAAAAGCCCAGTGAGAATAGCCCCCAAGTTTAACAAAAAAAAAAAAAAAAAAANAAAAAAAAAAAAAAAAAAAAAAAAAAAAAAATTCAAAATCACTGAAGAGATGAGACTGAAGCAATGGGATTTCTTCAGAGTGAAAAACACCAAAGACAAAGCCCTCATAATATTCCAGACATTCCTACAAAAGAGAAGTAATAAAGAGTTCACAAGTGTATAAAATTCACGGTAGAGTTCTTACACGCTTAAAATATAGCAAATAAATTTAGATTGGAAATTAGGAGTAGCATTTTCAATGGTAAGAACTGCAAAATATCAAAATAGATTAACTAAGGATAAATCTCCATCAGAAACTTATGTTACTCATTTGCTTTGGGAGCTAATTAAACGTTCCTTCCTTGTGAGTGAAATATGGTGAATTTATGGTGAACAAGTGTCAATTACCTCCTTTCATTTGCAGGTGGGTCATCTGAGCTTCCAGCTTCTAGATGAGTTACTATGGAAATTTATTAACCATTACTAAGAAACAACTTCCAGCATGAAGGCCTTGTAACACTGTATGGAAACAATAATAGATATACAACCCTGAGGGAGCTCTTAGAAGGAAAACACAGAAAAGGGGCACACTTGAACCACATCGAGAAGGAGAGTCCTTAATTACAACAAAAACAAACCCAGAGATCCTACTCTGCAACACAGATGCAAACAACAAGAGCTGGGGTGCAAAAACAAGAAGACAAGAACATCAACCCCAAATGCGGTGTCAGCAACCGCACCCAGTAAAGCAGAAAACACCATTAATTGTCTCAAGCAAAACTCAGATACAAAAAAAGCCCAAAACAACTGAGAACCAAAGCAGGAGAGCAAACTGAGACATGCTGTCCTCTGCTGGAAGCAGCTCTGGAGGAGCCTGAAAGCACATCGGGACCACTTTGATCAAGTCCTTTGATCTTTAGTGAATGCAAGATCGAGGCATCCTTTTTAAACCCGCACAGCTTTGCCTAAGCAGGGCTGTTGCCTCCAGCACTGCTGTCACCAAAGGGACACTCCTGAGGCCACCTATCCCACACCACCACACCTTCATGGCAACAGAAGTGCTTGCAGGACCACAGAGAACAGGAGCAGGGAACAGAATGAAAAGTAATACTTTTTTCCTAAGACAATAAGATAAATCCTTTCTTCTAATTGACTTCTTTCATCCTCTTCACTTACAACTATGTACCAAGGCAAGCAAAAGCTCTCAGGCTGCATCTTTTCAATGTAATTCACACACAGTTTAAAAACATACACATCACAGGAAAGAAGACAAAAATAAAAATATAGAAAGGCCTGCTACTGCAGTACTGATCTTCTATGGTGTACATCCAGAAAATATTTAGAGTACAGCTTTTCAAACTTCCACACTAAGGATGGTCTCTAGATCTGAAAGTGAATGAGTTCAGGCTATTTGTGACTTAAGTCAGCAAGAGCCAGTGCTGGGTACTATCTAAGGGTTGAGTTTTGGGAGAAAAGGAAAAAATGTAATGACTGTTCTTGGGGGGGAAAAAAAAAAATTAAAAAAAAAATGAATGAGTTAAGACTACCATCAGCACAGGTTCGCAAGAGGATTTGCCAACATTTAAACCAACACCAAACCTTCAGCAAAGAACTCTTCATTCAACAGAATTAACACGTTTAAAAAATACAACAAAACACCTTTTTTCTTTACTACTCCAGGACCCTATTAAACAAAAAATGTTTAACTCCAAGAGAAATGTATTTTTCCCCGCGTTCCCCGCTTCGCACCCCGAAGCGTCGCAGCCCTGCGGGACAGGACCGTGTCCCGAACTCACGCCGTGTCCCGCGGCTTCCTCCCCGCTCCTCCCCGGGAATTTCACTGCAGAGAAGGCACCAAGGGCAGCGCGTCAAACCCACACCGGACCCAGCCCGGGCTGACACGGACCCTCCGGGGGAGGAAACGGCGGCACGGGCGGCCCGGAGCCGACTCGCAAACGCCGCTCGGGTCTATCGGAGCCGGTGTCGCCCCCACCCCCGGACCGGCCGGGGGAGCGACCCCTTCCCTCAGGCCCCGCCGCCCGCTGCCCCGCAGAGCAGACGGGGCTCCGGACCGCGCCCGCTCCCCCCGGGGCCCGGCGCCACTCACAGCGTGTGCCCGCAGACGTTCACCATCAGCTTCAGGGAGGGGTTGCGGTACTTGGTGGTCTTGCACCGCGGGCAGCCCAGGTCGTCCATGGCCGCCTCCCGCTCTCCTCCCTCCTCCCGCCGCGCCTTCCGCCTTCCGGTGCCGCCGCCAAACGGCCCCGCCGCCGCCCAGCGCCGCCCCGCGCGTTCCGCACGTGTCCCGGCCCCGACACCGCCCGCCCGAGCGGGAAGGAGCCCGGGCGGCAGCGCCTGCCCGGCGGCGGGGCTGGGGGGCTGTCCGGGCCCCAGAGCTCCGGTTGTAACAGGGGGAGACGGGGCACACTTGCCCATGACTAACCAACAGGAACCACAGAATCAATTACTTCGGGAAAGACAACCGTGTCAAACAGAGCATGGCACTAAGTGCCACGTCCAGTCTATCCTTAAACGCCTCCAGGAATGGTAACTGCACCGCCACCCTGGGCAGCCCATTCCAATGTTTAATCACCCCTTCTGCGGAGAAATTCCTCCTAACGTCCAACCTAAACCTCCGCTGGCGCAGCT
>VZSE01004340.1:582095-614970 GCA_013398275.1 Promerops cafer | reverse complement strand
TTAAGACTCTGTCCTTTCATCCTGTCGCTGGTAGCCCGGGAGCAGAGCCCGACCCCCACCTGGCTGCAGCCTCCTTTCAGGGAGGTGCAGACAGTGATAAAGTCACCCCTGCGTCTCGTTTGCTCCAGGCGAAACACCCCAAGCTCCCTCAACCCCTCCCCACAGGACTTTTGCTCCAGACCCTTTCCCAGCTCCGCTTCCTTCTCTGGACTCGCTCCAGCACTTCAATGACTTTCTTGAAGTGAGGGGCCCAGAAGTGGACACCGCAAAACTCCCTCACCCCCAGCAGCGACAGCAGACAGCACCGGGAGCGTTTTAACCCTTCCCCTTCCCGGGAAAGCCGCAGGTGAAGGAGCCACCGCTCCCCGGGGGCTNNNNGGGGGGGCCGGGGGGGGGGGGGGGGGGGGGGGGAGCGGAGAGAGGAGCGCGGCCGCTTGATTGACGGTTGCCATGGAGACGCCGTAGCCCCGCCCCCCCGGCGCGGCGCGGCCAATGGGCGAGCGCGGCCGGGGCAGCGGTGGGCGGGGCCACATAGTCTTGCGGCGGGTGCGGGAGTCGCAGCGGGGGGAGCGGCGGAGCGCGGCCGGGATACAGCAGCGATCCCGGATGGTCACTGCGGGGCCGGGGGAAACCTGANAAAAAAAAAGGAAAACAAACCGAAACATGTCTTCTGCCTCCCCCGCCACGGACGACATCGTGATCGCGGTAGAGATCAAGGAGGAAAATGTGATGGAAATGCTCTCCGAAGCCCCCGACGGGCCCGCGCCGCCGCCCCCTCCCGCCGCTGCCCCGTTCCCCATGGAGCATACAGGCTCCGCCGCCGCCGGCGAGGAGGGAGCCGCGGAACAGGTACTGCTCCATACGGAACTCCTGGCCAGGAATCACCACGCCGCCTCCTCTCCCTCATCTTCTTCTTCCTCCTCCTCCTCCTCCTCGCAGACCCCCCTGGCTTTCTCCCCGGACCACGTCGCCTGCGTGTGCGAGGCGCTGCAGCAAGGTGGGAACCTGGACCGCCTGGCCAGGTTCCTCTGGTCTTTGCCCCCGAGCGATCTGCTACGTGGCAACGAGAGCCTGATGAAAGCCCGGGCGCTGGTGGCTTTTCACCAGGGCATCTACGCCGAGCTCTACAGCATCCTGGAGAGCCACAACTTCGACTCTTCCAACCACCCGCTGCTGCAGGAGCTCTGGTACAAGGCTCGCTACACCGAGGCGGAGCGAGCCCGGGGCAGACCCTTGGGGGCGGTGGACAAGTACAGGTTGCGGAGGAAATACCCCCTGCCCAGGACCATCTGGGACGGGGAGGAGACGGTCTACTGCTTCAAGGAGAAGTCCCGCAACGCGCTGAAGGAGCTCTACAAGCAGAACCGATACCCCTCGCCCGCCGAGAAGCGCAACCTGGCCAAGATCACCGGGCTGTCCCTCACCCAGGTCAGCAACTGGTTCAAGAACCGCAGGCAGCGGGACCGCAACCCTTCCGAGACCCAGTCCAAAAGGTGAGGGAAAACTTTTCCTCCCCGCCCCCTCTCCCGCCTGCCTTTCCCTCTCCCGGCTCTTTCTTCCCTTGCAAACATGGCGCTTACCTTCGGTGCGCCTCGTCCTCCCCTCCTTCCTCCTCCCCGCTCCCTCGTTCCCAACACACCCACCCGGCCCGGGCGTGCGAGGCGGCGCGGGGAANCGCTCCGCCCGCGGATCGGGCTCGGCTCCCCCCGCCCCGCGGCGGGGGCGCGGGCAGGTGGAGGTGACCTCCCCGCTCCCGCCTCCCGCCTTCCTCCGGGAAGGGGGGAGAAAGCGCGGGNGTCAGCAACTGGTTCAAGAACCGCAGGCAGCGGGACCGCAACCCTTCCGAGACCCAGTCCAAAAGGTGAGGGAAAACTTTTCCTCCCCGCCCCCTCTCCCGCCTGCCTTTCCCTCTCCCGGCTCTTTCTTCCCTTGCAAACATGGCGCTTACCTTCGGTGCGCCTCGTCCTCCCCTCCTTCCTCCTCCCCGCTCCCTCGTTCCCAACACACCCACCCGGCCCGGGCGTGCGAGGCGGCGCGGGGAAACTTCTCGGACCCGCCGTCCCGCGCTCCCGGGGGAGCTCCCGGCACGGGGGAGCCGCGGGGCGGACTCCCGGGAGGGGACGGGACGGGGGTGTTTGTTCCCCCCGCTAGTTGTTTTTATTCAATTGTCGCGCCTGACAGAGTTAATCATTGACGGCCGGAGGACGCGCGGGGTCCCGGCGCTCCCTCTGTTTTGAAACCTGACTCGGGAGCGGGCCGGGCTCGGGTTTCAGCGGGGGAGCGGGGCCGGTTCCCGGGGCTCCCGGCCGCGCCGCGGGGCGGGAGAGCGGCCCCGGCCCCGCTCCGCCCGCGGATCGGGCTCGGCTCCCCCCGCCCCGCGGCGGGGGCGCGGGCAGGGGGAGGTGACCTCCCCGCTCCCGCCTCCCGCCTTCCTCCGGGAAGGGGGGAGAAAGCGCGGGGAAGAGGGGGGAGGAAGGGAGCAGGGAGAGGAGGGAAAGCGGCCGGCGGAGGGGGCCCCAAGGCATTTCTCAACCAAGGGCGCGATTGTGCCGCCGCGGCCCCTCTCCGCGGGACACATCAAAGGGCGAGGGGGGAGGGAGGGGAGAGCGACCGAAAAATGCAGCCGAGGGCGGACCAGTCAGCGAAAAAACCCGGCGCAGCCCCGGGCGGAGGCACAAAGGCCGCCCCCCATCCCTCCGTCCCTCCCCCCGGCTGCCGGGCACGGCCGGAGGTGCCTCCGCCGGCACCAGGGGCAGCGTGGGCCGGGGTCTCCCCCTTCCCCCGGGCAGGGGGCGGCAGGCTGAGCCTGGAGGGTCCAGCGGCACTTCCCGGTCTCGCCTCACCTCCCAGCGCTTTGCCAAATGGCCGCGGCCGGTCTCGCACGTGTGGACACCCCGGGCCGTCAGAGGGGGGCCCAGGCAGCCCCCTTCGGTCGCCAGGGTGGAGGAATTTATTTACAACTCCATAACCCAGTCTGTAAAGTTTCTCCTTTGGCGAGTGTTCGGTTTGATGTGTTCTATAATAAGAAACCTCCTTCCTTGGCTTGAATATTCGTTTAAAGTGCCTTGAAAAGGCAAAACACAGAAAAAAATTGTTCATGGAAACTCTCACATACTTGTGTTAAAGCAAGAAGTCCCCCTTGGTGCAGAGATCCTGGTACGCCGTGGTAATGCAATGTCATCTCTCCATCTTTTCCCATAGCGAGTCAGATGGCAACCCTAGCACAGAAGATGAATCCAGTAAGGGGCGGGAGGATTTATCTCCCCATCCACTCTCCAGCTCATCTGATGGCGTTACCAGCCTCAGCCTTCCCAGCCACATGGAGCCTGTCTACATGCAGCAGCTTGGAAACACTAAAATAGCTTTGAGCTCGTCCGGTGTCTTGTTGAATGGAAACCTCATGCCTGCCAGTACCTCTCCTGTCTTCCTCAATGGTAGCTCGTTTCTTCAGGGACCCAACAGTGTCATACTCAATGGACTCAGCGTGGGTACTTCGCAGACTGTTACCTTAAATTCGCCCAAAACTGCGTCGAGTGTTGTGAGCAACGGGGTGTCCATCACTGACATACTGTCGTCATCGTCGTCAGAAGATGTTAAAGACTTCAAACTCCTTCAGGCTTCGGTCCCCAATGCCACAGCAGCCTTCAGCCCTAGCAACATCCCAGTCACTTTCCCAGGATTGATACCGAGCTCAGAGGTGAAAAGGGAAGGCGCAGAAACTGCTGCTTCTCAGGATGGAGGCTCTGTAGTTACTTTTACTGCTCCTGTCCAAATAAACCAATATGGCATTGTCCAGATCCCCAATTCAGGAACAAATGGCCAGCTGCTGAACGGAAGCATTGGTTTTTCTTCTCTGCAGTTGCCTCCAGTTTCTGTGGCAGCTTCACAAGGTAAAAGCTTTGCCTCTTGCAGTAAGAGGTGTGAGAAAAAGTTGGAATCAGGCACACTTAGCATTTTAGAAGCTATGGTCCTTTTCTTCCAAGGTATCAACATTGTATCTCAGCCATGGCCACACACAGAACATCAAATAATACCGTTTGCCTCCCTTTATAGTGGGTTATGCTTGTGGGCAGACTGTTAGATGAGGCTGAGCTCCTCTGTTAAGAGCATGGAAGGAGGTCTGGTAATTTACACCCCTTTCATCTCATGCTGTTCACAGAAGTCTGTGATAGGAGTCTTCACAAATATCTGTAAATTTTACATGTTTCAGTAATTCAAAATGTTCCCCGTTTTCCACTGAATTCTTTTAATGAGAAGGTCCATAAAAATGAAAATTATGGCAGCTGGAATTTGTTACCGTTGTTGTTCTTCTGGTGGTTGTTTTGGTTTTTTGTTTTCTTAACGAAGGCATTTCACAAAAATACATTTTAAATTACTGTAGACACAACAAGACTGAGCAGTTGCTTGTACATTTTCTGTTCCATAATTAAGAAATATTAAACTTGAGGGAAACAACAGAAGTAAGCACTAGCTTGTAGATATAAAATGTGAGGCTCTTTGGATAAAACTGCCCTCAGTCAAAGGGAAATATGTCATCACAGGTTCATGTGCCAAGTGTGCAGGCTCCTCCCCAAGTTTGCTGTAGAGTTGGTCTTAACATACCATAGTCTGAATCTTGCAGCTGGCCAGGAAGAATCTAGCACAAACCTAGTTCTGGATCTCTTTTTTGAAGCAGGTCAGTTAAAAAGTACAGTTGAATATCTTTGGTATTCATTGGCCACTTTATCTTTGATTAGGAAAATTATTAAACTGGAATGATTCTCTCTAGTTTCAGGAGCTTGAATACTATAATGAAAGTCAAATTGTGTTCGTGTGCTTCTTTGAATTTAATGTGTATAGGATGTGAATTTTTCTTGCTGAAGGAGGGACAATGAAGCTGTGCAACCACATTTCAAATGGGTGCACAATTAAAAGATCCTGAAATGTGGCACTCACAGGCACTGTAAGTTATTGGCACATAGAGAAGACATTTAGTCTGAATGCCACCTGTAATTACTAAAACCACTTAATCCACATGCTCCAAGGCATAAACTAACAGCCAGCAAAGGTGAGAAGGAAAGTTCTGTCCTTTTAAGTATTGTAGGACTATTGTATTTGAAAGTCCTAAAAGTCATAATAAGCTCTTCTCTGACCATTTTCCCCAGTGTTAAAAATACTGACTGCCCACTGGAGAGTGATCCACCATATCTTTGGTGCACAGAAAAGTTCTGGTTTTCTTGGATGGATAGCTGGCTGCCTATTCCAAGTGAAGCATGCTGCAGGCTATTTCATGTAAGCCAGTAAATAATACTGACAGGTAACTTTAAGTTACCTGGCTTTATTATTCTAGTTTACCCGTATGCATAACATCTTCCAGAAAATCGTCATTGATTAACTGAAATTAATAGGGAACTAAAATATTCCCCATGTGAGAAATTCATCTTTGGTGCTGTTCTAAAATATTCAGCTGTGTCCAACTGTCGTCTCTTATAATTAAACTGCTTTTGAGAAAGAGAGGTGTTCCAAGTGGGACTCAGTCCCAAGAGCCAGTATTTCTTATTTTAGGAATTACCATAATGACAACTGACATGGCATGTTCAGTGAAAACAACTTCAGGTCATATCTGGCCACCTCTTCTTGCTTTGGCTCACTACAACGTCACACGAGCAGTGCCATGGCTCTCAGCAAGAGCAGGCAGTGCTGGGTGACTTTTCATGGCATGGTGGATGTGTTAGGATTAGGATTTTGGAAAAACATGATAAAGCAAGGTGACAGGGAATAGAGCTGAGTGCTTGAGGATTACCTAGTTAGACCACTAGAAATTACCGGTTTTTCATGTTTTCTGTGCAGGTTGACTCGGGCAGGTTCTGCCCAGCAGTAGTGGATTTCATGTGACGTGTCTCCAGTTCCCACACACAAGCTGTAGTCTGTCACTGAACTATCTTTAATAGCTTTTCATGCTTCTATTCTTAGAAATTGAGTGGTGGCAACTAGTGAAGGCCAAAGCACATTCATTTTAGTCACATGGCTGGGGACTGTTTGCCCCTTAATGAGAGTCTGAAAGATACCTAATCTAATATACCAGAAACTATTTTTTAAACTTTGTAGAAGCAACTTCTATTAACAGCATTGATTTCTTTACACCAAGTTTTCTCTCACCTGCTACAAAAATTGCTTTTCAGTGTTGCATGGAATATTAGTGTATGTGTATACTGCAAAGGTAAAAAAAGACCAGGACTGCATAACTCTCTGCCAGCTGTAATCTCTGTTTTCTTTTCTTTTGCTTCCCTTTCCCTAGGTAACGTTTCAGTAAACCCCAGCACGTCTGATGGAGGAACTTTTACAACTGAATCTTCAACAGTGCAGCAAGGAAAGGTTTTCTTCAGCCCCCTCACTCCAAGTGCAGTGGTTTATACAGTTCCCAATTCAGGCCAGGCAGTAGGATCTGTCAAGCAAGAAGGACTGGAAAGAAGCCTGGTGTTTTCTCAGTTGATGCCAGTCAGTCAGAACACGCAACTGAATGTCAACATGTCTTCTGAAAATATATCCAGTGCAGGACTCCAGTCCCTGGCCTCCTCGTTAGTGAATGTAACGCCCTCACATAATTTTTCCCTCACACCACCAACTCTTTTAAATGCTGCAGAACTGAGCTCTGGTATCTCAGAAAGCCAGTCCATGTCTTCACCCGTGACCAGTACCTCTACGGTGATATCTATCAGTAACACTAACTATGCAACCCTTCAGAACTGTCCCCTCATCACCAGTCAGGATCTGTTGTCCATTTCCACAGCACAGCCCGTGCTTGGAGAAATAGTTTCAACAAGTGGAGACCGTGTCAGCCACCCCCCTGCACAAGTGCACCAGGATTTTGGCAGGGAGCACAGGTTGGTTCTGCAAGCCGTACCCGATGTCAAAGAGAATTTCTTACCTAATTCTGAGAGTAAGTCAACTGGCAATTTAATGATGCTGGATTCCAAATCTAAGTATGTTATGAGTAACATGGTTGACACGGTATGTGAAGAACTGGAAACGGACAAAAAAGAACTTGCCAAACTGCAGACAGTTCAGATGGATGAAGTTATGCAAGATTTGTAACTTCTTTCTTTTCTTGCTTTCTGTTTTAATAGATAAGTCTCCTGTTGAGGCCCTAACAAGCACCTAGTAGGGTGTTTGTGGGTTTTTTGTTTGGTGGGTTTTTTTCATTTAAAGAAACCAGAAGAACATTTAAGTGGTCTGAATCAATGTACAGAGGAATCTCCAGCAATGGAATTAGGTTGCCACACTTGGTTTGCATGCAGTATTCTCTTTTAAGCAGATTAAAGGAGAAAGGAAATGGACAGGGCAAATACTGAGGAATGGGTACAGGTTTGGCTACGAGATACTACCCTGAAAATTTAACTAGACTCTCCATAGTACAACATATTCTTAACAGTAAGTATACACTCCTAGCTTCAGACAGAAAACAAAAATCTCACTCCAAAATGGTAGAAACAATGCAGACATTTTTTTTTCTGTTTACTTCCAGTCCATGGGCATTGAGAGATTTCTAAGGAACTCTAGACGATACCTCTCTGGCTACTTTTATGTTGTTTGAGGTTAAGAAACAAAACAAAATCACAATATTGTTACTGGTATGTTTGCTTTTTTTTCCAGCAGACTTGCATTCAAACCAAAAATCTCACATCAATCATGTACAGGTTTCTAAATGCTACAGCTAGCATTTTGTCAGTGCACCAGAAAAGGCATCATTTGAAACTCTAATTATGCAATTCAGAAGCTTTCTATCCAGTATGAATGTAAATATTGTTTCAGTTCTTATAAAGGAGACTTTTTTTTTTAATTAGTACAATGGATTTTATTTATGGTGTATGTTCCCTTTCACTTTAGACACAATGCATTGAAAAGGAAAACGTTTTCTGGCTGTTTAATTTATTTTATTGTTTGAGCAGGAAGTAAGCGTAGTTATTTCTGACAAGGTTTTACTTTTTTGTAGTTTTTTTTCAAGCAATAGACTGTAAAAGTAAAATGTTAATCACACTGAAACTAGAAAATTAATTCCCAGTCTCACAAACCCAGGAGGTCACTGTTTCTACCCCCTCTGTCTTTGTGTTCAGGGGTTTTTTTTTGTTTGTTTTGTTAGTAATTTGCGAATTAGTTGAACCCTTTTGTGTATTTTTTACAGAATTCCACGTGCCTTTCTTCCTAGTGGCCTTATCTTTGTTAGTAAAGCACAGTGGCAGGAGGAATAAAAACACTGATTGCAAATATCCGTCCTCAGGGCCAAATCCTGATGCCTTACTTCTGCAAGTAGACCCGCTGACTTGGGTGCCCCTGCTTGCACGAGTAAGAAGAGGTTTGGGAGTCTTTCGGACGTGGTGGGTGACATTTCCTGGCAGTGCAGAGAGCCAAGGCTGGGTCCTGCTGCCCCACGTCAGCAGGACAGGAGGGGTCCGCAGAGGGACCGCAGGGCTGTGCCGAGGGGAAGCTCTTGGCTCCAGCCTCAGGCAGATGAGCAGGAAAGGTTGGATGGGCAGGCCGAGGAAGGGCCCATGTTTACACGGGCCCATTGGCCAAACAGCCCGTGTGGGAGGGCTTCAGCTGCTGGTGGAGCAAGGCCCCCATCCAGGAGTGCAGTTGAGTGTGTATTTGTATATATCCTCCCAGGAGAAGCAGCCTGGGGGCTGATGGTGGCAACTGCAGCAGCCATGGTCCGTGCCTGGCTGGGGATAGGTGTCCACACCTTTCTCCCTGGGGACAGCAGAAGCAGATGGGCTCTGGGCAGGTGGAACAGATCTTTCCTCCAGAGGAGTTTTTGTAGCATGGAAAAGCACATCCTTTAAGCTTTAAAATAATAAGAAGAATTCAGATGAACAAAAGCGACATGCTGTTAATCCTTGTGGGTTTGGTTTTGTTATATTTTATCCTAATGTGAATATATTCAGTAACTAAAGCATGTGTTCATCCTCATCAGGGGCCTGGTCTGAAGCCTTTGGAAGGCAGTGGGAAATGTTTTCATGAGTTTCTGAATCAGGGGCTCTGAATCAGGCTCAGGACAGAACAAGATCACTTGTAAAGGACAAAAAAAAAATGGAAAGATAATTAAGGTGGCATATCCCAGTGTGTCTGTCTTGGTTTTAACTGGTTCCATGGAAAGCTTTTGGGGAATGAAGGTTTTTCTGTGCGCCGTGAGCACAGCATCGGCATTCTCGTTGTAGTTTTGCACTATATTGCGTATTTTGCAAGGTTTTCTGTGGAACCCTGAGGCCGAGCTCTGTTGGTGAGCACTGGAGTCCACGCTGCGAGCCAGAATCTCCAGAGCTGCAGGGAAAAGTGCAGGAAAAGAGAAGAATGAGCGTGCAAGGGGAGCACTTGCGGCTGTACGGAGTCGCTGACGCTCTGCAGGCAGGAGCAGCCCATCAGCACTTGGCTGTCCCCACGTGCTCCCAGGCAAACAGGGTGTTTGAGGCAAGCGCTTTAAAGCAGAGATTATCACAAGCAGGACACAGAGCTGTATGTTCCCCTGGCACAACTTTCCCTGACGTTCCCGGGAGCTCCACGTGAGCAGGGAATTGGATAGTCCGGAGTTCTCCTAACCGCTCTGCTTGTTTATCTGTTTGCTGGGCCCCAGCATGAGCAATCTGTTTCCCACCTCTTCTTCACCCATGTAACTAAGATGGTGATGACAGTAGCAGTAGCTGTATATGCTTTGCATGAAATCATTCAGCCATTTGGAAAATTAGAAATACCCTGTATCGCTGTCATTTTAATGGAGAATGTGTACTTGGCTCTGAAGGAGTTGATGGTGGATTAACATTTGGTCTGTGAAGCTCAGACTATATTTGGAGGCAAGCTAAGGAATATTTCAGAGCAGTTGTTGGTGTGATCATCTCTCATAACTGAAGAGACTGTGGTGTTACAACAGTACCCATTACTTTATTTTTAATTTTTCCTTCTTTGCATTCGTTGTGTTACTGAGGCCCTGAATTCCATGGCTTTGCGGCACAGTTGATGTGAAAAACTGTGTATGTTGTTACAGTGGCACGTTCCTTGGAGTGTCTGGTACTTCTAATAGGAGACTTCCCACTCTTCAGTGGGAGTGGAGGATGTACATAAAAGCAGTGTTTTGGGACAAAGTCAGATTAATCTATTCTAGTCTTCCAGATATCAAGTAACTTCTTATTATCTTTTACTCTTTCTTTCTTTCTCCCATTGAAAATAAGTGTCATTCCCTCCAGATAATGTAGTTATAACCTCATGTTTTCTGCAGGTACATATGCACAATATAAAGACTCATTGCACGGTACAGTGTGTTTAAAATAGAAATTTAAATAAGTAGTTTTATCCCTTACAAGGGTAAGTTTTTATTTTGTGGCCCTCAGGCAGGCAGGCTCACTGCTCTCAAAAGACAGTACTCAAAGCCCCAAAAAGTGTCCAGGGCCAGATCTTTGGCTGCTGTAAATAAGGCATTGCTCCACTGATTCCCAAACCAAGGATTTTTACGTGGTGTTTAGAGGATTTGGATGCTGGTCTCCCACACATGGGAAGGCAGTGAGTGTCCAAGCCCCACAGACAGCCCTTATTATCACATTCTGTTGTTTAAATGGAAGGTATGTCTACCTGGCATACGCATTCCTTCTCTTCCCTCCTTCTCTGTTATGGATGAGAATAAAGGATAATTTCAACTTCACATATGTTTGTTACTTCTAAGCTCACTGGAAATCTTACAGAAAACATTGCCAAATTCTACTGCTTTACTAGTCCCAGACTCAGCTTTGAAAAATATGCCTACAGTTCAAGCAAATTCTTACAAAGCTCGATGTTAAAAACCCCTCTCTTCTTTACTACTTTTGGTTAAAGCTGCCTCTGTTTCACCCACAGTTTTGCAGAAAACCAGAAACACAATGAATTGAATGCTCTGTGTGGACTATTTGTAGCATTATCCCTGTGGTCTTACCTGCAAGGACATTTCAGCAATGTAAATCACAGAAATCCATTGGCCAGGTCCTCAGCTGGGCTAAACTAGCACGTTTCCATTGACTTTAATGTCCTTTCATGCCAGCTGGGAATATGGTCCATTCATTTCACTAGTGTTAGGTCAGGGATGGATTTGGCCCAGTACACAGTGGCAGCACAAACCAGAGCACAAGGCTGACACTTGGGTAGAACCAGTCACAGTCTATCAAAGCATATACCTCTTCCCATTTACTGCTTTCCCCTACCTGTGGATTCAGGAAGACTCATTCAGAAAGTGACTTCACCCAGAAGTGGGGCTGGAACTGTTGTTACTACTCTCAGTCTGAGATTGATTACAATAATGGACAGGTTCTGACTTCAAATCATGCAAAATCACCTCAGTAACGATTTTCAGTTAAATTAATCAGGGTGGAATTTGGCCCTGTGTGCGCAGGAGCTTTTCATGTACATAGATTTCCAGTGTCTGTGCACTTTTCTTAGCAAAGGCAGATGAACAAGAGGGTGCATCCCTCCAGTATCATGTGAAATATGTGTGCAGGGCTCTGGGGACATGAACTGCCCAGTGCTTGTGATCGAGAAGAATGTCAAATCATCAAAAATATTAGTAATTTTATAATTCTGAAAAAAAAAATAATGGTATTTTTAAAAGCAAGGATGCCCGAAGTCTTCCTGTATCTCCTAGCAGTTATTATCTTGAAGGATGTTTTATACCTTAGTTGTATGTTTCATATAATTTAAAACTTGCTTCTTAAATTTCTGAACTCAAGGAGGGGGTGAATCTTCTGGCTTTCAGGATTCACATTCAGAGGATGTTTGTTCTTTTGCTGCATGTACTGTTTGTCCAGAACTAACCAGTTATTTCTCCAATATGGGTTTTATTGTGCCTTACAACAAATATTAAATTTAAGCGGAATGTACGCGTTAGAGGAGGGAATAATCAAGAAGATTTTACTGCACTGTTAGGTGATGCTGCCCCAGAGTGTATCATCAAACATATCTGTGCTTAATTACCCAACCAAAGAGATCTAAAGTATGTATGTTTGTTGTACTGTAATAGGGGTTTGTGCCTGGACAATTAAGTGTTTTATTTGTATTCTGAGATGATGTGAACTTATTTTTCTAAACACTATACTGAATAAACTTTATATTTATACACATCTTGTGTAAATATTTCTGTTTGGATGTCATGCAAGGGCTTTGAATTTTGAGTTGGAAAAGCAATCTGAAGTAGAAACTTGGCTTCTAATGACTCATCATGAAAGGTGATGGCAACTAGGAACGCCTATGCTTGCCAGGCATTTGATCTAAACACTATTTAAGCAAGAATGAGACTTTCTATTGACTTGAGGGGGTTTTGTCGGAATTCTGAAATCCTAAATTAAAAAACATAAATCTTACACCTCATATTGAACCTATTTGTGTCTCAAACCGAATTTATACTATAATTAGCTAGATACTATTAAAGTCTATTTCCACCTGCTAGTTAGGACTAGTCAGTATTTACTTGTGGTTCCCATGACATTGGCATGCTTTCCATGTCAGGGGCTTTTTTTGGGTAGGTGTACTCCTACTTGATAAATTCATGTTTGTTGAAATTTTTCTTTAAAATGTTTCACATAGTGTCAGGCTTGGTTTTGGCAGTCTTTTGAGAACAGCTTGAAATGTTATGTTCCCCTGATATTAAAGGATTTAAACACATTACCATATTACTTCAGATGTGTGTTCAAGTACCAGGATTGCCTGGTTACAATTTTGATACCAAAATGAACGACACTAAATCCAAATACACTAATCTGTGCAGGTGTAATAGTTTCCCTCACTGAAGCTATGTATACATTAGAGATAATTAACAGCCTGCACACGCCAGGAAAGCACCCTTCCAGCCCCTTAAACTGTGTTTAGGCCATAGGAAACAAGGCGAGGTCTGGGAGATTTTTTTTTTTTTTAATAGATACAGTTAAAAACATAAAATTCATTATTTCCTTACTCTCTAAGACATTACCTTGATGTTTTTCACCATTCCTCCACCTTTCCCATTCAGCGCAGCCGCATCCGCTCTCTCCTCTCAGCTCCGCTGGCAAAGCACAGGGCGTCACCTCCCAGCCCGGGGAGCATCTCCCCTCTCTGTGTGAGGCTGATCCGACTCTGCAGCTGCCAAAATAAATCCAGTTACCCGGGAGCAGCCCTAAGCTAGAGCCAATTGCCTCTTTGCCCAATTCCTGCTTCCTTCCCAGAAGCGGCGCGCTTGACTCAGTCGTGTTCGCGGCGCTTCCCTTTGCCGTGCCTTGGTTCTGCCTGAGCAGGACTGTGATGGCATTTTCCTGCCCTGCAGATAACCAAATTCCAGATTGATCCCCGGGCAGCAGCTCTGTCCCAGCTTTGCTTGCAGCAGGAGCTGAGGATCTAAAGCCATCCTTCAGCCTGGCTGGGGGCAGCTCCTCTCGTTCCTGCCCCACAATGCAGACAGGGGAAGGAGCTCCAGGACCACCGCTGCTGGGCTGGCTCCAGCCATTCCCCCGGGAAGGGATTTCTGGCTGCGCAGCTCTGGATGAAGTGCAGGGGTTTGAGAGCGAGCGGAAGGTCTCAGCAGCGTATGCAAATGTCCAAATTCTCCCTGAGCAGCCACCCATGCGGTATGCAGGATGAATCATGTCCTAACGGAGCGCATTCCTGCTACTTTGGAGGGCTTCGCAGATGTGTTCCAGGTCACCCTGGGCGAGAAAACCACACACAGCCACGGTTCCTTCTTCCCTGGCAGCCTGAGCACAGATGGAGAAAGAGGGGACAGCACCTTTGGAAGGGTGGGCAGCTGGCTCCCTGAGCCCCTGCCTTTCACGCAGGGCCTGGGGATGCTGGAGGCAGGAAGGGGGGCTGCCAAGGCAGTAGCTGGGATGGAGCTGATAGTAGGAAGGCTCAGGGAGATGGGTGGTTTCTCTCCATCTAGCAGGGAGACAAGCTGGGAAGGGAGACAATGCTGGAAGACAGCACTTATTATCCTCTATATTTGTCTTGATTTTTCCCTGGTGCCAGATCAGAAGGGGATTTCATTGCTCTAAGAGGCAGAGGTTGGGTCAGTAAAACAAGATTTTAATATGAATACTCACAGCTTGGAAAGCAGAGGTCTCCTTTCAGGCTGCATCCCCTGTTGTTGTGATCTCTGGCTGCAGAAATCTCTGGGCTGGAATCTTAGGCCGGTATATGGATACAGATCACATTTTTAATATAAAAATACGTTTTAGAAGGAAAATGATTCCCAGAAATAGGAATTCATCTGCCAAGCAATGTGCACATAACCGATTTCACACTTAGAGGTGCCAGAAAGTTCAGGAATGAGACCAACAATAAAAAACCAACACACGTGTGAAAAATCTACAGCATTAGAGCCAGATTCAATAAAAATAGCACCTAGTTTATATGCTACAGAAGCTGGCACATGCCTGCAATAGCTGAAGGAAAGAGATAAAACGTCCAGAAGTTGCATGCAGTCCAGAGGAACGGAGCAGCCCTGGAGCAGTGCTGATGGTTACTCAATAACTCAGGTACAATATTCTCCTGTGTAAGTGCTTTAATTCTCCATCCTGCTACTTCTCAGGCAGAAAGACACAACTTGGAATACTTGAGGCTGATCAATAAGCTTTGCTGTGGCAGCCAAAGTGCTTTGTGATAGACCTTACGTTATGAAAGGACTCCCAGAATGTTACACCGCATCATCTTCTTTCCTGGTCTGCACGCTGACAGGCAGCGAATTCGGTGTTCGCGGTATCCCTTACACTGCCCGCAGCTGTAAACGCAGCCTCTCCCCCGAGGCGCTTACAGTGCACAGAAATAAAAGCAGGCTAGGAGGAGAGAGGAGAGGAGTGGAGGGGAGGGGAGGGAGGCGAGGTGATGTGCCCGGGGCGATGCAGGCTGTGGGTGGCACGGGCAGGTTGCAAAGCCAGGTCTCTGACTCCCCCTGTTGCTTTGCCCACTGGCTCACGCCACCTCCTCGGCAGCCCAATCCCGCTTGGATGCAACGTCCCTTGACAGCAGCAGGAGGACTTGCTGCTGGCACCAAAGCTGAGCTTGCTTCTTTCATTTATTTATTGTGTTTACGGCCACCTTCTCATGCAGACCAGTAGCCCTGTTGATAACTAGACTGGCCCTGGACCAGCATCCCTGAGCTTCCAAACACTCAGCCTCCAAAAAACTGTTCCTGCCTGGATCATTAGCTCAGGGTGATGCACATGCAGGTCCTGGAAGACTCCAAAGCCACCCACTTCCAGATCAAGTCAGTCTGAGAAAGGTTTGCCTTGTCTCCCACCAAGTCCAAGGAGCTGAGAGGGAGAAATACTCAGGGGAATGAGGATGGGTTAGTCCAGAGCCTGAGCTGTGCATGCTCTTGCATGTCCTAAGTCAGTGGCTTCTTGAAAGAATACGTTGAGAACAAATGACAATTTAGATGTTACTCATGTCCTAGGGAGATGCTGGGGATTTTGCTATTTACTGCTGCTTAATCAAACCAAGGCAGGCCAGGAGATCAGAAGGCAGTTCTAAAAGGCAACACAGTACCATCCCAAGCACATTTACAATGCACATACAAATATACAAGTTGTCTGTATTAAAACACATTATCTGTTGTGTTGTATGCATACAGGTGGAAGTGAGCACTGACCAGATTAAGACAAAAAAAAAAAAAATCTTTATTTTGAGGTCCACTATGAAGTTGTGCAAGAGGTGCAGCCTCTTCTCCCTCTTGCAGGCAACATATATTAGAGCCCAGACCCAAAACTCCACCACAGACAGGTTCAGATTTCTGACCTGCTGCTGCTAAATGTGTTGTCCCCTTGCTCAGAGCCTGTGGCAGAAGAGCAGCAGAGGCAGCAGGGGCTGACTGCCCTGTCAATGCTGCTCTTGGAGAAGAGGCAGACTCAAACAGTATCAGTAGGGAACAGAGCTGCAAGCTCTAGTGAAGTGACACCACCTGCACGTGGAAGGATTTAGGCACATCACACCCCTGTGTGGGGAGTCACATCAGCTTCTGAGGGCTGCTATAGCATTTATCCTCCTCTTCCCTTCTAATGTAGTGGTGTTCTCCCCAGAGCTTCAAAACATTGAGGTGTTTTTACTCCTTACATCACCCTCAGGGTTTGGTGTCCCCCAGCTTTGCCAAGAAAGCAATGAACTCCAGGCCAGAAATGTCAGACTCACTTTTACGCATCCACCCACAAGGACAAGGACTGGGTGCAAGACCACAGCAGGCCCAGCCTCCAGGTCAGTGAGCGCTGAGGGGCTTCAGCTGAGCCCCTATGGCACCTTCCCCAGGTTGTTTTTTTTTTGCTTGTGACCTCCCCAGGACCCAACAGATAAATTCCAAGGGAGGTGTTTAGGGGCTGCTCTCATTTGCCATCTTTCCCTCAGCCCTGCAGACCTCTTGATAGGAGGTGGGACCGAGGACTTCCAAAAACAGCAGTACCTGGCAGCAGGCTGTCGATAGCAGCCTATTTCGAGGTCTGGCTTTATCAGGGAGGGCCTGGAAGTGCTCCCAGGAGCACAGGGCGTGCTGCACATTCCAGGCACAGTCGCCTTGCACTGACCAGCAGTACTGCAGCATGCCTGGTCTCAGGACAGAGATCACACAGCACCAGCCAGCCCTCCATGGCTCCAGGACAGTTCACTGGCCCAGTACAGAGGTGCCAGGAGGACATTTGGCACCTCCTGCTACACTCAGCCGGTCTCAGTAAACCCCTTCTGGCCTCAGTTTCTTGTAGCTATTGTGGGGTTTTTTTTCTTGTGCAAACCAAAGGCAGAGTTAACCTGAGCCTCGAGCCAGGAGAGCTTCATCCCATTCCTTTGGAAAAGTCAGCCCCAGCAAATGAAACCACTTGACCAGTGCTCACAGTTTGTGTTTGTTACCCAGTAATGGCAGCAAGCATTACTCTCCTGTACATGGTGAGAAGTGCTCCTGTTCCCTCCAGATTTTTTCACCAAGATCTGAACCTTTTTCACTTACATTTTGGATCAGTTTGGGTTATGAAAGCAAGTCTTGTTTCACGTGAATCATGCTCATGACAAACAAGGAATAGTCATTTGCTGGTGGCATGGAGGACCAGACCTTCAGATTAAAGTACAGGGTAGAGCCTATTTCTGTTCATTTCTTAAGTATTCTCAATTATTTGAGTCTTTTTAGAAGCCATAATAAATGAATGTGAAATAAGCAGCTGTTTTGAACATGCTCATAACACTGGAAAGCAGTACAAGAGCTATGTCTAAAACCAGAGAACACTCCTGCTTAGGTTTTACCAGAGCCACATCCAGTGAAAAAAGTGCCTCCTGTCCTGCAAGCTCTACTTCCCCAAGATCCCATTATCATGATCGCATGGCACCACAAGATCCCATGTTTCAGGATCCAGGTCTCCACCCTGTGAAACTTGTGCAGAATCATCAGTTCATCTTTATTGAATAAGCACACCTCCTTCCAAGATCCAAGATGTCCCTGCACACACAGCCTAAAGCCATGCTGAGTAGAAACGTTTGATCAAGAGATCATGGTATTTTGACCTGGAACCATGAGACAATCACCATTTCAGAACAATTTCCCACCCACCCTGCAGAGACTTTGCCCAGATCGCATTTCCCCAGTTCATCGGGGCATGGAACAGCACCAAAGGCTGGTGGATGCCAAGCTGTGTCACATCTGATGGCTCTTCCCTTTCCAAGCAGAGTATCATGTCATCAAAGGCAACGAGGCTGGCACGACATAATTTGAGAATCCCACTTTATAGCCGGTAGAAACTGAATCCCAACAAGTCTGTCAGTAATGATATATTCCAGGTAATGCAGGATTGAAATCTCCTGGCCCCAAGTCTCAATCTTATACTTAAGCAGTGCTGTGATTTGTCAACTTTCACAATTTATGGGCTTTGCAATATTTAATAGATAGTGAGAGAGGGGAAGTAGGCAAAGGGGTTACGGCCACAACTTCCTGCTCAACTTCATTCTTCAGTTCCTGGTTTTAAAATACAGAAATAAATTTGTAGATGCTGAAGCTCTCCAAGCCAGAATACATATAAATTTGGGTGTATCACATCTATCTATCTATCTATCTATCTATCTATCTATCTATCTATCTATCTATCTATCTATCCATCTACCCTTTATCTCAAATCTGGTGCTGCCTCATGCTCTCCAAGCCTTTGGGTCTGATAGCACTGTGTGCAACAAGACACTTCAGGAAAATAAACAAGGGTATAAAACAGGTGCCATATTAGAAATAAAATTAATAAATGGTCTACAAATTCAAGATATTATTTGTCAAAGCTCCCTCTGGGCCCAAATTTCCATAAACTTATAATTAAGCTACTGAATTAATTTTCTAGACTATTGCAGTATAATCAGTAAAGCTAATAGCTGATTTTTTTAAAAAAAAATCTGTATAACTCAAGTTAGAGACACATTTCACTGACCTAAAAACAACCCTCCAAAAACAGCATACAAATGCATTTCCTAAAATCAGCACTGTAAAAGCAGTTCTGTTTTTAAGGAATTCAAGCAAATTCATCCCTGTATAACACAAGGCAGGATTTGCAGAGTATCCTGCTCCTGGCAGCTCTCAAGGCTGGCAGCACAGACCATTCCATGGCAGGTTACTGGAGACCCCAGCTCCACCCCACACATCAATACATGTCTGCATACAAACTGCATCTTGGTGTATCCACAATTATCACAAAGCAAATGGCTCCCAGTTGTAACAAATGGTTTTCAGCTCAGTTATCACCCATAGCAAGGACCAGAGGAACCTTCAAGGGCTGTGGGAAAGGAGGTAGAAAAGGCAGAGAAACCTTCCTGGTGTGCCTTTTATTAGCTGCCACCCTCAGCACTGGCAGAGTTAAAATCTGAAGTGTTTGTTCTCCCAGACAAATCAAATCCATTTGGGGATTTTTATTTGTTGTAACCTGACAAGGTGTTGCAAGAAGAAAAATCATTGGGCTGCTCAGTTCATTCTGCCTCTTAAAGCTTTGGCCAAAACCAGAAATTTGAAAGGCTAATGGTAGTCTTCCTTCAGTCCTGACTATAATGAGTGTTTGAATGTTCCAAATACTTGTATTTTTGCAAAATAGCAGGAAGCACAAAGAGAAAGATGGGTTATACTTTATTTTTCAAGCCCTTCTCAGAGGCAGCTGGAACTGTAACTCTCCCAAGATTAGCTGATGTTAAACACTTGGAACCAAAAGTCCAGTTCCTAAATATCTAGATTTACATTTCCCCATCAGTACAACAACAGCAACAGCATTTCCCTCCTCTGTGGCAAGAAGCACAGCCAGGCTGGGGTTCACCCATCTGGATGGCACAGTCAAAATACTGAAGCCAGGCCTTGTTGATTAAACATATGTATTTATTTATTCATATAAGATATATATTTGAATGCCTAATATATATTTACATGTTTTATATATTATGTTTTCATATGTAACATGTATTGTATTTATATTATATAATCTAAATATATCATTTTATATTAGATATACATAATATATATATAATGGATTGTTGGATGCTGTGAAACTCTCAGCTTACACAGATGACTGCTCAGAATTGTGCTGGGTGCTCAATCTCTCCCTAAGCTGTGCCAATGCCTCCCACCTCCCCACCCCTGCCCACCTCCTGCACGCTGGTACCAGGAGCAGGGCACAGCAACAGAACTCTGCCCTTGCCTTTGGGGAGGCCTTTACCTCCCCACTTCAGTAACATTTGACCAATTCTGCTCCTCTTCAGTCCACTTACAGAGAAGGGAAAGTTATTTTTCACAGAAACATAGAATGGTTTGGGTTGGGAGGGACCTTAAAACTCATCTCATCCCATAGGTGGGGACACTTTCCACCAGACCAGGTTGCTCCAAGCCCCATCCAACCTGGCCTTGAGCACTTCCATGGATGAGGCAGCCACAGCTGCTCATTTCAGTTGAGTCAGGAGGACAACACTTCACCAGTGGTGATGCAGCCAAGGCTGGACACTGCTTTCCCCCCTGGCAATGCATTTTGAGAGCCATTCCTTAAACAAACTGCTCCTTTCATTGTCTGTCTCCCAAATCCACCAGCACAGCTCTGCATGCTACAACACTGTTCCCCCTCCTGGGCTCCCAGTGGGTGTAACTGACCCACACAACAGAGCTGTCACAACTTTTCTGAGCAGCCACTTCTACCAGCAAATAGATCACACTCACAAATCACTGCCTGGAAAGTCTGTGTGGTATGTGGCTTAATTTTCTTTTCCATAATATGAAATCCAATCTGAAATGCACAGATTAGTTTACTAATCTGTGTAAATCCTATTAATAGCACTTACGCTGCTGTGCTCCCATTCACATTCTAACAAATCTGTTTGGACTGGCTTGGTTTCCCCTCATCTTTTGCAAGATCTTCACACCTGGTTGCAGTCACGTCTTCACGAAATAGCTGGCCACAAATGGAAACTTGTGCTTTGCAATCATCTCTCATATTTTAATTCGTGTCCCATGGTCCATCATGTTCTGGATCAAAGCATTAGTGCTGTAAATCACCATGGTGCCATCGAAGCTAAAGGGATTATACAAAGGATCACACAGCTCCAGTGGGGAAGGGCAGAGCTTGTACCCTCCTCTCCCCCAGCATCGCTGGCTTCTGTGCCTGCTCCAGCTGCATCCTGCCCCTCACAGCTCCATTGGCACCCCAGTGACTCCATCCTGCCCTGGGCACCTGGCCCAAAACTGGCCCAAATACCAGTAAAGGACCTCCTTGCAGGGAGGAGGTGATAGACCATCTCTGGAGCCACTGGATGTGTTCACAGCAGCCCCACACATCCCCTCATCACCCGTGGGGTTAGGGTGGCACACCTGGCACCTGGGCTTGTGCCTGCCAGAAGGAGCAGCCCCACTGGCAGCTGGGTGGGCTACAATCCCCTGAGCTCAATGTGGACTCTCAAAGAGAACACACCTTCTGTTCTGCTGTAGAATAAACCATTCTCTGTTTGAAACAACAATATTTACTTTTCCTACAGTGGACTCCAGTGGCTCCCTGTGTCACAGTCACGGCAAGAGGGGTCAGAACCAGGAGAGGATGAGAGCAGGGCTTGCATGCCTGGCTCCAACTTCCTAATCAAGCTGTGCATTAATTAGCTAACCCACCTCCATGCTGCTCTCCCTTGTGCTTCATTTCACCACTGTCCTGAAGTCCTTGTAACCGAGCACCTTCCACAGCCTCAGCCCATCCCACGGCACGCCAGCTCCATGCAGAGCCAGGGCCAACTGCTCCCTTGAGCTGAGGAGTCCTTGCCCTTGTGCCAGGCTGGAATTTGCCAAAACCAGCCCTTGGGAAGGGCTCTGAGCTGCTGTCACTCCTGAGTTGTGCCCTTGCACTCTTCCAGCACCTGCTAACGCATTCCATGCCATGTGCCAGGCAGGAGGGGATGGATGCAGGATAGGAAGATGCCCTGCCAGGAAAGAAGCTCCCCAGGACTTATCAGATGGAAGGTTTTAATGGAGAAAAGAACATGGAAACTCTCAGGTGATGAAGGGGAAAAGATCTACTCTAGATCATCAAAAGGAAAGGATTTGAGTTAAAACTGTTTTTACACAAGTTCACAGTAGGACACTGTGACCCACTTGTGATCTCCCTGCCAAGGGATATCTGCTCCTTGCATGAGCCTGTTGGCTGCATGATTCTCACCATACAGCTCTCCCCAGTTCCCAGGGCCAAGCTCTGAACTGCTTTCACTAACCTCAACAAAAAGGCCAGACCTACAGTGCCAAGACAGTTCCACCACAACCCTGGATACATTTCCAATGTTTTTTCTACCAGAATGTGAAACAAATTATTAGCATAAAATATTTGTGGCTCTTCTCTTTCCTTCCCTGAAGCTGAAGGTAGAGGCAGCTGAACTGCCTCTACCACCCATCCAAAAGCATTTGGATTTTCTCTCATAGCTGTAGAAACTTTTCAAGGTCAATAATGCTTCACTCTCTCCTAGTTTCCCCTAAAATGGTTTTAAAGTTTTAATTGCCTGAATAATTCATGGTGGTTTACTTGAGTGTTAGTTCAGGAATTGTTTGTAATACCTTAGTTTTGTGGAAGAAATATTTTAAAAGCATTACCCACACTCAAGAAATTTCCCCCAAATTCTCTTTTACAAGGGGTTCTTACCTGTTACCTGTGTTAAAGCTTGCCTGTAAAACAGCTGTTTGTTTACAGAGCTTTAATCTCTTGGTAAAGGTGCCAGTTGTGAGATATTAAAACACCACAGAGAAAAAAAATCAAACCAAAAAATATAGGAATTTTTAGAGTGAGAGAGACAACCAGCCAAATACAATATGTGGCCAGACAGAATCAGAAGCGCTGGCTGCAGAACAAACCCAGGAGGCATCAGAAAAACCACCCCAGCCACGGTGGTAATGGTTCAGCAGCAAAAGAAATGTACAAAACAAAATGGGGGGAAGATCCCCCCCCTTCCTCCTCTGCCTTACCCCCAAAAGACCATCTGACACCGGTGCATGCAAATGTGCCACTTGGGAAGGGCAAACAGGCACTCGATGGACAGGAATTTCACCTTTGGTGTCCTGCCTGCCCCACCCTCTGCAGGCAGACCTTAGGAAAAGCGGTGTTTAAAATACTAAAAGGTGAGATAAGAGAAGGGGAACAGCCCATCTCAGCCCTCAGTAGTTCCACAGGGCTCCTTTGTTAAATGAGTGTGATTTCTATCACCCTTGCTGCAGAGCATCATGTGCTGGAGACCTTGTCCCAACATCAAGCTCGTGTGTGCTCACAGCCAGCCTGTGCTCATTTGCCCCCCAAAACAGCTCTTTCCTCCTGGATGTGGCTCTAGGGGACAGTCACCATCCCTCTCTCACCCTTCCTTTACTGCACAGCCTGGCCAAGCTCTGCCTCTCTGTGGTCTTGGCAGAAGTAGTGATGTGTCCCCTCCGTGGTCACCGCAGAGTTCAGCCTGCTGCACCAATGCATTCTGCAGGAGCAGGTGACTTCAGACAGGACATCAGACTACAAATGTGGTTACAAAGGATTCTGCTACAGTGGGGACAAGGATCTTTTGGAAGATAAGGTGGATAACCAAGAGAAGTCACCTCTGAAACCTCGTGAAGGCTAAAATTCTAGATCAGCCTTTGCAGCCTGGCTCATCTCAGCTTATGGCTTCAGAAATTCAGAGTTCAATTTCTGCTACAAAATGGTAGTGTTTGATTTCTGCAAAATGCTGCAGCACCTCCTGCTTCCACACACCAGCATGTCAAGGGAATACTGGCATTGCCTGGTGTAATTTTGCTCTAGGGACAGCAGCAGAAGAATTGCTGTACAGTTTCCTCCACATCAGCCCTGCAAAACCCTTTTTCACCTCCCTGGAATGTAGGTTTTCTATCACTCTCCTCTATCTGCAATGCTGAGTTGCAGAGGACCCCATCTTTAGGGAAGCATCACAGTGATAAAACTCCCTTTCATATGAATTTTAATGGAAGTATTTATAATTAATATTGGAAGCTGTGTAAAGGATCACAAGTCCTGGCCCTTGGTGTCTCCCAGTCCTCCACACACAAACACAAATGAGCTGCCAACACACTCCTCAAAGCTGCATCCTGCAGCTCAGTGATCCCGTTGAGGTCTGCATGCTTGGGAGGAAATTATAGAGGTGCCAGCAACAGCCATGACCACGTTGTCTTTAAAGATGAGGAATGCTTTGCAAAGTGATTATGTACAAAAATAATGATAAAAACCCCAAAATTTTTCATGCCATCCTCATGCTCAGCCTAACAACTTCTCCAAGCACCCATCTATTACAACTGATGATAAAGAAGAGTTTCTACTACCACGACCTTACCTGAAGAAGTGCAACCCATGTGCATTCACAGATGTGCTTTGGGAGTTAAGTGGAATTGCTGGAAATCTCCCGGAATTGAAGGAACTTCACTTGAACATGAGAAAAAGGGGAGGGGAGAAAAACACAGTCAATAGATTAGACACTGTGATCTGATCCACTTGAGGCACAAAGAGCATTAAAATAGAACTGAAACTCAAATTTGATGAAGCCAAGAGAGAGCAAAGCTGGGTGTAATCAACCTACAAGATTCACAGACACAAATAATCACAGAGGCCAAGAACTTGTCCCTGAAAGTGTGGAAATATATACATTTATACACACACCTGAGGAGATATAAATATATGTGTATAACTCTGTTCTCTCAGGGCTGAAGAGGACTTGACAGCACCATTCAGTCTTTCCCCCAGCCCCAAGACAAGATCAAATAGACGTCGGTATTTTCTGACAGATGTTTGTCTAGACCTGTTTCTAAACGGAGAATCTCCCACCTCCCCAGGCAATTTATTCCAACACTTCCTTTTCTTCTTCAGCTTCATACACACAGGCACAGGTATCTTTATCTCAGAGGGTGAGCAGAGCAGCCTCTGATGACTTGCACATCAAAAGGCTTTGTGAAGTCATTTCTCATGGCAAGACCTTTCTTGTGAGTGACGTACTAGCCCAAAAGATCCCATCGTGACCTGAGGTGACAGGCTGGGCTTGGGGGAGCAGCAGATGGGGCAAGGGGGGCAAATGGGGAAGGAGGGGGAAATTCAGTCTTTTCCTTATTAACCCGTCAGATTTGTCTGCTGATAAGAGAGACCAGCTTTGTACACTCTATTTTTAGACTCAGACGTTAAGTTACTCTCTTTTTTGATAAAATAAATACACTTTTGGCTTCTTCAGCAGCCACCTCGGAAGAGATGCTGTCCTGTCAAACTTCAGTAAGGCAAAGGAAGGGATGAGGAATGAGGCTGTGCAGCTGGAATATGTAAATGGCAGGATGGAGAGTAGCACTTTTCCAGCCACGCTGGATATCTATTACCTCCACTTTTGGACTGACAATGCACCAAATGTTTCATTGCCTGGGGCCTTACAAAGCTGACCAGCTTTTATAGTCGAAAGCACTAATGTAGAAAGGCAATTGGGAATTAATTATTTAATGTTGTTCTCATTGGTAGAAAGCTTCCACCCCTCCTGCATCTCAGCTACCATTATACATATGTTGCTTTTCTTCAGACTACAGTGATTAGACAGCAGAGGAAAATGATGGCTAAGTCCTGTTCCCACTTGTAATGAACTCCATTTAAATCAGCAGATTTGCATTCAGTAACCAAGGGCACAATTTAGCCCCATGCTAGGAAAACATCGTTTATGACAAAAACCGTAAATAGATGGCAGCATCTCCATTTCTGAAAATAAGCCTTCTCATACCTCTGCTCCCAAATTCCCTTTTTGAAAGACAGAATATTTCTACTTAAAAACTAAAACCCATGCAAGTAGCCCTATTTGTAGGAAACCAGATCGAGGTCCCTTTAATTTGGCTGTTTGGGTGCCTCACTGGAGCAGACAGAAAGATGTATCCCGAATCCGCTGCATGTTGGTTCAGCTCCAACTTCTCCCAAATTCTCAAGATAAGCATCTATTTCATTTAGAGCCTTTTTAGTTATGACCTGTGAAGAAGCAAATGTCCTTTTGAAGATCTTCCTGCAACAGCTGCATGCCAGAGACTCCCGGCCAAGTTACTTGAAGAGCTTAAGGATCAGGCCCCATGTATTTAAAAAAATAAGGTGCAAAATAAGATTCTGCAGCAGGGCTGAGAAGGGGCATGAACTTACCTGTCAGTTGTGATACGTGGGAAACTGGTAACTTCTTCCCTGCAGTCACCACCTCCAGAATTATTCCAGATGAAGCTCCAACAGGATCCTGCTGAAATTCAACGTAGTGAATTACACCAGGAATTAATTTATTGCAATGTGTCATATTTTTCCAAATACAAAATATACTGAGTTTGCTTTTATTTTTTTGGCCCTTCAGATGAAAGATATACGGCTGTACAGATGTGCTTTTCTAAGATCCAGTGGCATGAAACCTGAAATGCCCCAGCAAGATTCAGGAGAGAGTTTTAATCACCATGGAAGCACGACACTTTTGAAGGTCTATGAAATTATACACCCAGGTCTGAGAAGAGTAAACTTATCCGCCTGGAGAGATCTGCTGATAAACAGAGACAACTCATTTTCTCCTGGAAAGCTGCATTATATGTTGTTTGAAAAAATAATCAGATGTTAGAGACGGGTTTGTTCTGGGAAAAGAAAGGAGAAAAAAAACAGCACTGGGAGAGGCTTTCTGAAAGGGAAAAGGAAAAGCAGTGTGAAAGTATTCCCTGCAAATTCAGGAGATGGAAGAGAAGACGGGCTGAGCATCTCTCAGGGCCAGACAGAGCAAGGCTGGCGTCGACAGAGGCATATGGAGACCCACCCAGGGCGCAGACAGACCGGAGGACCCCCAGACCTCGGCTTACGCAAGGTGACCTTTCCCCTCTCTAAAATTTCAAAGCTGGCGTTGCCGGCGCTGAACAGACTGTGTGCCATATGTAACATGACCTCAGCTCTGCTCTGCCAAGCCACTGATGGCATCACTAATGAGAGGTGAAAGGTCCCCTCCTTGCAGCCAGCTTGGAAACGCACCGGGACGGTGGGTGTGGGATGGGCCCCCAGCACTGGATGGCTGAAGGCAGGACCCCACTGCCCCACAGCCCCTTGTTCCCACACGTGGGTGCCCCCTGACCCGCCACAGGCACCCACTCCCATCCAAAAGGGTGATGGTGCCTCTTCCCTTGGCCCAGCCGAAACTGGCACAGTCCCCCAGCAATGGAAATATTTGTCCAGTACCCGAATGCAAAGTGCACAGGCAAACAGAGCCTGGGATGTAAATCCTGTCCCCGATCCAGCTGCCACCCTCGCAGCCCCTGGGCAGCACCTTGCTCCCAGTGTGGATCGTGCATTGGCCAGGCAGGGAAAAGGATTTGTGCTGGGGAATGGCACAGAGGGAGGAGAACCCTCAAAGTGCCTGCCTTGATCCAGGGAGGACCCAAAATGTAATTTATTTTTTTTTTCCAAGCATTTTGCACGAAAATCATTACAATACGGTATTGCAGAAAAAAAAAAAAATAAATCAAACATCACCCTTGCTGCCTTTTTTTGTTTTTCCTTTTTCAAATAAGGTGGTTTGGGGTTTTTTTTGCAGTTTTCCCGGTGTCCAGTGCCCCCATCCTAGCCATCCCCTAAGGAAGGGACAGACAGGACCCACCCGCGTGCCACCCCTGAACCCCCTGCCCCCGGCATGTGAGGGGACGGTCCGTGTGAGTGTGGGTGGGTGTCAGAGATGCGCGTGGGGGGTGCACGCGTGGGTGGGGTGCAGAACCCGAGTGGGTACAGGCACAAAGGGCTGCGGGAGCGTTCACATGGCTCGGCGTGAGCACACACGGGGGTCCGCCCACAGGTGAGCATTGTGTGCCCACGGGAGCGCGGGCAGGGTGTCTGTGCCACTTGAGGAGCTCTACGGGAGTGTGCATTCGGGGGAGGGGGAGTGTCGCACACACGGGTGGATTTTGGGGTGTGGGCACACGGAGTGGCACAGATGGGGGTGTGTGCCCGTCGGTGGGAGCGCACACGCGGCGTGTGCGGGGTGACACACGAGCGAGTGTCACAGCGCGGGTGCGGGCGGGTCTGCGGTGCCCCGCACCCCCAGTTCAGCCCCGGCACCCCGCGGGGATCGGCCGGGCTGGAGCCGCCTCCCCGAGCGCACGGCGCGGAGCAGGCGCCCGTGGTTTGTTTCGGTTCTGCGAGTGACTCATCCCTGGCAGATGTGGCACCGCTGAGGTGCAGCGGGGACTCACCCACGCCCTCAGTACAAATACCCCACCCGCGGCCGTGCTGCTGCCCCCCCACGCAGGGCCAGACCCCGCGGGGAAGGGGCTGGATTTACCCCTCGCTGCTCTTCTGCCGGGGATTCATTTTTACATCGCATCCGGCGCTGAGAGATTCAATTATTCGTTTCAAATATTATTCTGCCCCTCGCCCTCAGCACACCCTCATCTCATAGGGGCGCAGGCGAAGCTGCCCACGCGTGTTGGGTCGCGCTGGGATATATCCCGCTGCCGGCCGAGGAGTGGCTGCAGAGGGGCAGCTGGGGCGTGTTTTTCTCCCACGGAGGAGCCACATCCCGAGGGAACATCCTGCCGTCTGCGGGGAAACAGCGCTCGAACCCGCGGCAGCTCCGTGCCTGGTTTGGCCGCAGCCTAATTCTTGCTGCAGCATCTTATTTTTAAAAAATTTAAGAATTAAGAAAGAGTCAGAAGTCGCAGCTAACGTTGTCTAGTGTTACGGCAAACGCTATTACGCTGGGAAAAGGGACAAAATGTCGCGAAAAAGAGAATCGGAGCGCTAATACCGCGCGGCCGCTGCGCCCGTCCCTGCGCGCCCGCGGGGGGATCCCAGCACCCCTTCCCCCCCTCGGGCTGGGGATCCCACCCCCCCGCTGGGGCTGCAGACCCGCCCGGCGGCACTGAGGGGCTTTGGGGCGGTGCGAGCAGCCGGGGAGGGAGGGGTGGGGGTCTCCCCCTTGGAGTGGGGGGACTGCAAATGATGGGGGGAGCTGCGCACCCCGAGTACCCGAGGGCCGTGTCACGGACACGAACGCGCGGGGCGGAGGCAGCGCAGCCCGTGCCGGGAGCCGGCAGGCTTCCGTGCAGAAAAGGAGTTAAACCCCGCCGTTGTCCTTTGATTTAGGAAATGGCTCATCCAATTCAGTTCCAGATTATTCAGGGGCAGGCTGCCTCGCTCGCTCCCTCTCTCCCCACACCAGCCCAAACATCTTGAAGTAATCAGCAGCTGAGAACGGAGACGTCCCCCTGGCATCTCAGGTTAAAGAAGGAGGTCCAGGAAAATGTGGTAGAGCCATTACAAGAAACCTGAGATGCATTCATCAGAGACTCCAATTGCCATCGCATTAGGATTGATTAGAGACCAGCAGTACCGTAATGACCCGGAAAGCGGGGCATACGGGGATTATTAATATCAGACTTCTCAAAGAAAAAAAAAAAAAAAAAAAAAAAAAAAAAAAAAAAANAAAAAAAAAAAAAAAAAAAAAAAAAAAAAAAAAAAAAAAAAAAAGGGAAAAAAAAGAGAGGAAAAAACGGAGGGAAAGAGGGAAGAAGCAGGAGGGAAAATTTAAAAAACAAAAGCACATCGCGGGGCTGCTGCTCGGATGCAGACTTACCTGAGAGCACAGGCACCGGCAAGCCGCACGGACGAGAATTTATCTAACTTCTGGGAAACAAAAACAAACAAACATGGAAAAAATCACCTCTGGACGCCCTGAAATCGCCTGCTCCCATGCACGGCTCTCACAGAGACTCCCAGCTCTGCGGCCACGGGCCGGGCGGGCTACGGTTCGGGGTCCAGGCCGGGGGCTCCCCCTCCCGGGCCAAAGGACGCCGGTCCCCGGGCTGGCGACAGCAAGGACAAGTTAAAGAGCCACCAAAGAGGAGCAAGGAGACCTCGGTGGCTCGTCTCCTTCTCAGTTCCCTGCGCCAAAACAAATCAGCCCCTCCTGGTCTCGGTTTAAATGTAGCTCACTGGATAATTAACTCCATCTTTCCAGCCCTGCTTTAACTGTTTATTTAGTGTCACCCCGTATTACCATCACTAGCACTTTCCTCTGAACAGGAGGAGCTGGAGGGTTTCACCTCCCAAAAGGAAATTCTTCGTAGCTTAAAAGAATCAGCATCCAGGAGGTACATTAGCGAAGAGGAAAGGGGGGGACGGGATCTGGGGGTCCCATGGCAAAAGTAGGAGGAAATAAGGGTGGAGGTGGGGGGACAGGGACAGAAAGATGTATCGGCCCTCGGAGAGAAGAAAACAACGCGTGATCACCTCTAATCCTTTGAAAAATGTCCCGGTAAGTGCGCGAAGAAAGAGCCCTTTGTGCCCTGGGGATCGGCCACACCGGGAAGGCCTTATCCTCATCCTTATCCTGCCCCAGCATCCCGGCCCGGCCCTCCTCCGGCACTCCCGGCCCGGCCTGACCCCGCTGGGTGCGGGGGGACCCCCTCTCGGTGCACCCCCGGGGCGCGGGGCCCGGGCAGGGACACGGCCCCCGCCCCGCGGACACCGGCTTTGTTTTTACAGGTGTCGGGAGGGCAATTTACTAACAAGTAATTAAAGGTCGCACCGGTTTGCAGGAGAGCCGGGCCAGAGGCTCCTGCAAGAGAAGAGCGGTGCATATGGAGAGGGGTTTGTTCTTCCTCATTAAAAAATAGAATAATAAAGGAGGGGGGGAGAGAGGGGGAGAAAGAAAATACAAATCCTTTATTGTTGGGGAATAAGCCGGGAAGCTGGCTGTCTCCCTGCGCCTCGCATTCGGCGGGGAAGGCGGCGCGGATCCGGTATCACGTTGCAGATCCTCACTCGAGATAACGAAATGCGATCTATTTTTCAGAACAGCAAGTGGATGGGAAAGGAGCCTCTACAACACAAACCTCATTGACTTAATGGGTCGGTTTTGGATTTCGCCTTCGAAATGTTCGGCGAGCGGCAGCGTTGTGTTTCTGCCCCGCCGGCTCCCAGCCTCCAGCCCCGGTTCTCATCCCGAGGAGAAGCGGCTCCCAAAACCCCGCTGCTGGTTTTATTTTGTTGCGCTATTTGTTTCCTCCAGCCCCTCACACTTCAAGAAAAAAATATTAAATTTTACTTTTGATTGGGGAAAAGCTTTATTTCTAAGCTCAGGAGGAGACAGGGGATGTATTTGTTTTACTTTTTTTTTCTGCTTTGTTTTGATTTTCTGGCGAAATCGAGAAAAAACCCGCAGCGCGTTGCGTGGGCTCCATCTTCATCCCCGCCCTGCGTTGTATAAATACATCGAATAAATAAGGGAATAAATTAATTTCCGCACAAACAGAGCCGATGGGTGCCCGGGCAATGGGGGCGAGCAGCGGAGGCCCCTTCGTTCGGCTGCCACCTCTCCGCGGGCGCGGAGGGGCCAGGCCCCGGCGACGGGGGGCAGTCCCGGGGAGCTCCGGCCGGGCGGGGAGCGGGGTGGTGCTACCGGGGTGATGCTACCGGGGTGATGCTGCCGGGGTGATGCTGCCGGGCTGCTCCTGCTCCGCCGGCAAAGGAAGGACCGAGAGGGGCCGGCGGCAGCTCCGCGCCGTTGTGTTGTTCGGTGGCTTTTTGCTTATTTGCATCTTCCTTGTTTATATTTTTATTATTTGAGCGGCTCGAAACTCTCTTTTTTGTTGTTGTTGCTTTAGTAATTTTTCAAGGGCTAAATGGGATGGGGTGTTCTGGATATACCATTGCCTCTTTCCGTGGTTCAAAATGAAAGGTTCCCAATTTTTAGGAAAACCAACCCCAGAGCCTTAACGAACATTGATGCTCAGCGGTCCTTGCCTGCAGCAACTCCCAGGTAGACCCCGGCGGGTCTGTCCCCTCCTTATGTGAATTTTCATGAGACGGAAGAATAAAGTCCCGCTCAAGAATTGCGAGGAAGCCTCCGCTCAGCCCTCGCCCGTGTCTGTCAGCTCTTCCGCCGGCCGCATCGCGATAATTTGCTTATTCCAGGCAAGAGCGGCGTTTGTTGCCGTCGGCCTTTTACAGAAGAAAAAAAAAAAGGAAAAAGAGAACAACATCAAAAAAGGAGAACTATGAGGGAAAGAGAAGCCCGCTCTCGTTACAAAGCCCAGGGGCTTCCCCAGTCCCGCGTTGCGTTTCTCTCCTCCTCATCCAGAAGTTACAAACTCTCAGGTCCGTGCTCTTCCAGAGCTGAGCCCCGCATTAGAAAGAGGAAAATAAAATTTAAAATTAATACCAATAGAAATGAGGGATGGGGCAACCCACCCCTAGGCTGAGCAGGGCGCTGCTCCTCCAGGACGCAGCCGCGGGCGAGCCCATGCCTTATAATTCTGCGCACTTGCTCCAGACTTTAGGGTATTAGTTGATTTTAGAGCCGGGTTTAAGGCTTCGTTCCGGTCCCCACACAGCTGCCTTGTCAATAAGGATCTGTTCCAAGTAGACATTCCTTCTGGGAGGACATTGCAGCTCTTTAAGACTTCATCTGCAACATCATAAGTACTAAAATAAAATGGCAAGGGAAAATTACCAGACACATGGTCATGGGATATGGAAGAGCCCTGACTCCAGCGGACATAGTACAGTCGCTGTACAGACTGGGTGGCAGGGGCTTAATTTAAACGGCCCCGAGGCATGAAGTACGTGGGAAAAACAACAATCCAGATTTAGGAAAATATCGGCCTTTCCCACGTCGTGGGGCGGGCAGAGGCTGCGGGCAGGGAGCGGGCAGCGGGAGCGCCGCCGGCCCCGGCTCCGAGCCCCGCGGCTCCGCGGCCGGGAGCGGGCTCCTCTTCACTTGGAGCAGTGAACTCAAATAAATCCGACTTGGTAGGTCAAATAAATCCAACTGTCTTAGTGAGGACAAACAGGTTTTAAAGAGCCCCGCGATGGCTCTTAGCACCCGCGGAACGAACTCATTCCTGAATCCGAAGCGTTCTGGAGTGTGCTTAAAATAAGGGCTTCGACTTATCTAATCAAAGATAAATACAGCCATAAAGACACCCCCAGCCCCCAGCGCCCTGCCCTTATCTCACCGCATTGTCCTCACCTCCCTGCTGACAATAGATTATCTTTGCTTAGGGAGCCTAATTGTTTTCTAATTTTTTAAATAATTGCTTCTGAACGGGGGTGTGCAAATGGGGATTAGGCTAATTAAAGCGCCGCCGGTGGGTGCAGCGCTGCTGCCCGCAGTCTGCCCGGACCCGCCGGGCCCCCCCCGCTGCGAACGGGGCAGAGCGAGGGGCAGGAAGGGGCGCACGGGCCCCGCGCGTATTCAGCTCTTCACTAAAGCATTATTTATTCATCCCCAGCTCTGAGGTAATTAAATACGGGCTGCCTTGGCAGGGGAAGGCGAGCGGGCGGGCGGGGGACAGGAGTTTTGGGGCGGAAAAAAGATAGAAGGAAGAAAGAAAGACAAGAGCCCTCCGGCAGCGGCTTCCCCGGAGATGCGCCCGGGGGCGCGGGCGGCGGGGCTC
>VZSE01004340.1:539328-579577 GCA_013398275.1 Promerops cafer | reverse complement strand
AGAGAAAAAAAAAAAAAAAAAAGAAAAAAAGAAAGAAAAAAATAGTGAAAAAAAAAATCAAAAGCTGCAGTATTAGTTTTACCAAGTGCCTGTGTCTGACTGCGGCCGTGCGAGGCAGATACTGAGTGGGCTCCCGTGGACCCGCGATCCCCACCTTTCTCCTCTTCGGTGGTGAAATGCATCGATGTGGCTAAAAATTAGGATAATAATAGTAATAAAAAAGTCGACAGCCATTTCCTCCTAAACTGTCCCGCCAGTTTCCCGTTGCCTTCTCCCGTCTGTGCCCGCTCGCCGCTTCCCTCCTCCGGCTTGCAGAGAGCCCGCGGATGACGCTGCCTGTCTCGAGTATTTGTTACCAAAAATCGCATGTGCTTTCGGGTTTATTTTCTATTGTACCTAAACAGTCTAAATTAAACAACGCTGATGGCAGTACACCAGGCTGCGCTTTTCTTTGCCGGGGCGAGCCCCTCTGCCCACCCTCACCCCCTCCCCACGGGCTGCAGCGGAGGTTCGGGGCTGCGGGGAAGCCGGTGACTTAGTAAGGGAGCAAGGACGGGGACAGAGGACCCGTTTAGCCTGCCGTCGCCCCGAGGGAGCCGGGCACCCGGCCGGGAGGGAGCGCCTGGCTCCGCCGCCCGCCCCGTCGGGGCCTCGCTGGTGCCGGTCCTCCCTGATAGCGTTTTGCATCATTAAGTGCGTGTTTATTTAAGTCGCTGCCGTGTTTGTGCTCGGGGTCTTGGGCCGTGGAGAAATGTCACCCTCTGCAGGAGGGTCTTGCCCGGCGGGAGCGCTGCGCGTCCCTCCCGCACGATCCCCAGCGGGCCCCGGCCCCGCTCCAGAGCCCCTCGCGGAACCCCCACCCGCGGCCGCACGGGGCAGCGGATCCGTGGCCACCCCTCGGCCCGCTGGGCTCCGGCTGCGGGGCCGGGATACTGGCATGGTTTCCCTCCTCCCTCCGGACGGGCCCCGGCCGCCCCCTCGGGGGAGCTGGCCCAGATCCCGCCGGGCTTCCTGCGCCCACGACCCTTTGGGGGGGGCATGGCCGGGGTAGTGGGGGACTCCCGTCCGGCCGGAACACCGCGTGGCTCCGTGGGAGCAAGGGCGGAGGGCGCAAATCCCGCGCATGGACGCGCAAACCGCGCGGGGGGCGCGCAGCTGCTTGCGCTCCTCTGCGGCCGCGGAAGGAGCGGGGGCAAGACCCGACGTTGTGGGGCGAGCATGGACCCCCCTCTCTCGGTGTGCAGCGACCCCGACCTCGGCTGCCCGGTTGGGGAAGGGACGGTCCCTTGCCGGGAACCTTCATCAGCCTTCCCGGGGGTCTCATCCAGTTCCACCGTGATCCGTCACAAAGCAGCGCAGCCGCTCCCGTCCCCTCGGGCAGAAGAGGGGAACTCCCGGGGAAATGAAGGATGTTTCTAGGGTCAGCAACTGCGGGCTCTACGCCTCGAGGATGGATAAGCTCCAGCTCCGTTTTTTTCCCAAACCACGGGCTCAGTGAAGAGGAAGGATAAATATTGCCCGGGGCTCCAGCCCTGCGCAGCGGGAAAGCCAAGCAAGGACTCGCAAACTCCTCGCAAGCAAGGAGTTATTTTCAAAGCAAACAGCTCAGAGGCGCTTCCTGCGTGTAGGCAGGGACAGAGTTGATGGTTGAAGGGTTGGGGAAGATGCCATGAGATGCTCCCCTTGCCCAAGTCCCCCTTTCCAGCACACACCTGCAGACCGGGGGTAGTCTCAGGCCCCCCGGTCTCAGAGCCCTACCCATCCCCCGGCTCTCCATTTCCCCAAAAGGGAGAAGGATGAGGTTGGCAACAGGCGGGAGGTGGAAAGGAGGGATGGAGGGTGCTGAGGGCATCCCCCTGGAAATAACTCCCTGGCCAGCCGTCAGGTAGGAGCAGGGAGGCCCTGGAGCTGAGCCAGGCACAGGTTGCTGAGCTCTCCTCGATTAGGCTTGACCTCGCAGCAAGCTTTTCACAGCCGAGCCAGCCTGGGGAGGCAGCCTGAGGCTCTTTCTCACCTAGCTCTGCTTTGTATTTCCACCGGCAGGAAAGAGTTAATTCGCCCCCCCACTCCCGTTCACCCCCCAGGACAGATTTCACACTGTGTCCAGGTCAGCCAAAAAAGGGGAGGAAACAGAGAACAGCAGAATGATTAATTCTACCTGCTTTTCCCATGAGTGATCACCTGCTTTCGGGGTCATGAATAGCAGGTAGCTCTCTCCGTCTCCAGCTCTGAGAGGCTCATTTGTTTGGTGACAGCTGAGTGACAAGACCTGAAATCCGAGCCCTCAACTTTGCCTGATGTGTGGATAAAACCCTGGATGTTCCCTCAAACATTTCAGGAAATGAAAGTTGTAACGCGATCCCTTGTGCGCCCACATCTCCCCCAGCAACACACAAAAGCTCAAAGGAACCTTCTCGGATTAAATTCAGCCTGGAGAGGATGGAAGGAAAATGGAGAGCAGGCTGAGAAAGCTGGAACTGGCAGGCTTTTCTTCAGCACTTATTGGAAATGTCTGTCCAAAGCAGAGATTTAGAAAGGTCACCTCTACCGTAAGCGCTTCTTCCTCCATCGGAGTCAGACAGGCAGCCTGCTGCTCCCCAGCCCATCTCCACCTTTGGGACAGCCTGGGGAGGGCTGTGAGGTGTACTTAGATAACCCAAGTAGGAAATTCATTAAAAAGTGTATAAAAGCAAATACCCAAGGAGAAGGCCAGCCCCCTGCTCTCTCCTTGTTCAATTTCCTGGGTCACACAGAGCCAGCGCTGTCCTGTCCACAGACCTGCCTGCTCTGCCCCAGTCCTGCTGCCAGCTCCTGCCCACTCCCCTTCCCCACCAGCCTGCCCTAGGCCCAGGTAGAGTCCCACTCTCTGCCCCACAACCCTGGGCCACGTGCTGGCAAATCCTCCACAGAGGCTGATGGTGAGGAATGGATGCTTGCTCAGCCCATGGATTTAAGTCCAGCATTTCCAGGCCTGGCTCCCTAAAGCTTGTGCATCCCCAGCTGCAATTCCAGGAGCCCATAGTCAAGATGTGTCACAGTTGTGCTCTGTGTCTTTGCAAACCAGGCCTGAACAGCCAGAAAGTTGGAGTTTCATTTTAAGCACACGGGTTTGGGAATGTCAGCAGCTGGAATGAGTCCAGGTGTGTGGTACTGTCAGGATTAGGCTAAGGCATCCCAACTCCCTCTCTCCTGGGTAGGCGGTTTTATGGAGCTGCCTGTCACTAGGCAGCCAGTGGCTGCTTCTGCTGTTACCCAGCCTGAAGATAAAGTACTATTTAACAATTGTTTAACTATTCCTGAAGTGCTTCAGGATCTGCAGACTCTGTAAAAGAAACTGCACGCGCCTCGAGATAACTCTTCACCTCTGAGCTTCTCCCTTGCTCCTGCTTTTCTCCAGACTGCAGCTCATGAATGCAGCACAGGTGGAAAATCTCTCTGTCTGCCCACCCAATGTGCTTTGCTGTCAGGAATTTTGCACCCAAGGAAGAGCTCGCTGCGGGGTGACACTGCTGGAGACACAAAGCAGCCTTCGGGGCAGGTGCTGCAACCTGCCCCATGTCATGAACAGCAGCAGAGCACAGAGCTTGCACGTCCTGGCTGTGGCAATCCGTGTCCAAGGATGGATTTTGCTGCTCCTGTTGTGGCTGAAGCCGTCAGGTTTTCTGAGGGCACCGGGTGCTGCGTGGGGAGAGCAGAGGTGGCAGAGGCCGGATCTACAGGAGCTTGGGTGCAGTGCACAAAGTAACCTGAGACACTGTCACCTTTCCCAGCTGGATGTAGACACAGTTTTAAATATGGAAATGAAGGAAAATTTGCTTTACTCTTCAGGCAGAGAGAGCAAATTACCAGGCTCCCCAGAGAGTTTTAGTGCTCACCCCAACTGCAGCCTCATGCTGCCAGGAAGGAGGGCACCAGGCTGAACCCCCATCCTGTGCCACCCTGTCTTGCCTTCCAGCTGGACTTTTCAACCAAGTGCAGGAACATTCCCTCTCTCCCTGTGGTTTATAGCGTTCATCCACATCTCCTCAAGTTTTAAACAGAGGTTGAACTTTCTCTGAAGCATATAATTCCAATCCTAATAATGAGGTTAAAGAGGCAGATTTAGTTCAATTACGGTTTCCTGTTTTCATTTGTCCAGTGCTTTTGGAAAATACCTCTGTGGGCAGAGTGACTCCTCATCCCTGTCTTAGCTTCTCATCCACAGCTTAGTTCTGCAGGGATAGAGATGCTCTGGTATCTGCTCAGACTCAGAAGAATTTCAGCTGTGGTAGAAAACATATGGGAAATCCTCATGCCTGCATCTCAGGATGGAAGAAAGGGGAAAAACTCTTTTTTTCTTCTGACTTCAGGATGGAAAAGCTTTTAAGATAATAGCTGAGCATGGATCAGCCCTGTTTTACAGGAGGGGAAACCGAGACCTGGGGAGATGACAGACCTGCTGAAGGTCAGAGCAAGGGCAGGTGGTGGGGCAGGGAGGGTGGCTGGTGCTCTGCACTCCCACGCTGCCTCCCTTTATAGTCCCCATAATAAGTCACTGCAGCTTATCATTATGTAACACAATATTCCTAATAATACGAGACAAACCCAATTGACTAAAAAACAATGACAAATGACGCTTGTGGCTAGCACTCCCTGAAGAAATTGTCTCTTTTCTAGAACTGAAAGAAACCCCAAAAATCCAAACCCCAAACAAAAAAACCCAGGCAAATTAGAAACAATTGAAAAATGAAATCACATCTGCAAATTATCAGGGTGCTTCTCCTGAGCCCCAGAGGGAGCCTGTGTCCCCCCATCCCTGCTCCCCCTGCCCTGAATGGGGTGTTGGGTGTCACAGGTACCTGCAGCTCTGTCCATGAGGGCACAGGAGGGATTTTATGGCAGTGCCAGGGATGCTGGCAGACATAGCCTTTGTGTGTGCTTCATTCAACAGAAGGGCAGCATCATCCTAGAGCACATCAGAGATGTATTGAGGGAATTAAGATCTTCCTACACCTAATGTCATGGCAGGGAAACATAAAGAGTTCAAGAGTGAAGGAACTCCTGTTTACAAACTGCTGTTCCCTTCCTGGGAGCCATCTGAGGCTGTGCAGAGGCACTGGCACAAAGGAACTGCAGAACCTACCCAGGAATCCTGCCAGGGGTTGCTTTGGTCTCCACAGCCAGCAGCTGCCCTCTGCTCACCCAGGAGGGTTTTGCTGCAACTTTTTGTGGCACCAAAGTGAGCAGGAGCTGGGAACGCTGTGCAGGCTCAGCAATGCTCATTGCAGGGGACAATTCTGACCCCTGCTGTGGTGGATTCCAGCAAACAGGACCCCTGGGAGTTTACACCATGTGCCCTTCCCAGTGGATCTGGGATGGGGATGCGCTTCCCTATTCCAACCACCATGAGCTGGGTGTATGTTGGGTGAACAGTGGGGGAAGCACTTGGTTTTACACTGCTGGGACAGCTCAGGCTGGGACACACATCACTGCTGCCCTGTGGGAGGGGGAGAGGCTGAAGCCTGAGCCTGGAGGAATCCCCCACCCCTGGAAGTGTTCAGGGCCAGGCTGGACGGGGCTCTGAGCAACCTGGTCTAGTGGAAGGTGTCTCTGCCCACAGGATGGTCTTTAAAGTCCCTTCCAACCCAAACCATTCTATATTTCTGTGATTCTATGAATTTCTGTTTTCAGAAGTGCCCCTTGAGGCAACATCTCCAAAAGCCAAGGAGGAGCCTGACAAGGAGGCGGGATTATTTCTTGGGGAAAACCCAACAGAGAAAGGATGTGGGGATGCTGAAGCTGTGCTATCCCCAGGAGACACGCTGCCTACTGAAGTGGACAGACATACTCAGAGAACAAGCTAGCCAAGAGGCTGATGCCACCTGGGGCTGTACCAGCCACATCTGTTACCCTTGTGAGCAGGATCTGCTTCTGAGCCCTCCAGGCCCCAAGGGTGACTTGGACTAGGTTCAAAAAGCCCTCAGGAGGGCAAAGGCAAAGCAGGGTTTGAAGATGGGGAACTGCAGGAGGCTGGCTCAGAGACCCCCACCTCTGCTCGGCCTCTGACCTCCCCAGAGGCAGGGCTGGGCTGGAGGACACCTTCAGCAAAGGGACTCTGGGGCTCTGCTGCTGGCCTGTGTGACTTGCATCACCCCATAGGAACCTGGCACTGGGGTGGTGGGGGACAGTGGTGTGGCCAAAGCCGGTGATGATCGTGGTGAGGATTGTCAGCAGCCAGGCACCCCCAGCACCCCACTCCAGTCTGCTCCCACTCAGGGCTCAATTCAAGCCTAGCAGGGAAGTTTTGGGAGGAGAATCACGCCCTTATGTGGTGATGACTTTCAGGGAGGGGTTTAGCAGTCTTGATCCGGGCTCACAGCACACCCAATGTCCAACCAGCTCATCACAGTGGGCCCTTCTGGCTTATGGATGTGTCAAATTTGCTGATCTACCCTAGATAAGAAAAAGAGGTGATGTGGCATGATCTGAAGGCACCAGTGCAAGGGGGATCTGTTAAAATCCTCTAAACCAGAAGGAAAAGAGGCAAAAGGAGCCAAAGCTGTGAATAGGACTGAGACATAACATGTTCTCCCAGCAAAGGGGAGTCCAAAGTGCACACCACAATGGCTCTGCAGCAGCTGCAGGGTTAACTTCAAACCTAAAACATTTTCTAAAGGACAAACCCTGACTTGTATGGTGATTTTTTGTGCCATGCCCCAGCAACCTCCCAGAAACCCAGCATGGGTGCATTCAGCCCCTGCCACTCTGTGCCCTTGGGCAGCACACGAGGGGACTGTCCTGGCAGCAGAGCATCCTATGGCATGGGATGGGACTGCAGGATGTGCTGTCCTTGGATGCCCCGGTATCTGGGTCTGCACCCCCCTGTGCTCCTCCAGATGACGTTTTGGGGGCTTGGCTTTGCTCAGGATGCCTCTCTGTCCTCATCCCTTGCCTCTGCCAGGGTTACGCAGCCACAGCTATTTGCTGGTGGCCTCCACGGAAACCATATATCCTGCCTCTGCAATCGGAGACCAGGTGCCCACGCAGCTGCCAGATTTGAAAGAGGAGCTGGCAGGAGGGGAGGAGGCCAGAATGGGTGTGCCGAGGGAGGGGGGAATCACATCCATCCCAAACAGGGTCCCATCCTGTCCTCGAACAGAGAAGGACCATAGTGAGACGGGGGAAAAAAACCCTATTTGCAAGAAATCTCTCAAGACAACATTCAAGGGGCCGGAGGCTGAGGAGAAATTTAAATTGAACCTCCTGCCCAGTGATCCATGAGGAAGGCTCTGGTGCTCAAACAATGAGCAGGGAAGGAGAGCTGAAATGATGGTCACCAGGAGAACCTGAAACCCGCGGTGGGGAAAACAAATAAATACAGCGAGCAGAGCCTTCCCCATCCCAGCTGAGGCAATCTGTGCTTATGCAACCCTACCCGAGGGCTCCCTATCTCTGTGTACAATCTGGGCTGATAAGATTGTTCCCTGCTGAAAATCAAAACCACAGGGATTCCAGGCGGCTCAGCCAGAGTCAGATTGTCCACCTGAACACCGGGGCACTTTCATGTGGAAAAATAATCGCACGGTTATTTGGCTGAAATAAGGAGAGGGGGGAGAGAGAGGTTCTTGGCGGGCTTGGAGGTGGGTGCTGGATGTGTGCAGCATGGCGGGGATGCCAGCAAAGGCCACCACCCCCGGGCCGAGATGTCCCCAAGGCATGACAATTGTTGCCTGAAGCAATGGTAGAAAAAGCAACGGGCTCTTGTCCAAACCTCGCTGGTTTTTAGTGAGAATAGCTTGGGTTTTTTTAGGGTCGGGGACTTGCAATCGGCAGCTCTGGTGCAATAAACCCTCAAATAAGAGTCACATGAGCGACAGTGGAAGCAGCCATTGCCACTTTTAAGGTTTCTTGGGTGGAGCAGCACATGGTTAATGTCTACACTGAATGGGAGACAGAGTACATAAACATCTCCTATACATATACATGTATATAGAGAGATAAATGCACCTGATAGAGCCACTGTGTAGAACAACTCACCTGATAAGCCATTCCCAGGAGCAAGATGTGCAGGATTAAATCCTTGTTTGCAGTTATAAAGTAGATAGTGGGGGTTTGTAGTTCTAAAAGCTGTGTTTTGGGGCATACACCTCAGCACCTGGCTGATTAGATCCAACCTGCTCTGAATGTCAGTCCTTTTCTTAAGAAAAGAATGTTATTTGGGAAAAATGGCAGCAAGGGATTGCTTGGTGATTTTGGAAATGGAACATCCTTTCACTCAGATGGGAGTGGGATGCTCGGATCCTGTACCCTGAAGCAGAAGCAGGACAATACACGGCCACCTGAAACAGCATTTGTGTTTATTATATGCATTTAGCACCATGTACTGACTGTTCACAAGTTTTAAATGCTGTTGAGTGAATATATACAGCAGAAATGTCAGCTGCGGGGGTGGATGAGACAGACTGGGGAGTTGGGCTCCCAACCCCTTGCCAAGTTCCTACACCAAGGGCAAAGATCCTGGTAAAAAGCAGTTCCAAGTTCTATGTGTACTCCTATGACTCCCACTCCGTTGCTGCAGCTTCACAATTGGCATTTTCCAGGGGAACTTGTGGCTGACCTTCTGTCTCTCCCTGCTGCAGGAAAAACCATGTGAGCCAGGAGGGGAGCTGCACATGTGGTATTATCACCTCAACAGCCAGACTTGGCTAAAAATGAATAGGACCCAGTGCTCCCCCTGCTCTGACATCTCTCCTCATCCCTCAGGTCCCTCCAGTTACAGCAATGCTGCTGTAAAAGAGAAATCTGTGTAAAACTGTGCTTGCAGATGGAATATATCCCTTTAATCTTGCAGAGGTGCTGTGTTCCCAGGGCCACTGCCAGCCCAGGAAAGGGTGCATGTGCACAGACACACACAAAACCACGCACTCACAGTTTTTTGGGTGACTGATGAGAAACCAAATCCTTTAGTCCTGCCCATGGGTAGCGTGTCCTGCAGTGGCCGTCCTTCTCCAGGGCTTGGTGTTCCTGGCAAAGCTTATGTGAAATGAAAATGCCTGTAATTTTCTGAAATTCCTTAATCCTGCTTATTTTCTCTCTTTCCCTGAGAGATCGGAAGCCGCAGTGGTCTCCTCAAGCCCACCCACTAATTACAAGACATGAGCTCAACCCACTGCTGGCCAGAAACAACATCACAGGACCCAACACCAGGAACCAGCGCTGAGCCCTCGCAGAAAACTGCCTGAGAGTCTGTCACCAAGAGCTTGGCAACGACACACCAGCCAAATCAAAGCAAGAAAGAAGGAAAATATCCCATTTTCCTTCCTCCCCCAGTAATCCTGCCTTTCCTAGAGCCACTGAGTGGCTGCAATGTCTGCATCCCACTTGGCTATCTCACCCCACAATGCTCCTATAGGTCTTGCTGTATTTGGCTGCCAATTTTTTTTCCCAAATTTGACCCATTTATCTTTCCAATTTGCTGGAAAAGGTCAAGCCCTTCATCAGAGCTGGAGAGAATGGGGGTTTCCAGCCGGAGGGTGGCATCTAGCAGAAAAAATCTTCCCCCTGGAGAAATTAGATCAGACAGAGCCCCGAGGAAGCCAGGCTAAAAATAAAGCCTGAACTCACAGAGGAGTTACAGGATGGGAACAGAGGCTATGGTGCATCCCTGGTTTTATTCTTAGCAGGCACAACTGGAGAGATGGGTATAAATTTACTGGCATAAATCAGTACAGTTCATGGGAGGATGTTGGGTTTTCTTTAAATGCTGTGTTCACATTCACGGTTTTACACCAAATCGGGTTCTTTGCCTAAATCCCCCAGGTTTGCAGTGGCTTGTGATTGCACTTCATCCAGGCTACCTTGATGTCACGGACTGCTTCCCTCCTCCTGCTTTCCCTCTGCACAAGCAACAGGCACGTTCAGCCTCCTGCATCCCAAAATGTCAGCGCTGCCAGAGTGAGGATGAGGTTTCTCTGCTCCAGGTATTATCCCTGCACCAAAACCTTATCGTGCACAGGACTTCCCTGGACACACTGCTCTGGCATGGGCTAGAAATAATATCCCAAATTCCACTGCTTGGTGGTGGGTGAAACCATGAAGTTTGGTGGGCTCCCAGCTGTGGGGTGCCAGGGAGGCTTCTGTGCCCAAGTGCTGTTCTGGGAGCTGGGAGCGGGCGTGCAGAAGTGGGAATATAGGAGTGGGAGTGTGGGAGTGGGAGTGTGGAAGCGGGAGTGTGTGTGCATGTAGGAACGGGAGCGGGACGGGGAGCGCAGGAGCGGGAGCGCCCGTGCGGAGCGGGCCAGCTCGTTCCTGGGGCTGCAGTGCCACCTGCTGTCACCGCCGGCTCCCCGGGCACACCCCTGCCCGCGACACGCCGGGGACACGCCGTGCTCTGCCTCCCCACTGCTTCAAGAAATGAAGTTAAGCAAGAAAACGCCAGCGGGGAAAAGGCAGCGCTGGGTACCAGGGGTGGAGTGAGATGAGCCCGCGGGGCTCCGTGGACACAGGGACATCCCGCTGTCCCAGCACCCCGGGTGACCAAAGCACCCTGCAGGAATTATCTCTTCTTCATTCTGGATAGCTGGATGTCATATCTTCCTTCCTTCTGTGCCTAAATGTGTCCTTCAGGAGCTTTACCCCGAATTATCACCACTTCTTGCTGGCTCTGTGAAAAGCCTGGAATTTCCCCCGTGTCCATGTGCTGAGGTGCCTCAGAGCAGCTGCTCAGTCCCACCTCTCCAGTTCAAGCTCTTAGCCTAAAAATCTAAGTGTCCCTTCCTGGGGCACCCATCATCAAAAGCAGGAGATTTATATTGGGTTTTAGAAAGAAATTCTTGACTGTGAGGGTGGTGAGGCCCTGGCACAGGGTGCCCACAGAAGCTGTGGGTGTCCCACTCCTAGAAATGTTCCAGGTGAGGTTGGATGGGACTTGGAACAACCTGGGATAATGGAAGGTGTCCCTGCCCATGGCAGGGGGTTGTAACTGGATGACCTTTAAGGTCCCTCCCAACCCAAACCCTTCTGTGATCCTATAATCATTACCATTAACCTCACTGTGAGAAAGCGAGTTTGTGCCCTGCATAAAAGCCCAAAAGAGCTACCATTGCCTCCATTCATGTTGAAAAAAAGGATAGAAACCTAAACGAAAAATAAAAATAAAAAGAAAAGAAAAAATTAAAAAATAATTTAAAAAAGAGCAGGGATGTTGTAGCTGCTGAAAATTAAGCATTAGGGGGGAAAAAAAATGCTCACGAAAGCCAGATCCAGACCGGCTGGGCAGCTTTCAGAAACAACAACAATTAAGTTTGGAGGAAACCAGATACTCACCATGAAAATTTGCAATTCTTTGTTGAACAAATGTTTCCATGGAAAAGCTCTGTTTACCCTTCACTTGTCCTGTCAGCTCCTGAGCTGGGATGTTGTGCAGCTGGGCAGGCAATGCCCAGAGGACCTGGCAGATCTGGGACAGAGCACCGAGCCCGTGTTTGCCTTTTTAATCTTCTACCTGTGTGGGTTAGAGCATTAATTCCTCACAGGCAGCCCAGTTTTGGGAAGGAGGGCTGCAAGGGCCTCATCCCTGAGCAGGGAGCAGTTGCAGCAGGGCATGGCCAGAGACTGGGATGTGCAGGGCCCAGTGGAGGAGCCTGCTGGGGATTTTAGGAGAAACCTGCTGGAAAAGCTCACCAGGTCCAGCCCTGGTGTCCAGAAGTGCGTGGACAAAAGCATGAAACTTTTAGGAGGAAAAGCCTCATCTTTGAAGGATTAGACTCCCACTCAAATGATCCAATTTCATTTTTTTTTTTTTCTCCTCAGCAAAGACACAAAGTAGCAGCACATTTCCACCAGTCCCTGCATCCCATCCCGGGATCCAGCCAGGAATCTGCCGGGTGCAGCTTTCAGAGCCAGGGAGGTGCCGACTGCCTCGGACTCGACGTTTTCTTACAGCTCTGCTGGGACCGGCGGGGGAGAGCCGCGACGGGGAGAGGCTGCATTCGACACCCACCTCTTGGACCCAGACAAAATGAAACGGGGAAAGTAAAAACAGGGGGAAACTTGGCTGTGGCTGCTCCTTTCACAGGCTCCTTGTGCTGGGTCTTAAGAAGCCAGCCCACGGAGAGGGGCTGGTTTGCTCTCTGCTGTGCCGTGTCCTGGGGAGCCGGGAAAGGAGCCAGGGAGAGGCCGGATCCTGGAAAAGCAGCCCGTGCCCTCTGCCAGCTCATGCTGCCAGAGGTGGGAAGCAGGGGAAGTCGTGCATGGGCTCCCCACCTCCTCTGCCGCTGGTGAGGGGTGGCCCGGGAGGAGCCCGGGTGTTGCTGCCCTGCTGGGTACAGCCTGCACCCCCATTTCAGCACTCAGTGATGATTTGGGTGTCCTGTTCCTGCACAAGGAAAGAGGTTTGGGGCCTCCGCTGCCCTTTGAACATCTGACTCTTAGGGTTGCTGCATCACATGCTGCTCTTGGCTGCATCCCTCTCTTCCTTGTCCAGTTGCTGTGCTCCCTGGATTGCTGGGAGCCTTTCCCCTGCTGCTCCACAGCCCAGTGCCCTCAACACTCCTGTTGGGGACTGTCCCTTGCTCTGTGCAGCTCCAGCTCTGGTTTCAGCAGGAGCCTGTCCTCAGCAGCTGCACCATTGTCGTTTATGAAGCAGTGCTGACAAACACCAGCCAAGTCCCTCGTGGGGACATGCCTTAATCCTCCCCCACACCCATCCTCATGCTCAGGTGTGTGTTTGGGACTCATCTCTCATTCAGCTCTGTCTGGTCCTCATCCCTGTCCTCCTCCCTGCCTCTCCTTTTCCCCTGAAGATGCTAAGTGCCTCTTCAACGTGCCCAGCTCCAGCATTTTGTCTCAACAGGCCAAGCATTCACTCCATGCCAAACAGGCAGCTCACTTTCCTGGCACGTGGTCTCCTTGGCTTTCCATCCAGACTGATTTCTTTTAATTTTATGGTTTTATTTTTCCTCATCTTTAAAATTCACCATTGGTTTTGATTAGGTGGCTGTGGACTTGCAGCCCTTGGGCTTCCAAGAACAGGAAAGGGGAGGTCTGACGTGGTGGGTCTGGTGGCAGCAGTGCCTCAACCCAGCTTGTCTTGCTTTTGAGAGAGGGGAACGGTGAGTCAGGGGCCGAGAGGTGACCAAAGGATTTGCCTTTATTCCAGCATGCTCCCAGACTCCCTGCAGCTCCTGGGTCCCACCGTGGAAATGCCACCTCGAGGAGGTGCCAGGGTGAGGAGAGCATTGGTGGCAGAGAAAGAAGATGGGGGCAAGTTCCCAGCCCTAAGAACAGGAATAATGGGGGCGAGCACAAAGACAAAACAAATGTCAGAAATGTGAAAGTAGTTGCCTATGCAGAGGAGCCCCGTGGTCAGTCCCTGCCTGGCTGTGGCTTCCCAGGGGGAGATTTAGACCCACCTTTGATGGCCCCCTGCCTATCTCCAAACTGTTGAGGGTTTGTGCACTCTGTGCTCCCTGTCCACCTGGGACAGCCAGGCACAGAGTCTGTCCTGCACACCCTTCCCTCTGTGAGCTAATTCCTTGGGGAATAAAAAGAAAATAAAATTTTTTCCCCTACAGATTTTTTATGACCTGGGCCTGGGGGGTTCAGGGAGTGGGAACCAACAAACAGGTTTTTAGTGGTTTGATTTTCAGTGGTTTCGCCTCTGGATATAAATGCTGGAGCAAGTGAATGGCTCTGGCTTGACAGGATATGCAGAGCTATATTGGGGCAGTCCCTGGGATAACCAGGGTTCGCTCCCTGCAAGGACATCATTGATTTGGGGTGCCCAGGAGACACATCTTCTCCTCCCAGTCCTTGAGCAGATGTGGCCCCTGCCTCACAGAGACCATGGGCCAGCACAGAGGCAGGTTGGAGGGAGGAACAACTTCTGCTGGGAGCTGAGGAGGGTTTTGGGTGGGACATCTATTCCTAGGATAGCATCTGCAGCAAACACTTTTGCCCCCAGGGAAGATGTGGCAGGGTTGAAGAGCAGCCTGCTGTCATCACTGCCACCCAAACAGCTCCTGGGAGTCCCAGCCTACACCCTCCATTCTCCCCCACAGCAGGGAGAGAAGGCAGTGAGAGAAGAACCTGGCTCTGCCCCAGGGCTGAGCCCCACCACAGCAAAACTGAGCCCCACAAACCCTACATGCTTTGCCAGGCCCAAAAATATCCAAGCCCCTCCACCCTGCTGCTGTTCTTTCATTTTTATTTTTAGATCCTTGCTCCTGTTAGCTCTTTTCTATTTGTTTTTGGTTCTTATTATTCCTGGCTTCCCTCAGTGTTTTGCTTTCCCTCCTCAGCCCTCATCCGGATGTTTATTCTCACTGCTTGTTTTTCTGCTTTCCCGAGGTGCCTCCTGGTTGTAGCTGGGCAGAGGTCTGTGTTTGGACTGGGCAAGGACTCTCACATAGCTGGGCTGGGACCAGACCATCATCTGGAGACGCCAGCCTGGTCCAGGAGGGGAGAAGCCTTGGGCACTGTGTTTGCTCTGAGTAGGAACGTGGCAGCTCCTGTAAGAGAAGAGCTGGCAGCAGGGTGAAGAAAGTGGGGAAAAAAGGAGTTATCCATCTCTAAGGAAATCCAGGGGACAATAGTGATGTACCCAAGGTCACACAGAGGATCTCTGGCAGCCCTGGGAGCTGCCTTACCCACGTGTCCACATCACCTTGTTTCCAGTGTGGTTGTGCCTTGAGGTGTCTTGAAAACCAGGCTGGGCCAGTCAGTGCCTCTGCCTACTAAAACCCAAAAAGTTTTCCTTTTGAGGATAAATACACTCAACTCTGGCTCTGTTTCTTCCATGCTCACCACTCTCCCATACATGGATGTTTCTGTGCATCTTCTCTCTGCTCACCCAGAAGTGATTATCAAGCTTTTTTGGGGGCTTCAGCTGAGACACATCCCCGTGAGGGAGGTGGAAGGAGAGGTTTCCTTTACAGGCTGAGAACACATCAATGACTGAGGTCTATCACTGCCCCCCATTTGGGGCCATGGACTGGAGGGTGCTTTTGGACAAAGAGGTGGGTGCTAAGTGCACATTCCTTGTGGGAATGAGATTTTGCCCTCAGCACTGCCAGCAGGGTTACAATAATCCCTCCTCCTCTGGCTTTTGTTTTATTTTCTGTCTCACTGCGAGGAAAAGTGATGCAGTGTGAAAAAGGCACTGCAATATCTCACATCAAAGAGCCGTGGTGGCTCTGGGTATTTTATCGCTGAATTGCAGATAAACACAACAAACACTGCATTTGCTGCCAGAAATGTCCTGGATTCCCCTGTTAAACTATTTATTCCAGTGCAAGGGCACAGATTTTTATGTATTTTATGCTTTTGGTGATCCTCTGTGCTCCTCTTGTATCCTACAGTCTTTCTGATAGTGAGATGCCCAGAGCCACGTGGCCATGGGGCAAGGAAGCTCCCAGCAAGGCAATGCTGACAGCTCGTGGATGGGAGGAGGACATTGTCTGATCTGTAGGTATTTATTTGAAGAATGACTCAGTCATGAGACCAATGCAATAATCTGGAGCAGCCTTCCACAGTTTTGGTACAGTTACAGTGAAATTTGCATCTGAGACATTAAAGGGCTGGTCTGGAACTCTGCACATGGGCATGGGGACTTTTTATTGCTCCACTTCAAAGAAGTTCAATAACAGGAACAAGCATTCAGGTAGGGAAAAGTTCTTTCTTTCCATGTGGAAAAGCGTGCCAGAGGACACACAGGCATCTCTGCACACACGGAGTTACAGGGCTCTGGAGAGAGTTAAAACAGAGCAGGCTGAGGAGTTTGCATCAAAAATAGTATTATTTTTGGAAGGAAAAGTCAGCTGACACAATGGTCTAAGCTGTCAGGATCTTTTAGCTTTGGTGTGGGGGGGGCGAGGGGAAGAAATCAAAATGAAAAGCACTCAGTTGGCTGAAAGGAGCCAAAACATGGCAATTTTTGATCAGCTTGAGGCCAAAGCCTGCAGGGCTTCATGAGAGGTGGAGTCTGGGTGCTGTGGACAAGGACTCCAGGTCCCATCTCTGTGCACTCTGAGTGGCTGCCCTTGGACCATGCACAGGGATGGGAGCCCCACCCTAGGGCTGGTGGGGGCAGGGTGCTCCCCAGTGGGTCTGTCCTGAAGGGCTGGGGCTCCTGAGGGTCACATCCAGCCTGAATTTGATTCAGCAGAAGAAATGTAAATGTTTCACTACACAGGCACTGAGTCCTGTCCCTCCTGCATCAACATTTGGCAATAAATCTGAGCTTTCTGCATGTGCGGGGTTTTTTCTGGATTTTTGATCCTACAGGCAGAGCTGATTCTTTGTAGCTTGCTTGCTGCTTGGGGTGAAAGCAAGAGTTAGAAAACCATGGTAAACATTTCATTAATGTTTTAAGCTGAGGAAATTTGGGTCTTCTGCATTCAGAAAAAGCCTCCTCTAGGAAATCATACACAGTGCAGGACATCTCTGGCAGCGTGCTAACAGACATCCTTCCCTGCCCTTCCTCAGGTCAAAAAAGGCTCATTTATCCGATTCCCTGGTTTCTCTGCCATCCCTTTTGACTCCATGGCAGAGGGGCACACGTGCACATGCAGATGTCCATACCAGGGGCCTGAATCTTCCCTTATCCCCGGGTGGTAATGCATTGACTGCCATCACTCATGGCAGCTGAGGGCTGCAAAGATACGGCCACACCTGCAGAGGACCATCTCTGGAAGTCTTATGCTTTTTTTTCTGACCTTTTCCTCCTCTGGTTTCCAACCCACCACTGTGGGGTTCAGCCCCTAAAAGGGCATCCCTGCGTGATGGCTCCACTTTGATCCAAACAGGCCCCTCCATGGCTGCTTCCCATCCTTAAGCAAGACCCACACGTGCCTGTAGATGTTCTATGGACTTTTCATGTCCTGCCTGCTCTGTCCTGCACAGGAGAGAGAGCGAGCCAGGGCTGAGGGCAGAGCCAGCCATTCTCCTCCCAGGGTATTTCACTAAATGGAAATAAAGGAAGCAATTCCAGGAGCCCTGTGCCAGCCGTGTTTGCGAGGCTGGGGAAGCAACAGCGAAGGTTCTGTCTCTTCCTCCAGGCACAGTGGGGCTCTGGTCTGGTGAGGAGCATGGAGGCAGTGCCAGAATCCTTGGAAAAATATTCAAATGAAGTCTCAAAGAGGAGTGATGGCGCTGGAAATGGGCCTGGAAGCCCATCCTGTTTGTGCTATGGGTAAGATGGATGGTGTAACACCCAGGCTCAGCTCCACACTTTGCTTTTGACCCTTTTTAATTGTAAAGAGAAATAAAATTAGTCCTTAACGGCCTCTCCCATCTCATGGCTTTCCCTGCCCCTTTAAACATTCTCCCATTTTTTCTTCCATCATTAACTCTTTGTTGAGATCCTGGGATCCTTCACACCCCGTTGCTCTGGTTTTACCTGGATAACCCCTTCTGGAAAGCTGGGACTGGAGCTGTTTCCTGCCAATTTTCTGCAGCTCTGCAATAAACGGGGCCGAAGCACTGGCTCATGGTCTGCTCTGGATCCAAAGCCGTGCTAGCCCCGCTGCTGCCCTGCCCGAGCACAGCCCCCGCTCCAGCCCGGGGATGCAAAGCTGGGTGAGCCTTACCTGGGAGGCGCTTGCGGGGATGACGCTTTGGCAAAGGGGACGGAGATCAGCCCTCCCCTGGCTGGCTGTTCCCAGAGGGAAGCGGCTGCCGGGCAGCGGGGTCACCTCTGCGGGTGTCGGGGCTGTTTCCCCGGTGTTTTGTGAGCAGCCCCCTGTCCCGCGGGGCTCAGCCCAGCGCTCTCATCTCCCCCCGAGGCAGCTCCCGCTGCCGGCGCTGGGAGCCGCAGCGTCCTTTGCTGACTGCGGGCAAAGGATTTTAATTACCGGGGATTTCGGCAAGCCCGGGAGGCAGCAGTGGCCCCGCTGTGCTACCTCCGGGCCGGAGCATGTGCTTCGGGCATTTCATTAGCCTGGGACGTGTCTGGAGGGTTGCTGGGATCTGTTCCCAGGACAGGGGACGGGTACAAATGTACAGTGCAAGATCGGAGCTGCCTGGGGTGGGCAGTGCAGCGAGGCTGGGACATCCCTGAAACGTTCCCTCTGCGGCTTTCTGGCCAGGAGACCCTCGGCTGTGCCTCGGGGAGGGGGGGATCTGCTGACAGCAGGGGAAGGGCAGGTGTTGGTGGGGCAGGACGTGACCAGGCTGGTGCCACAGTGCTGACCAGGAGCCAGTGACCACATCGAGGAGATGTGGAGGTGACACCCAGCCCAGAGCAGTCTGACAGAGCCACTTTCCAACTGATGTTGTTTCAATAAACTGTTCTTGTCCCTTTCTGTAGATATACACATTTTTGGAAAGCCCTTTCCCCTGGGCTGGAATGGTGCTCAGGTTACAGAGAGGAGTCACAGAGATGGTCAGCACACAGCTGGCCATGGTCATATCCGATGCCACCTAAACCTTGGGGTGACAACTTTACCTGGAGTCCACTTCCAAACATACAGCAGCAGCCACAGCACTGACTGAAATACAAACTTTCTCCCACATTTCTCGTTCCCATTGGCCTGCCAAGGCTCAGGGACAGACTGGTGCACATTGGTGCAGCATCCCAGACCAATCTGCCCCATTCTCCCTGTACAGGACACACAGGGGAGGGATCAGCCACACTTTAATTCCCCTTCAGGGCAACATTTACACCCTCGGGGCACAGCCACCACCTCCCAGCACCTATGGAGGGAACAGCTGCTCTGATTTTGCTGCTGTATAAATGACACAGGAGGGACAAAATACAGTTCCCTGTATCTCTGATAAATCCTTCTCTGACAGATGAGCTCCGACCTACTTTGCAGTGGAGCCAGATGTTTAAATTTATGAATGCAGACGTATTTCCCTCAGACCTGGGAAGGAATGTTGTATTGCTGCCCATCTATGCGGCCTCTTGGGCAGCGGAGCTGGATTTCACGGGAAAATACCATTTGTGGTTCAATCCTAAAGGTTTTTAAAGGGAAGGAAACCATGAGATCATGCCATGCCTTTTCAAAGGCAATCCCAATGGTACAAACCAAGGAATGTTCAAGTGATAACATTTATATCAAGCTGAAAACTGCTGCTAGGAAAGAATTCCTAACCTGACTTTTCAGAGGGTCACATTTTCACAGCTTTTGTCTTGGCATTGGTTATGACTCCTTCCCTGGGGATTCACACTTGTTGGTATCCAAACAGAAGTTTTATGGTACAAGACATAATTTAGCAAATATTTCCTCATTCTCTCAGTAAATCCCTTTTTCAACCATGCAAATGGCAGAGCAGCATCCCTGGGACCCCCCTCCCAGAGCAGTGGTGGTGCATCTGGAGAACAAGCACTATTTCTCTACTGACCTCCTGTGTGAGTTTTACTGCTTCAAAGTATCCCAGATGGTAATGCAAGTTTGCAAGAGCACCTTGAAAGTGCCAATATCCTGAAATACGACTTGGATATGAATCCCACTGACTGTATTTGAGGTGGGTACCTGATTTAGGGTCATTTAATTTGCAGCTTTTGGTGTTTTAGAAGTTTTTGTGATTTCTAAACTGTAAGCCAGTTTAGAACCAACATAAGGAGAAGACAAATTTAAATACAAAATAACACACCAAGATACATAATATTTCTATTTATTTTCAGATTTTAAAGGTACTTGTTCATTGCCCACACTTCCCAAATTAAAACAATATGAAGATGCTTGGATTGAGTATCAGAAGATACTGATAGGGGATGAAATCAGGGTATGTAGGCTTAAAGGAAGATATTCAGAAAGATTTAAGGCACAGATTGTGCAAATTTTGTATTCCGTGGGATGTCTGATGCTGTGTGATGTCAGGGAAGGACTCTGCCTGTCTTTCAGAGAAGAGCCACTCAGGCACTAATTTATCTGTCAGATTAGCCAAAAGCTTTTCCTGCTGGAAACAGTGAAGCAGGAGCCTGGTGAACCAAGAATAGAGGAAAATTCTTGATTTTGCTGTTGTCCAGATTCAACATGAGGAAGGAGTTCTCTCTGGCATCCTCCAGTACATCCATAGCCTGCAGCCTGTAGCCTGCTGGCAAGGATGCTCTCCTGGGAGGGATCCATTTGGAGTTCTCACAGCAGCAGTGGATGGGGCATGCACAGATCCTCTTTTCTGAGTGTTTTTTTATGAACACAAAACACCTCTAAGTCCATTTAATAAGGACCTTGATCCTGTCTAGGTATTAAAATGCCAAGGGCACACCTGGAGACATGAGAATTACCTGGTTACCCTTTTCTTTGGGAGCAGGCTTGTCCAGTGCAGGATTGGGCAGCAGTGCAAGCATGGAGGATTCTCTGTTCCAGGCAGCATGGGCACGAACTTTCACCTTTCTGGCTGGCTGGCTGCTGAGCTGGCATGGATTTGCCCTGCAGTTTTGGGTTTACTCACCTAAAGCTTGTCCAAGGCTCGCTCCAGCTCTCTCCATCCCTGTGAGAGCAGCTGCTTTTCTTGCTGCTCCTCTTGCCACAGGAGGATGGAGCACAAGCCAGAGCAGGTGCTCACAGGCCCAACAGCCCATCTGTTTTCCCCTGGCTGTATCATTTGATGTGCACACGACTCATGATCCCCCTGTCGCCTCTTGCCACTGCTGTGGTGACAACACAAGAGACACCGACTGCCAGGAGACCGCCTGGGCTGCCCTCACATGGGAGAATCCTCGTCCCACCGGAGCGGCTTTTCTGGGCATACCTGAGGCTCAGTGAGGTCAGCTGCACCCAGCCCCACCCCAAAATACTCCCCAGCCACCTGCGCTCCAGTCTGCAGCCCACATCGCCGCCCCTGAGGTGGCACCGGCACAGGTGCCGGCAGGACAGCGAGGTTTCCACAAGGTGGCATCAAAAGACCTGGGCTTCGTCTCGCGGAGCTCAGATCCCACAGGGTCCGGGGCTTTCGTGGGATGGCTCGGCATCCGCTGCAGCCAGAGCCCTCTCTGGGGAGAGGGAAGAGGGGAGGCTGTGGGATTTGTCCTTTAAGGGTCAGCCGACTGTGACACACACCCCTGCCTTCCTGGGGCTGCTGGGGTGTTTGTCCATCAAACCGCATCAGGGAAGGGCAGGCACGGACAGCAAACACTTGGGGGGATCACTGAGGAAATCAATGTCCTCCCCTCCGTGCAAAAAATCTGCAACAAGGGGATTGGTGGAGAGGGAAGAGGAGTAGTGAGCAATGGGGAATGGCAGCAGGTACCAAAACCCCTAGGAGAGGATGACTTCCTAGTTTGACCCAGGACTGATGTGTCCAGATGAGGCAAGTTGGTTTTTTACAAGGCAGCAACGTCAGAGAGAATCCCCAGGGAGGAGGGAACACCAAACACAGCCTGTGAGTGAACCCGGAGGTCCTTCTTTTACCCAGCCCTAGAGCAACCCCATGGTTTTTATTCACCAGGCTGGAAGCTGAGGTTTGCCAGCTCTTATCCCACAGATATCATCCCCGGGGTGTGCCCGAGCTCCTGCTAAGCTTTCTGCAGGCGACACTCAGTTCTCCACCACTCTGGGGCGGCCCTGGGTGAGCCCCGGCCGGGCTCGGCACTGAGAGGTGCCTCAGCAGGATGGGATCGGACCCTGAGCAAGAGTATTTGAGTAAACACAAAACACGGCTCTGTGGTTTGTTGTGTTCGGACTGTTTTGGCAAGCGGCAGACCCCAGGGGGACCATTAAACCATTGCAGCCCTCGGAGAGATTTCAAGCCAAACCAAAAAAATGACAAGTCGGTGACCTCGTCCTTTCGGCAGAAGCAGGAGAGGGGAATCAGCGGGAGGCTGTGTCCCACAGCACGGGCTAAAGCCAACAGCGGGCCCACACGGGATTACTGCAGGCTCTGAGGAGGCGCAGTGCAGCAGGCTGCAATCCGGGCAATATTTAACAATATGTTGGCCACCCCTGCCACAATCAGTGTCCCCTCCTGTGAGAACCCAGGAGAAGCCGCCCTGTGGATCAGTGTGCGGGGGCGGTAGTGCCGGTGGTGTCTTGGTTTGGTTTTTAAAGTATTTTTAAACTTAAATAAAAAAAGACTAACAGTGATGACTGGACAGGGAGTAAAGGCGTAGCTGTGGCTGTGAGAGCTGAGCGGTCGTGCCCGCGGCCCTCGGCGGCTCCCGGCTCTCACACGGTGGAGCTGTTGCTCCGCGGCTCCGGGGCTCCGCCGGCAGCGCCCCGCGCCCCGCCCCGACCCCCACCCCCACAGCCAAGAGTTCACTTTTCTCTCAAAAAGTCGGAATTTGGCTGTGGGACACGACAGCAAGCACGTGTGTACCGAAACCACCGCCCAAATTTAAGGGGTTTTATTTCGGAGCAAGGGGCTGAGTCAACGGGAGAGGCTTTAATGAAGCAGAGGGGGGTTGAAGTGGGAATTGGAGGTCAGATCTTACCCAGAACTTTGCCTCAGGTGTACTTGGACCTGGTGGAGTGAGTACAGAGAGGCCACGAAGATGCTCAGAGGGCTGGAGCAGCTCTTCTGTGGGGACAGTCTGAGAGAGCTGGGGATGTTCAGCCTGGAGACGGGAAGGGGAGACCTTCTAATACCTAAAGTGGGCTTATAATAAAGTGGGAAAATGACTTTTTGCACAAGAAGGTAGTGACAGGAAAAGGGGGAGGAGTTTAAAATCAAAAGAGAATTAGAACTAAAAGGTATTTAGATTAGATATCAGGAAGAAATTCTTCCCTGTGAGTGTGGTGAGGCCCTGGCACAGGCTGCCCAGAGAAGCTGTGGCTGCCCCATCCCTGGCAGTGTTCAAGGACAGGCTGGATGGGGCTTGGAGCAACCTGATCTGGGGGGAGGTGTCCCTGGCAGGGGGCTTGCAACAAAATAGTCTTTAATATCCCTTTCAATCCAAATGACTACCATTCTATGATCATTCTATTACTACCTAGGGAAAAAAAAATTGCTATCTAGAGAAAAATAAAATTTAAAAAGTCCCAACTGTTCCAGCTGCTCCTCCACCCATCCTGATGGGCTCCCCTCCCTGAGCACAGGGATCCATGCTCCTGCTGCCTGTCCCTGGTGCCACCTCAGCTGGCCCAGGCCTTGAGCAGCTCAGGATGGGTACGGGGAGAGTTTGTGTGGCTGATCTGTGCAGTGATGGTTGGTGCCAGCTTGGGGAGCCCTGCCTTGACACCAAGACAGATCCAGAGCCTGACACTGCATGTGGGGACATAGACACAGCTCTGCTCATCCTTCATGACACCCATCTTCCATCCTCATCCACACCTGCATGCTTTCCTGGAGCAGGGGTGTTCTGGACCCCTTTGTCTCCCTGCCACCCTCAGCAGGTCTGAGGTCTCACTCCTTTCCAGCCACAGATTTGTAGCTGCAGGGAGTAGGCTGGGGATCAATGGCACCTTTAAATAGCCTGACCCAAAGCCTCTCTAAGCAGCTGGCTCTGGCAAGCAGCAATAAAACTGCTTGGCTATAAGCTCTTCTATCCAAACATTTAATGTTAACATTACCAGATAAACTCTTCCCTTCCGTTCCAAGCAATGGAGGAAGACAATACCTGTCCCATGAGGAAGACACTGCTGCCATCCACCTGCACAGCAGCTTTCATGGGAGAGGGTCATTACAGCCCTGGCATCACAGTCCCACATCCTGCACACCACGGGCCAGCACTGAGTCTGGGAGCACCCTGAAGCATCCTAGGCATTTTTTGAGAGGCTGCTCTGGGAAGCCAATGGGGCAGAAGATTGTGTTTAAGTGCTTTGCTGGCTTGGGGCTTGTATTTACTAATAATCATAGTTAATCTCTGCCTCATACAAGTCAGCCTGCACACACATCTTGTTTAAGTTTTATAAGATATGCTTTTGTTTACTGCAACCACCTCTGAGCCATCATTTTCTCACAAATGGCCTATGAATAATCAGTTATGTGCTATTAATGTTGTATGGCAATGTTCAGTGACAGAGGAGCAACGGAAATCTACTGGTCTTCAAAGGAAAACCTTGAATAACCCCGTGCAAATCCAAGTGTTTTCAGCCTGCTGCCAAGGCTATGAATATTGCAGATATTACATGTCTTTGTATGGTATTTGTTAAATAATTAAGATGGAGGAAGAGATTTTAGCCTAAATGGCTGCTTGGAGTTGCAGCATTAGAGACTTGCAAAATTATTGCTGGAACCCATAAACACAGGTTTGCTCTTGGATCCAGTCTCTTAACATTTTGTATAGGTTAGGCAGCTGTTTCCCAAAGTACAACGTTCCAGCTCATCCTACCTGGAGTTGTGAAGAGGCAAAGGAAGGAAGAGATAATGAATGGACAGTGGAGTTCTGTTGGGCCAAGAAAATCCAAGTGTTCTTGGGCATCATTCTCCATGAATTTTTACAGAAGGTGGTTATAGACTGGGGTTTTTTGAAATGTCCTCAGGATTCCCTGAGCTGGTGTAGTGGAAAATTAATTTTCACAGAATCATAGAATAGTTAAGGTTGGAAAAGACCCTTAAGACTATCAAGTCCCACTGATAACCCAGCACTGGCATGTTCATCAATAAATTATTTTCCAAAGTGCCACATCCACAACACCTTTTGAACATGTCAGGGGTGGTGAATCTGCCACTGCCCTGGGCTGCCTCTTCCAATGCCTGACCACCCTTTCAGTGAAGAATTTTTTTCTGATATTAAATCTAAACCTACCCTTGTGCAACTGGAGGCCATTTCCTCTTGTCCTGTCACTTGTTGCCCGAGAGAAGAGCCCAATCCCCACCTGGCTGCAGCCTCCTGTCAGGGAGTTGTGGAGAGTGAGAAGGTCCCCCCTGAGCCTCCTTTTCTCCAGGCTGAACAACCCCTTGACTTATCCCCTCCATGAAACTCCTTGCCCTCCTGTCCCATGCCTCTTGCTGTCTCTCTGGTCAATGCAGTCCCTTGGTGTCTCCAGTGAAAGCCACGCAGAGCCCTGGAGAAGAGCTGCAGGATGGTGCCAAGCCAAGACCAAGCCTGTGTTTAGCAGATTTTCATAGAATCACAGAACAGTTTGGGCTGGAAGTGATATTTAAAAGCCATCTAGCCATGCCTCTGCAGCGATCAGAGATACCTTCAAATAGACCAGGTTGCTCAGAGACCTCTCCAGCCTGGCCTTAAATGTTTCTAGGAATAGGGCATTCACCAGTTCTGGGCAACCTGTGCCAGTGCCTCACCACCCTCATCAAAAACAATTTCTTCCTCATATGTACTCCCCATTCATTTAAAATCATTACCTTTTGTCTTATTGCCTTTTTAAAAGTCTGTCTCCACCAGTATTTGATGTGTTAAATTCAACAGCAGCTGAATCCTCATCCTTTGGTGGGTTGCACAGAAAGATCTGGCTCATGGGATCAGTTGAAGACATGGCTGGCTGGTAGGGCACCTTCACAGCTTCACATTGGGCTTTCAGGTGTGAGGGCTGCTGCCAACACCCTGGGGATTTTCACACATGCTCAGGAGCAGGCAGGAAAAATGAACTCTCTCTGGCAACTCCGTATGGTTTTGTCTTTCCCATCAGTCATCTCCTGGGAAATGGGCTCCATCCTCCCCCACCTGCAGGCTGTGGGACACGACATTATTCACCAGCAAAAGAGCAAAAGCAACTTCCAGTAACCCCAAATCCTGGTGCAGGGCCAAAACCCAGCTCAGGCCAACCCCTGCTGGTGCTGTAGCCCCTCTAAGCAGGGGAGAAGCCCCCTGAGGACAGCAGCACCCCCAGCCCACTGCACTTCTCAGCCAGGCTTGACTGCTTTTTTCCTGCAGTCACCTTTGGGCCCTAGCAGTAATCTCGAAGCATCTGCTCCAAATCATCCAGGATTACAGGAATTAAAAAAAAACAAAAACCCAATTAGAGACCCAGGGTCCTGCAAGCACAAATCCGTTTAGCCCTAATCCAGGCTGCTGCCCCTTCCCAAAAGGCAAAGGGATGGTCCTTGGGGGCTGTTTTTTGTGTGCCCCAGCACCACGCCCTCTCCTCAGCCTGAATTTACCCATTTTTGCCCCAACAGTAGCACCAGGGACCTGCTCATGTCAGCAGGGGAATGGAACACTTGGCTTTGGGCTCTGAAATCAGCTGCACAGATGTGGGGGGCAGTGCCAACCTCTTCCCCTGGGCACACCCAGAGGACTGTGGATGGAAAGGGGGGTGCAAACACATCTGAATGTGCCACGGTGCCTGTCAGGGTCTGGACACCAGGCAGAGGCTCCTCCACACCTTGCTCACAGTCATGTCCATTCCTCTGTGCCACCAAGGCCACCCTCAAGGCTCTGCTGTGCTCTGCACTCTACATGGAATGGGACCCCTGCAGTCCCATGCCCACTTTGCTGGCAATTCAATGTGGAAATGCTCTTCTTCTAATGCTTCTTCACAGAAATTGGAGTCTTTCAGTAGAGGGAAGGTAGAGACTGAAAACCTGTTAGGAAAATGTCTCCTTTCCTTTGAAATCCTCTTTCTTTCAGTGCTTTTGGGGTGTTCTCCAGCTGGTTAAACTTTTCACCTGCAGCCCTAAACATCTAAGATAGAAATGCATTATCCATGGGGTGTCCCAGTATGCCCATAAACTCTGTGACTAACACATTTAATCAACATTGGATCCCTCTTGTGTGTGACGGCCTTTACTTCTCTTTGTATATTCTACATCCAGAAGAGATCCATAAGGAAAACAGTCAATGCTTTCCTTGTTAATAATTGAATGGGAAAATCTTTGAATTAATATTCAAGAACTCAGGGGGTTTACATGCTTCCAAGAGATAGGTGACTGTCACAGCAGGAGAGAAACAATGTTTTTTTTGCTTGCTTTTTTCCTTACATATGATGCAAGAAAAGGTGCTCACAGCAGAGGTTCCAGACAGCTGATGCTGTGACAATTAGCACCACGTTTAGGTGTGCTGAGACATGAGATGCTCTAGATGGTAAAAGCTTTCACAATTCAAAAGGACATTTGTGGGCGGGACATCCTTTTTTGTCTCAGAAAGTCCCTCACTGTGGGGATCCTCCCAGGACCACGGTGTTCTGCTCTTTTCTGGCACCTCCTCCTGCTGCCAGGCCGTGTTCACCGCTGGGCTTGGTGTGACAAGGACAGGTGGGGGTTGTGGAAAAGGTGTGTCTTGTTAGCAGGGGGGTCTACGTTGGTGCCAGATCTTTCCATGGGCCTCAGTGGGGATTAGATAAGCTCCAGAGATATGGGGAGAGGGGCTGTCCAAGGGTGATGGGAGAGGGCTGGAGAAAAGGAGGAGCAGAAAGGAGGGGACCACAGGGGTTGAAAAGATGCTGAAGCAAAGAGCACATGGACAAGGGAGGGTTTGTGATGAGCAAACAGACACTGCAGGGCAGAGGATCCACCATGAGAACATCCAAGTACTTCCTCCAAGTGCTTCAGACTTGCCCCAAATCCTGTTGGTTTTGGGGTCTGGCACCTCTAACGCCTCAGTGCTGCAGGGATCCCAGTGCCCTGGGGTCCCACCCCACTCTGAGGGTGCAAGGGTGCGAGGGTGTGGGCTGGGGCTGTGGCAGGGCCACAGCTGTCCGGTGAGCGTGGGCAATGGCAGGATGTCTGTGTGCTTTGTCCTCATGGGATACCAGAGCCGTGACTGACCCACCATGTCAGCAAAGCCCTCAGCTCACAGACTTTGCATTTGCTGACTTTTACTAAAAGCTTTGTTAATTTGGCGTATCCCTGACTTAAAGGTCCTTCGGCTTCCTTGGAACCTGGAGCTTTCATCCTGGGTTGCTAGGAGATGCCAGCTGGATATGATCAGTCCTGAGGTGTTAAGAAGAGCACCCATTGAAGGACTCTCCTTGTGAATAAAAATTTGCAAGATAAAAAATACAGGTAGCTCATTTTTTGAAGATCAGTTTCTGAAACTTGTCTGAGGCAGAAATGAGAGACAGGAATAACACCACACAACAGCCAGAGCTGTGTACTTCTTCCATCCCTCACACAGATGAAAAGGCTGGCAGCTGAAAAGAATCCTAGACTTCTGCATAATGGCTAATTTTAATTTGACTGGGGCTGTGGCTGCCCCATCCCTGGCAGTGTTCCAGGCCAGGCTGGACAGGGCTTGGAGCAGCCTGGGATAGTGGAAGGTGTCCCTGCCCATGGCAGCAGGTTGGAACTGGATAGTCGTTAAGTCCCTTCCAAACCAAACCATTCTATGATTCTGTGATTTTATCCACTTTGATACCCATCATTGATACCTGAGAATTTCCCTCTAGCTCCAGAAGGGAAGCTGTAGTCCATCTCCCCAAGGTCCAAGGCTGTGAGAGCTACTCTCTGGATTTTCTTAATGCCTGGCAGCACAGCCTCTTCTGGAGATACGTTGCAGAATTGCAAGGGTGGAAAAAGACTTCTCTTAGGTTCTGTTGTGCAGCTTGTTACAAAGCTTTTGATGTCCAGGTAATTAAAGCCCTTAGAGTTTTATTCTCATGCTGACGTAGAAGGATTTGATCTAATGGCCATGGAAGTCAACACTAACCTGTCTTCTGGTCTTAAGATGTATTTGTTTCTGGCTTGAATTGACAGCGAGATGCAATGTAGATCTCAGCAATTAACACTGAAGGAAGCATTCTTTATTTAGTTATGCAACAAATAATTAATACCATTCTATTAAAGAAATGAAAGCAATTCATTAATTACGCCTACTTTGCATTGTAACAAAGGAACCATTCTGCTCCATCACTCTTGGTGTCTCCTGATACTTTGCTTGTGCTGCCAGGCATTTCATGTCTTCTCTGAGCCTTGCCCTCACTGCTTAAATAAATATTCCATAAGTGCAAACAAGATCAGCAATGCCAGTGTGAGCAGCGGGGCCAAGGCCCTGGGCCAAGGCACTGTGCTCTCACATGTGTGTATTTGGAAGGTGAAATCAGAAACCTCACAATGACTGGGTCAGCCCTGTAACACAAACAAACCTGAACAGACAAAATGTATCCCTACAAGCCCATGGATGTAGTGACACATAGAGGTGACACTGTAATGCCTGGAAGGCCGTGAGGGCCTTGGCAAGGTGACTTATTCATAACAAAGCACAGGAAATTGTTAAAAGCAATAAAGATATCAAATGAAGATTGTGCTGCAGCACTGCTAAGAACAGCTTTTCTTCTGTCACTCTGACCCACACAGTGTGGGTACGATCCTGCAGCCCCTCGATGTTTCCTGGCACCACAAGCACCCCAGTGACTGCAGCAGAACTGCAGGGAGGCTGGGGACTACTGATCATGAAGGTGACTGTGCAGGATCAGGGCAGCACACGGTGACAGATCAGTCCTGCTTCTGCAGTGCAGGAGAGCAGAAAAAGAAAAAAAATGTCATTTTTGATGAAATAGTTGAAGCAGTGGGGATTTACTGAACCAGTGTTACACTGTCCATGCGGCTTGCTCAGTTTGCTGTTGCTAGCAATTCAGATATTGTCCAAGCTGTCCTGCTCATCAGTGCATGAACTCTGAAAACACTTAGCCACTACCAGCTCTGTGCATTATTTCAGCTGGAAGAACCGTGGTAGGTAAAGCAGCGAGGATGGATCTAAACGGTAATAAAGTCTACATGTTAAAAATTTAAAGTGCTATACAACTATTTTTAGTGACCTCTCCAGCTGAGATAATGCAGAAAGCTAACTAGATGTGAACATCCATCTTAGGCAAATTGATTCTTGCAGTTTGCAAACCAAGGTGAACTGTAGAAGGTTAATGTTCATGCTCCAATACAAGAGATATCAGCTATATGAAAAGTTGTATACTCTACATGTAAAGTAATAGCCTATTCAATGGCTAATGTGGATGCAATGGTTTTTTCCTTCCTCAAGCATGTTTATTTCCATAATGGACATTTAGTTTAGACAGAACACTAAAAGCCCCCTCCATCACAGCCTCCTCCCTGTCCTCCCTCTGTGTGTGTAGATGTGTGTGATGTGTGTGGGCATGAGGGAGGGAGGGAGGAGAATCTGGTTTTGATTCAGGAAAGTGAACATGCAAGCATTCAAGCATGGCCCAAACCTAAGTCCTTGGGTCAGCATTTTCAAATTCAGGCTTTTAAAATGAGGCAACTGCATTTTGTGGCTTCCTAAATAAAAGAGCTGAGCACCAGCATCTCTCTCTCTGCAAGGAGATGGAGAGCTCTGGGTGCCTTTGCAAAAATGCAGCACATATTGCAAAAATGCAGCACATACTGCAAAATGCAGCACATATTCCAGGGCTGCTACAGCAAATTCTTTGCTTCTCAGAGCCCATTTATCTCAGAAGGGCTCCACATCCAGCAATGCAGCCTGCTTCCCTGCCCCTCCAAACTCTCAGATGGCAATTAGCAACATCAATAAGTAATAGGACAAATACTTTGTCTCTAAAAAAACAAGCCGCAGGCAGAGCAGCTCATTCACTTTACTCTGAGACTGCGCAAAAAAACTTCACTTAATATTTCATCTGCTTAAAGCCCCGGTCCTACCAACACTTAATTTTGAGATGAGACACTTGAAAGCCAAAGTGTGATGAAGGAAGGGTGAGAGGCAAGACCTGATGCTTGTAAACAACCATATCCATCAAGTCCAGTGCACACCAAGGATGCCTCTGTGGGGAAGATTTTTAGCAGAGTTCCTGTGGCTCACCTCTTCAGCAAAGAGACAATGATTTTCCATCAGAAGCAAAGCCTAAATGGCAGAAAACAGCTAAAATATTGTAATAGGAATATTTATTAGCATTAACTAGTAATAAATTGAAATATTACTGGGGAAAATAGCTTTTAAAAAGTTAAAAATAATTAAATCCACCAAGAAGCTATGAGCTTTTTTCTGTTAAGTAGTAATGTGCCTCTAGTGTTGCTTCAAGAACCATTCCTTGCAGAAGACATCCCACCACTGGAACCCTGAAGTCCCTCTGACCCACGAGTGACCTGCCACATGAGTCTGCCAGGAAACACTCCGGCAGTTTAGGCTTAACAACCAAATTGGTTTGCATCACTCCTTCAGCACTTGGGGCTCTCAGGGGATAAAAAGGATCACCGACTGAGTGGGAACAATACTCACAGAAATCAACTCTGGCCTCAGGAGTCTCCTCTCACTCTGCGGTCAATAGGCAGAGACGAGCCTTGGCAGACAGTGAACTTGATTAGAGAGATGATCTTGGTTAAAACTGCCTAGATCTCCTTGCTGCTAAGGACAGAGGGGGAGGAGGACAGGGCTGGCTCTCCAGGCAACAGAGCCTGATTGATGGGGCTGGATTACTGGGCCAGCATAACCAGGGTGGGATTAGGTGCCCTGAGTCACCTACCTGAGCACTGCTCTCTCCCACTGACCACATGGCAGCCCCTGGAGATCAACACCCTCCATGTCAGTTTTGGGGACATCTGTGCCCAAGGTGACTCCAGGGATGTGGGTTCCTTATCTTATTTTTCTCCTTGTTAGAGTCGGGATTAAAGACAAGAGATGCAGTTTCTCTTGTTTGGACTCAGATGTTTATTAATTCTTATCTATGTTACAGTCTCATGACCTGTGAGTTCTAGCTAGCAAAATGAGCAAATGGCTGTCTTCTTCCTCCCAAGGTCTTTTAGGTGCTAAACTATCCAATTATGAAGTGACACCTAAATTATTTCCATCTTCAACCCAATAACCAAAAACCCAAAGTCCACGCTGCAGACCCTCCTGTCCAATTACAAACTACCACCCAAAGTGCATGAAGAAGAAGCTGAAGAAGAACTAGCCAATGCCCAAAAACCTCCATCTTGCCCCATATATACTATATTACTCTAAAACCTTAAACCCTAAGTTTTCCACCCTGTGATATTACACACTTCTATTCAAACTACACACCCATAATCTCAGTGCTATCACTCAATGTTGGAAGCCTTCTCCACAGCCTCAGGTCAAATGCCATGCCCTTCTGAGGGTCAGTGCCCCTCAGCACAGAAAGCCTAAAATTCTCAGTAACCAGGGTTCCAACACAGGGACTGGCTGCTGTCCTGCACAAGTGGAAGGTGTGGTAGAGAAAGCGGTTGCAAACCAAGGTAATTTTGAAGAACAACTCATAAAGTCTTCAAACTGACTTAAGAAATGACCTGGCCTGAAGAACAGATTCCAATGTTTATGAGTAGGCTTTTTTCCCAGCCTGCAGACACAGTGATTTGCTCCCTGAGGAATGGCTGTGTGTTCTTGTGTTTCTTTGAGGTGCCTGAAAGACACTGGAGCTGTGTGTCCCTGTGTGTGGCTGGTTCACTGTACATTTAATTGGGAATTACCCTCGCAGAGTTCCAAAGAAGAGCTCTCATTCCATCCTCAGTTACCTTGTTAGTACAACTACGTGTTACGAAAGCATTTCAAGAATTGCTTCTGAAGAAGCACATGCATTTCAGTCAGTGACATTGGGAGGAACAGGGTGGCTTTGTCCTGAATGGAAGCACTAACAGCATTGAAAGAAGATTCAGACCAGCAAAATGCTTCTAGATAAAAAACCCAAGTCCTGCTCTCCTGTTGTAGAGCTCTTATTGAAATCAACAGGTCTCAAAAAAGAGAAGGAAGTGCTGGGTTAAAACTTCCTGCTTGACCTAGAGAAGCCCCAAATAGTGTGCCATTGAGGTTACTATGGAGCTGTTGAATAAAGGCTGAGAAGCTTGTTCTGCTGATCAGCTTGTTCTGCTGATCAATACCTGCATGCAGATCTCAGCAGTGGCTGTTTGTCTCTTAGAGGCTCCACTCTAAAACCTTTATCCAGCTTTTGTGGAGTTTTCAAAGGGGTTGAACTTCTGAGACCAGTGCAAATAAGATGTGGGTGCTCAGGACAAATAGATGCTTCCATTCTGCTCCTACCTCTAGGTTATTATAACCTCTCTTCTCACATCTTTGCTTTATATTAGACTGCTAAAAAAAAAGGAGAAAAAAAAGGGGGTATCAAGAGGAACAGCTTTAAATGGAAATAAAGAGATGTGTCTAAATCCTTTAGGCTGTTTGGGATGTCTCAACTGATTTAGTCTGGCTGTATCTGTACATTAAAGCATATGAGGGCACTGAGGTTCATCACTTATCCTATTAAAACGTTAGAAGAGTCCCTGGCTTGGGTTTGCCTCAGACCAGGCAGAGCTGTCTCACACGATGCCTAGGAACAGCTCAACAGCTAGCGTGGCATGCAGAGTCTTTCCCATGGACACAGCCACCTTATTGGGAGGGTGAGGGGGCTGAAAATCACAGAGCAGTGACTCCACCAGCAGGCAGCAGATCAGGAGAAGTAATTTAACAGCACAGACATGGCAGAGTGTCTTCCTGCTCCATGGCAAGTCTGTACTGTGACAATAAAGAGATAAAACCCTGCCAGGTGTTTTCCAGTCAGGAGTGGGTGCTGGATGAAGGTGTGATAGGGAAAAGAGAGACCACCCCATAAGTCTAGTCTCCATACGGACACCCTCCTGATAAGGCTGTCCTGGCTGCCGGAAAATGAGCTGCAAATCCAGATTTTGGGGATAGTGAGCTGCAAGTCTTGTCTGACACCATTTATTTGGCTTCCTGGTGGGGAGGAAGTCCTGGAGGTCCCACCAAGCTCCTCCTTGGGCATTGCTGGAAAGGAGATGCTTTCCCCTCAGCAGCAAATGGGGAGGGTGAGGATCCCATCCCACCCATGCTGGGTATGAGGGTCACCCACAGAAGTGGGTTTAGCTCAGCACTGTTGGACAACCCCAAGATAAAAGAAAAGTCCCCTGGGTTTTACTCCATACAGTGAGAGAAGAGCCTGTAAAGGGAGAGCACTGGGTGACTGGCACAACTTTTAGGATTTCTGGGACTGAAATGGTGGGAACAGTGGTGAGGGCTGATGCTCTGAACTGACTCCAGTGGGATGGAATGGCACCAGCTCTGCTGAGTGTGGAGGATTATGGGGCAACAGCGCCTCTCTCCCACCTCTGGGAAGAGGCAGAGATGACAAATATGTAAACCCACTTTGCTTTTACATGGTTTGAAGCTGGAAATTTCCTTCCAAATTGTATTTCTTGTGGGGGAAAGTGTGTGCCAGAGAGGCCTATGTCACAGATCAGAAGGCAGTGAGGTTAAAATGAGCTTGCCGGGGAATTTCTGCAATTTGGGGGAGTTTAGACTGGATGCAGCTAGTGATGAAGGAAGGGAATCCTTTTCCTGGCCTTCAGCTGGGGGTCTTGCAGCCACTCCTGACAGAAGGGAATATACATCCACAGGCTTTTTCTGTCACCCTGGTGCCAAGAATAAATGCTGATAGAGTGCAAAGTGCTGTAAGCCTCGGAGGATCTAAGATGAAATGTTTCTTCCCTGATCCCCAGTTAGGTCTCACCCTCTGGGTCCTCTTCATGGGGGTACACCAAGGTCAGCCCAGGGTTCAGGCTCCTTTGGGGTGCTGGAGCTGCAGGGTAGCTTTGGGAAAGGGACAAGGGAAAGGACAGGTCAAAGTTTGGCAGCTCCTGCACCCCACAGTGCCCTTTCCCTTTGGCCTCTGATGCCTCCATCCCCCTCTCCAGCAAACAAACATGGATCTTCTCCTGGAGAAGAAAGAGAAACAGAAACATGGGAAGGCCAGTGCCTGGCATTGCAGAGAGGTGGGGGCAGACGTGGCTGGGGAGTATTACGCTCTCTCTCACGGTATTACCCCAGCAGCAGCCAGGGGTAACTGGATCTGTGAGAGTCTGATCCTCCCAAGCCGTTAATTGGATGCATGAAACGTCCAAAATGCGGCTCACTCTCCTGCTTCCCACAATAAGACACACACACGCTCTTCTTGTCACACAAGGGTGTTTCCCCCTGAACCCAGCCCCCTCCTACATCTCGCAGCACCCAGCCCCAGGCCAGCAAGCTAAAGCTGACCCTTTGTACAGGAGCCCTCCCAGCCATGAGAAGTGCTGCTGGTGGTGCAATATTAAGTAGATTTCCAGACACTGCCTTTTTCTGCTCTGCAAAGAAAACACCTTGGTCAGACAAGGAGCAAAAGGCAGTGGCAGAACAAATAGGGAACAGTCCCTTTTGTGGGACTGGGCTGTGGCATGGGGATGGGATGGATGGTCTGCAAGGCTTTTGCAAAGTGGAGCACGAGGATGGGCGTGCAGGGAGTACCCGCATGGACCAGGCAGCAGCTGGGGCAGTAGCCCCGGCCTGGAGAGGCTGATGTGGCTTTTCCAAGGCTCTTGCATCCCCCAGCCCTCCCTCCACCCCAGTTTCCACTGCAAGCAGCAGCAGTCCTCTGCAGTGTGGGACTGGGACAATGCTCCCTGGATAAGTGGGCCTTCTGTCCCCAGCTGCACCAGAGCCACGCTCTCTCGCCAACCTGCAAGCCTTTTGCTTTTTCCCTTTCTTTGTTGTTGTTGTTGTTGTTGTTGTTGTTGTTGTTGTTGTTGTTGTTGTTGTTGCAAGGGTTTTCTTCTGGTTTTGTTTCTTTTTCTTTTTCTTTCCTGTTTTGTTTTTTGTTAGGTTTTTTTTTTGCTCTTGCAAAATCAATTTACAGACAGCTCACTCATTTTTCCCCCTTGCAAACTTATTAGGTATTCAATCCTGGCTAGCACTCGTAAGCATCCTTTGTCCCAGGGAGGGCTGGAGACCCCTTCATTAGCAGTGATTACCTCTGAGCAGTTTGACAGCCTCCCAGGCCGCTTGCAAGACTTTCCCATTCAGCCCTGCCCGGGGCTGCCCCGCTTCTCAAAAGAAACGGAAATATTCAAACATTTCTCCCCCCTTCCCAGCTGAAGAGAGGAAAAGCTGTTTCTCTTCTCCGCCTTCCCCATTCACTTCACTTTTGATACAATATTTTCCTTCTTTGTTAAACCGGAGAGAGAGGGGGTCAAGGCAGACTTTTTAGTGACCCTTTTTGGAGCGTTTTGTTTAATGTAAATACAAACTCCTTCACTCTTACCCGTTTATAATTATTATTATTTTTAAAACAACCAGAGGCTCGGGAGGGCGACGGCTTGGGCTGATCTTTAGAGGAAAAAACAATGCTGAAAAAGCCAGGGGAAGGACATTCACTTTCAATAAGGGAAGGGAAAGGACAGTTGGAAAAAAAAAAAAAAATACAAACCAAACGGGGGGACGGGGTGGGGAAACCGCGGTTTTTTATTTTGGGTCTTAATGGTCGAACTAAAGGCGCCGGTGCAGCCCCACGGCCCCGGCCCCTGCGGAGCTCCGGCGGGGAAGAAGCGGGGCGGGGAGACGCTCGGTTCTCCCGTTCTTCCGCAGGAAGCAAGGCCGGGCACCGGGGCTGCTCTTCCCACGGGGGCTCCGTGCTCCTTTACCCGCCCCGGCCACTCTTTCCGAAGGGGCTGGTTTGTGCTCTTGCCGCCAGCATCCGCGGGAGGGTCCCTCCACTGCCCACTCGGGAGATCCCGCATCCTTCATGACACTCAAACCCTTTGTGGAAAGAGACAATGTCATCCCCGCTGCCTATTGAACAAATTCCAGGTGTTTTTTTAGTTGGAAAGAAATCCCACGTTGCCAGACGCTGAGCGCATGTGCTCTCCGCTCTCTTTATATCTTTAATTCCCCTCAATAAGCGCTGCTACTCTGCCCGCAGAAGCCGACGGAGAAATTGAATCCAATTCACCGATATCCCGGGGAGGAAAAGAAATAAAGAAAGAACACCATGTATTTCAGCGCATTCCCCTTTGAGGGGGAACACCGCTTTTGCTCCCAAAACAACCTTGTGGGTGGGAAGTGCTGCCCATCAGCGAACCCCAAACCCAAGGTAAAACCCCAACCTCGTTTGGCGCTTAAACAGCACAGCCGGGCCCTTCTCGCATGGCTTAAATCCGGAGGCAACAAACCTCAGGGTTTGGGGTGCAAAGCGCGCTCCGGACCCTCCCGTAGGTGGGTACCCCAAAGGCAGGTGGAGACCCCTACTCTGGCCCCGCTCCCCTCCCTGCGATCCGAGCCTTCTGCACTCCTAAAATGTAGATTATTTGCCTGTTACACCCCACCAGGGTGCTGCCCGTAAATTGACTTGAAAAACCAGCTAAAAACATTCCTGATACCCGCCCCATGCCGGGAATAGTCTGTAAGGAAAACCAAGGCACATGCATTTGGGGACGGAACGCAGATTTAGGCATGCGGGGTGTAAACGCCTTGAATCCAGGTTTTAAATTCAAACGTAGAGGGGGAAAAGTCACTACCGAGACGGGAATATACCTCCCGATAAAAGGCAGCAGGATTGAATTAAACTATCACGGAGCTGAAATGCCCCTGCCCCTTGCAAGCAGCCGGAGCCGAGCGGGAGCCGGGGCATCTCCGCTCCCAGCGCTGCCCGGCTTCCCCCAGCGCCAGGCTTCGGCTGCTAAATAAAACGAGCCAAGCAATCAGCTTACCGGGGAGGCATCTCTCTGAGGACAGGGAAGTAAACGCGATGAGACCGAGAAGACAAAAAAAGCACAGCTCAGGCGATTTAAAGATCAATGTCAAATTGTATAATATAAAATCCTTCTGCTGGGGAAAAAAGCTTAGCACGCTCCTTGGACCTGGCGTTTGCTTTCCTCCAGCAAAACCGCCGCAAAATAAAGCGAGGGAGGCGGATGGTGGGGACAGCCACATGCACATCGCAGGGGTCGCGATTTGGGGTAATTTCGCTCCCGTTATGGCCTTTCACTGGCATGGAGAACTGTTAATTCCCCATCTTCTCCTTGCCTTTGCCAGGTGAGGGAGAAAGCTTAGTTTCCCCGTCGGGGCTGTGCCCCAACCATTCCTCTCCATGAATTTTTTTTTTTTTCCCCCCTCGTTCCTCTCAGAAAATTCGCCTCCGATAATCCCCAAAGCTTCAGCCCTTGGGAGAGAAGCAGCTGCGGCGATGCCGCCTTCTTCCCTTCCTCGGGCACCGACATCCCCGGCCAGCCCCGTTCCCGCTCCTCTCGCCTCATCCCGGCTCCTCCCAGCTCCCTGCCTGGCAAAGACATCACCCCCGGTCCCGGGGACCGGCTAGTTCGGTTCCTGCCGAGCTGCTGCTGAAATACCCATGGCCTCGGTGATCTGCTCTGCTTAAACTGGCGAGCTTGAGACCGACACCGTCATTTCAAAGCAGATGCGAGGGTCGTTCACCAAACATTTTATTATGGTTTTAGGCTGCTTCATACAGTTTCGTCCTGCACATGCTCTACAAGTCACCTGTGCACATAGAGAACAAGCCAAAAATAATAATAATTAATAATAATAATAGAAAAAATCTACATAGCAATCCCTTAAATAAGTAAATAAACATTATGTATATATATATATAAAAACCCTTTAAAGTAAAGCAAAACCCAACCAAAAGTACAGCGTCNCGGGCGGGCGGTCGGGAGCGCCCCGTACCCCGCGTTCGGCGCCCGCGCCGGGCGCTGCCAGCCCCGCTGCTCCGGCCGCGTCGGCAGGCACCGGTGAGCCGGGCCTCCCGCTCCCCCCGGGTTGCCATGGCGGTGGTGTCAGACGTCACATTCACTGTCGCTGGATGTGATGGAGATGGCGGAGGTGGCCGCTTTGCTGGAGAGGCTGGCCGCGGGGCTGGAGGCGGCCCCCACCGCCTCCCCGCCGCTCTCCTCCTCCGCTTGCAGCGAGCGCACCGAGCCCTGCGTTAGGACCTGCTGCTGTAGCCTGCAAGGAACGGGCACACACAGCATCACCGCCCGCCCTCCGCATCCCGGCACCCGCCGACAGCCCCTGTGTCCCCCCCAGGGGCTCCCCCGACCGGCACCCCCACGCCGCTGCCCCCGACCTCCGACTCTCACTTACAGCAGTGACAGGAGAGAGGAGAAGCTCGGTGGGCACCCAGTTCCTCAGCTCTGTCTGAGAAACCTGGTGCCCACCCCAGGGTCAGCCTCGCTCCTCGGCTGGCACACCGAGGGGAAAGTTGTCCCCCTCCTCCGCAGCCTGCCCCCAAACCGGGCCTCATCTTAGGGGTCAGTAATGCCCTGCAGCAGCTCCCGGGCGGCGTCTCCCGTCCAGTAGGCCTTACATGTTCCCTTAGCCGATAAAAAAGGGCTCCAGGTTGCAGTACCCACGTCCCCAACACAGTACGACAGCCCGGTTGAGGGGTGCCAAGGGGAATTTTCCCCACCCCGGGATCCTGGGGAGGCGATAAAGGGAACTCTGTTCCCTCCCCTGCTTGCCGGGGCGTCTGCTTGTGTCACTAGTGTTGGGATAACACTGCTCATTTAGAGCCGTGATTTTTATATAAAATAGAAACAAGAACAATATCTCAAGGAATGTTCCCGGATGGCTCCGGCGGAGGAACAGGGCATGGCGGCTGTGGCAGGGCCCGCAGAGGGCATGGCCGGCTCTTCTCAGGATGGACATATCTCAAAACGGTATTTATATGTCCGGGCAAAACTTTGAAGAGGGTTTGTCTCCGCTCAGCCCCTGACCACGGCCCTTGTGCCGGCGGCTCCAGCCGGTGGCTCCAGGCGGCCCCTCTCCTGCTCCTCCTGTCCCGCTCCCCCACAGGGCAGCCAAGAGGGAGCTCAGGGCAGGGATCCTCCCGTATTAAATAGAAGTCATTAAAAAGCAGCGTTTTCCCGCTGCTCCTGCTTTATCTCGCTGCATTTCCCGGGGAGAAATCTCCCTGGATCGTTTCCCCCATCCTTCGCGGGCAGTCTCGCACCGCCTCCCCGCAGCCTCCGGACTCGGAGGGCGGGGGCGAAGATCCCTAAGGGGGAACCTGTGTCCCGACGGGACGGGCAGCACCTTACCTGTTCTTAGCGGCTGCTGCCCTGTCCCTTTGCCTGCGGTTTTTGAACCAGTTGCCCACTTGCGTGGGGGTAAGTCCCGTGGCCTGAGCCAGTTCCCGCTTTTTGCTGGGGTTGGGGTAAGGGTCCTGCAGGTACCACTCCCGCAGCAAATGCCTTGTCCGCTCCTTGAAGCAATGTGTCTTCTGCTCGCCGTCCCAGATGGTGCGCGGCAGCGGGAACTTCTTCCTCACCCGGTACTTGTCCACCGGCCCCAGGGGTCGGCCCCGCAGCTTCTCCGCCTCCTGGTAGTGCGCTTCCAGCCAGAGGGCTTGCAGTTTGGCGTGGGACTCCTTGGTGAACTTGTGGTTCTCCAGGATGTGGTAGAGCTCCCGGTAGTTCCCCGTGTGGAAGGCCACGATGGCCCGGGCTCTCAGCACCGACTCGTTCTTGTTGAGCGCCTCGCAGGCCGCGGGGGCCACGGGCAGGGACCAGAGGAAGCGCCCCAGGCGCTCGATGTCCCCGCTCTCCTCCAGGGTCTCGCATACCCCGGCCACCTGCTGCGGGCTGAAATTGAGGATGGGCAGCTGGAACATGGAGGCGGTGCCGGGCTCCGCTCCGCGCTCCGCGCACCCCCGGCGATGCCCGCCGCCACCGCGCACAGCCCCGCGGCGGGGAAGGGGCAGCGGCCCCGGGCCGCCCCTCG